>JAVSCE010013413.1:0-296868 GCA_032199065.1 Smutsia gigantea
TTGCTTCTTTATGAAGAATACAGTGAATATATTACTGATATTCAATGTTCAGTTGTTGTTACCTCTTCTTGAGTAAAATATATATTAGCTTTACTGAATTTTTTAGGACATAGACATTTAGATCTTCCAACGCTCAAGCTATCAAGGTAACTAAAAGAAGAAAGATGTCTGATGAAAAAGGAAATGATCCTGTATTTAGCTTGGGAACAGCAGCAGGGAGGGCTGAACATCTGGGCAGCTAGAGGCTTCATGACCCACCTAAAGAAAGAAGTTGCTACTAGCCCAAGCAGATTATTAAAATATGGGAACATACAACTCTTTTTTCCTAGAATCTTAGATTTTCAAGAGAAGCTGAAATGTTAAATTTCATGTGCAAGGTTCCCATTTTCAAAGCTGAGCTCACAGCTGAAAGCTAAAACACCTTGCAGGTGAACATTGGATGGAGCAAACCCAAGTCTGAAGGCGGAGTCACTGCATGAGCTAGTATCTTGCAACGTCTGATTCCTCTGAGTCTTCTCCTCGTGCATATGTAACTGATGCGACGTTGGACACAAAATGATTAACCAGCAACATCCCAAGCTATTGTTATGAAGGAAAAGGATGGCTTTGCTAATGTGAAATTTCAGTTTGACTAAAAATAATAAGATATTCTTTGCCAGGAAAGGGTTTTAAACCTGTCTAATTGAACCAGTATACTGATGAAGCCAACAAGTTCCTTCAGTGAGGAAACTGAGTTGTGATAACTCCACCATTCTTAGACTTCGAAAGGATGTAGTAAATGTGATATAAATGTCACTGTAGAATTATTAGGGCCTTGGGGCAGGACAAAGACATTCAGAGCCCACTAGAATATGTAGGGAGAAATAGGAAATGCTATACACAAAAGATAATTCCCAGGTAGCCAACAGGGAAGTTTCCTCAGCAAGTGGGCTAAGTAAGGCCCCTGAGCAGCTTCTTGCTGGGGACTCGGGGGCGACGGGATCAGAGTCCAGCTGACCTGAGCTTCGTTCTGACTTTCACACCAAATACCTTGTTAGCACTTGCAAGTTCCAGACACGGTTCTAACGCTCTGGGGATAGAGTGAAAGAGAAAGTCCCAACCCTCAGAGAGTTTACATTTTCCAAAAAAAGAAAACAGTCAATTGATAATATTGTTTTGGATAGTAATAAACACTCCAAAGAAGACAGAAGAAATCAAATAGATTGACAGCCTGTGGGGTGTGGCTACATGGCACCTGGGACTGAAGAAAGCCTGCATGAGCTCAGACCTCAGTGGTGAGAGCATTAAGCTCTGAGGACATAAGAAAGGAAATTGTTCAGCAGAAAGCAAGAGCAGTTGCATAGGGTTTGAAGCAGGGCCAAGCTTCATGGACTACCACTTGAGTGTGGATCTCTTTATGGAGTGAGGTAACAGTGGCTTCCAACAACACATTTTGTCTGTGTTAAAGATGCTGTGAAATATGACAAGCTACACGATTAGAGTCATCGTTTTGTTGCTCAGAGAGAGCAGAAGCAGTTAGGCACTCCCCTTCACACACACACACACACACACACACAGACACACACACACACGTGCGCACACACACACTACATCACACTACATTCCCCAGTATTTGCACTTAACATGCCATTAATTTCCGTGAATGCATTTTTACATCTATTAAGTCTCCACTCATTTAAGAAAGAATTGTAGAGGAGGCACAGTTTCTTTCTTTCTTTTTCTTTAACAAATAGTCAGGTGAAAACCAGTTTATCCATAATAAAAATGGAGTGGCTAAAAAAAGAGAAATAAAGACCTGCAGAAGTAGTTCACTGTGCTCAGTGCTTCCTCTAATAAATTCTTCATGACTCTCCTTGTAATAATGGTTAGCCTGAAACAGACCCTGAAAAAGGTTCCGGCTACTGCAGACGGATTTACAAGAAAGGCCAAAGGCCCCAGAAGAGGCTGTGATTGGTCGGACGGCAGGACACATCTGTGGGCATGGGTGAACTGCGGCGCTGCGCTCACGTGGCCCTGCCGACTTTCTATGTCATCTCATCCACCTCAGTGTGCGGAAGACCCTTTAACACAGACCTCACTGCAGAGGTACAGTGGAAGCGTCCCCCCTCCCTGGCCTACAGCCAGCCCTAACAGCTCTGTGAGCCTCTACCCGCGTCCCTTGCCCAGTGTGGTTACTGATCAGATATTAGTGGCATCTCATCTACCAATCTCTAAACCCCTTGGGAAAGAGGATCCATGTCACCTGTATGTTTTCCACAGGGGGACTGTTCTGGCTGTATCTCAGCAGTATATTGTGTGAAGTACACAATTTGATTTCCTTGGTCTCTTAGCTTCCTAGTTCTACATAATTTTCTTTTCTTTTTTGGCTTACCTATTCTTAGAGTCCCAGTATCCCCATAAAATTTCCCCCCCCCCTCCTTCTCAAAGAAAAAAAAGGTTCTCTGGGAAAAAAAATGGATAAATTCATTTACATTAGGAAATCAAATACTGTTCCCTTAAAATGTTCCTCTTGCTCTCTTCTCATGAGATTTTGCATTTTAGCTAGTTTGAAAAAGCTTTCAGTGGAAGGAAAAAAAGACAGGGCCTAGGAGATTTCAGTCTATGGCTCTCAGGTACTTGTGTATACATGGAAAATAAGATATATAGTTTTGTTTGCATAACATCAGTTAGAAAATGCAAATTCTATTTACACGTTACTAGAATTTAAATATTTCCAATCTGAGAAAGCCTTGGGAGACTTGAGTTACAGGGAAAGTTTATATACATTCACCTCAAAACGTTTTTTGTTTCACTTTTCTGCCCCTCAGTAGCATGCCTGCCTTTTCCCTGCCATCTTCCTTTCCTTCCTTCCTTTCTTCTTTCTTCTATATTTCTTGAGCATCTGCTATGTTCTGGACATGCACTAGATGCTGAGAGTATAGATAGAATAAGGTGCCGTTCCTGCCCTGCAGCAACTGGCAGGCTAGAGGAGAATGCTGAAAAGTAAACAAATAAAAGGAAACTGGTAAGAAGAGGATTGTAGTAGAAATATGAAGAGAAACACTCCAAGGATAGGGTAGATAGCTATGTTTGGGAAATGCAGAATATTCTACAAAGAAGGTACTACTAGGTACAGATCTTGATGAATGACTAGATGCAGCTGGATGACTAGACACCTCTATTTCTAAACTAGGGGAATAGGATTTCAGATAATAGGGAAAGTATATGTAAAGGAATATCAGCTTTAATAACCACGGTAATGTCTGCAGAAAAGCATATGGCCCTTGTGATCAGAGGTAGAGTGTTTGACATCGGCTTAGGAGACAAAGCTGGAAAAGGAAAGTTAGACCACGGACTTAACCTTGTCGGTAACCATCACTGTACCCCCTCCAGTGTGGTGATTGCAAATAACCCATTTTCTGAACCCTTCATTTGGTCCTCGGACAGATTGCACAGTCTTCTGGTTTTCTTCCCATTTTGCTGGCTGGTGTCCCTGGCTGTCTGTCAGATCTCTAGATGTTGGAGTACACAAGGTGTGGTCCTTTGACCCTAGTCCCCTGCTGTTTTCTGTTCTCTATTAGAAAAGCCCCTTTTTGAAGTATCCAAGAGCTCCTGCACAAGAGTCAAACTGCAGTTTCCATTCTTACCCTCTTCCCTTGTTAGCTGAATGAGCTTTCTCATCCTGTTCCTTCATTTTGTAAAATAAAGATAGTAACAGGACCTATCTCAGAAGGTTATTGGTATCTTAAGTAGGACATGTGCAGAAAAGAGTCCACAGAGCAGGCTTGGCTGCTAATCTTTAGAAAGGCCTGCTGACAGGCTTGGCCCTGAAAGAGCTTCTGGGAACTTGGATTTCAGGAGGGTTCCTACCCATCTAAGTGTGGCTCACTGTACCTACATTGCTTATGAAAACAGTGCATTTTAGGCTGAACACCTTTCCCTCTGGGAGTCTAGGATTTTGGTAGGTGCCAGGCAGAGGCTGCCTGTGTGATCAGCCCCCAGCCACTGAGTCTTTAATAAACTTCCCAGTTACCAACACTTCACAGGTGTCACTCATGGTTGGGGGACAAAGCACATCCCATGTGACTCCTCGGGGAGGGGCCTCTGTGCAGGTCTCCCTTGGACTTTGCTCCATGTGCCTTTCCCTTTGCTGCTTTTGCTTTGTATCCTTTGGATGGAATGACTCATAATCACTCATAGCTATGATTCGGACCATACACTAAGCCCTGTGAGATCCTTTGAGCAAATCATCGAACCTAGGGGTGGCCTTGGGGACCTCCCAGCATAGCATGTAAAAAGCATCTAGGTGAATGTTAAGCATATAATAAGCATGTAATGCACACTAGCTATTTTTATTATCTACTTTGTTTCCTAAGCCGAGGCCCTCCTCACTTTAAGTGTCATCTCTGTGCTGATGATTCCCTAATTATATCAGCAGTTCAACCCTTTTCCCATCTTTAGATCCACATGTCAATTTCCTATCCAGCATCTCCATCTGAGTTTCTAATGGATGTTTCAAACAGGACATACACAAAAGAGACTCTGGGTTTCTGCTCCAAAAATGTCTCTATTCCTGATCCTTCCCATGTCAGTTAAAATCACCACCACTCACCCCATTTCTTGATCTCCAGTGCTTTCCCCTATTCCTCACCCTGTAGATCTATTCCATTCGTAGCCTTATTTGACTTCCTTCCCAAAATATATCATCAAGTTTAAACACTGCTCCTCAAATCATGGCTTTCTTTTCCTGATCTGGGGCAGGAGGAGCCTGACCAGTCTCCATGCCTCTGTTCTTAACCACAGCACAGTAGCCAGTGTTGTCTCTTTAAATAAAAAGCAGAGCCTAACTCTCTACTACTTAAATCCTTCAAAGTCTTCTTGGGTAGTAAGAATATGATCCAAACGTCATGCCATTACCTATACAGGTCTACACGAACCTGCACACCTCCCAGCTCTCTAGTGTGGCACTTCTCTTGGCTCACTAAGGCCCCCTGTCTCTTCCTCAACATGCCATGATGGCTTCCTCTGAGCACCTCTGGAAAGGTAGCTCTCTCTGCCTGGAGCACATTTACTCCAGCTCTTCTCTTGGTTGCCCACACTCCACCGTAAGTCAGGCCACTGGCAAGCACCCTATTTAAGGTGACTACCACTAACTTACTTTCTAGCCAGTGACTGTTTTATTTTAATCAACTAGTGCTATCACATTTTTGCTAATTTAGTTTTTATTTTAAAATGGTTATCAAAATCATTAAAATATGTCTCTGGCCCACCCTTTCTGTCCTCATCTTATTTCCCAGAAGCAACCATGTGGAACCATTTCTGCTTTTCTTTTCAGTTATCTTTTTAACTCTAAATGATACATATTTCTTCATTTACCAACTCTAGTCATATCTCTTTACATTCTACTTGGAAAAATAGGCGTTTAGTTTACTTGTATCACTCTTCATTTTCCCTCACAATCTAACACACAAAAGTGATAATTGTATTATCATTTACTTCTGTTTGGATTTAAACCTTGAATAATATACAACATTTTCAATGCCCTCTCACATTAAACTTAGGCAGTATCTCCTGAGTCCTCACCATGAAAAAGGAGGATATTTATGTCCTCACCTTTCTCTCCACATCTACTAACCATCCCCCAATTTCTGTTGTCTGAACACTTTTATTTTTATGTTATCAGGACTTAAAATATCAGTATTCTATTCTGAAGCCTTATCTCATTTTTTCTGTGTTGACATATTTATGTATCAAAAGCCAAATATGGTGGAAGTAAAGAAAAAAATTCAAGTTTTTCTTTTTTTTTCTCCTTTTATCAAAATAGGCTCCCAAGGAAGTATTTGATTGCTCATTCAGACAAAAATGGAAGTAACTGATTTAATCTATTATAAGCATGAGGAACAAAGATATGTTGGTTGAATTTCAGGCTCAAATCATACTTCATGTTTACACTCATGTATCTAAAGGTCTTGTATTCAGACTGTTTTAGAGTTAAGATTTTTTAAACTTTAGAAGGTTTGCACAGTATATGTATTCTATATTACATAACACTTCCAAGACAGCTTGAGGCAGAACTATGTAACCAAAAATGTTTCTTCAAAAAAGATGAATAATTATACTAAGTAGTATAAATATACCATAAGTAACTTCACATCAGTTCAGTGCAGATTTTCTTGCCCAATGAGGTATACTCAACTCGCCAATTTTTTTCTTTTTTTCAGTTTTCAGAGCATTTTGGTTATCGAAACTGTAGATGTAGGATTGTGCAACAATATAAGTAACAGTTTATCAATTTGAAAAAGTAACTTGCATTTAGTTCCTCCTCTACTTCTATTTACTACTACATAAAATGAACTTGCACCTTGCACTTTTGTATGACACCATATAAGAGTAAGTTACTTGCATAATGAGTAATATTCTTTTTTTATTACATCAACATTTTATCATTCTTTGATTTTGTTTATATTGTTTGGTAACATAACAAATAGGTGAAACTGGCAGGTTATTATCCTGGTGAGTTTAATGAGAACTAGTACATTTCTTTAGGTTGAAATTTAGAAACATTTACTTTACCTGCCTTTTCACATTCCATTGCTCCAGTTGAATTTGAGTAGATGGGAAACACTCTGAAATCATATAAAAGGCCATCCCCTCCTTACATTTCTGGAATACTGAGAGCAACATACTTCATGGGTAAGCACTTAGGCCCTAGAGTCAGAGATTAATCATTTAATCTCATCTCCATTCTTGGAATAGACTTTGCGAAAATTACTTAAATTCTTCAAGACTCAATTCTCTTAGCTGCAAAAAAAATGATAGTATTAATTTTACCTTATGGGTTGCCATAAGGCAAAATTGAGACAAGGCTTATAAAAAGTTTTTAGCATAGTGCCCAGCAGGGGCTACGTTTCATTATTACTGTTGAAACTGAACATCTTCTTAGGCTATTTGATGCATGTGTCCCCATCAAAGGCAAGCCAACAGCATAGTATTTATGGTACCACCTGAGTATTTGTGTATAGAGTTGCCTACATTTGTTGCAAAATATTAGTGTGTTTTTGGTTTCCTACTCTCTCTTAAGTCAACCAAATCAGAATGTGGGTTCTAATGTGAATGAATATAATTGTGAGGGAGCATCTGGATTCTGACAGATAAAATGATGGAAATACAAGGTAAACATATTAGTTAGCTTTTGCTGCATACCAAACCACCCCAAAACTTAGTGGCTGAAAGAAAAGCTATTCATTTAGCTCATACTCTGTGTGTCAGCAATTTGAGCTGCTTTTGGGCTAATGGTTTTCTGACTTCAGCCGGGCTTATTCATGGGACAGCAGTCAGCTCTCAAGTTGGCTGGCGACTGGCTGGTCTCTGATGGCGTCAGCCAGGTGGCTCCACTTTGCTCTACTTTGTGTTCCATCATAGAGCAGGAAAGCCTGGGCTTCTCAAAATGGCAATTGAAAATGAGTAAAAGTATACACGGCCTCATGAGGATTTGGCTCAGAAGTGGCATAATGACATGCTACTGTCCAAAGTAAATCAAAATTCCAATCTAAACTCAAGGGTAGAAAAATGAACTCAAAGTCACATTGCAAAGGATATGGATACAGGATCAGGAAGGATTTGAGGACATTTTTGTAACCACTATATCAGACTGAATATATGTAATTTTGCTAAAATCACTAAACCTTGAATTTTAACATCAGGAAAATAAAAATGATTCGTGAGGAACAATGAATAAAAACTATTGGCCTCAGTGTAAGAAAAAATAATGACTTGGTATTGGTAAAATATGAGAATGAAAATCTGGAATGAATGAAAAACTGGAAATTGAAAGTGACTGCATCTAATTTATACTTCCCCTATGTATCATGAAGAAGGACGATTGAGAAAAGACAATATTTTATCTAATCTGGCTCAGCAGAAATGCATTCCGTTGCATATGTATGGGTAAAATTTCTAAATAGGGAAAAATCTCTCCCCAATTTAGTGGAGTATGGAAAACCCAAATATTTTTACAAATGGAATTCCTGTGAAGTTTATAGTTTCCTAATTATGTAGAGTAATGCATCATAGCAAAGATGTTAGAGGGTAACTAATACTCATTTTACATTATGATAAGTGTTTTTAAATTTAAACGTTTTAATCTCTTATAAGGAATTGGAAAATTTCTAAACCACATAGGCTACCTAGTAATTGCCTGAAGGTGAAATTAAAACACAGCAAAAGAAAGAATCCTTCTTTATTGTTCATTTACCTCCATCTCTGAGGTAGTTTCCCTAGAATAGCTTATTTTTGATACCAGACACATTGACACTTCCTAAACGAACAAGAAAACCTGTGTCTGATGTGGGATTAGAGATCCATAGGATAGACGCATTGAGGAAAGGGGTTTACAAAGCTATTGCATAAATTCCTGGTATATTATCTGTTGTAGATGAATCAAATATAATACTGAAAATTGATCTTGAATGATGCTCGTGACTCTAGATTTGATATGTATATTCAAGACAGTGCAGAGGTCCAGAAAAAATCCTTATACACTGGTTTAATTTCCTATTATATTACCATTTCTTTCTTAGTCTTAGTATAACAGAGGGTGTGTTGTGTTAACCTTACATGAACAAACTTCAAAAAATACTCACATAAAGAAAGTGTTACATTCGTGTCTCCTCCTACTGTGTATTTGCTGCTCTCTGGTGACCCTTTACCTAGGGTAACTCTTCTCTGGTACACCCAGTTTAGTTTTTTCCTACCAGTCACCTCATTCATTCATTCATTCATCCATCTGATCTTTTGAGGGGGCTTATTATTTCTTAATTATTTATTGGGTACTATGCTCCATTAAAAAATACATGTGTGTGTGTGTGTGTGTGTGTGTGTGTGTGTGTGTGTATATATATATATATATATAAAGACAGAGAGAGAGAGAGAGAGAGAGAGAGAGAGGAGATCAAGACAGGAGAGAGAAATTGAGATTTATTATAAAGAATTGGCATATGCAGTTATGGAAGAGGCTGGTAAGTCGAGAATCTACAGAGCCAATGCCCTAGTTTGATCCGAAAGCTGGAAGCTGCTGCAGAATTCCAGAAGAGCCTATGTACCAGTTAGAAGAAAATTGGCAGGATAATTCTTGCCTGGTGGATGGTCAGCGTTTTCTTCTTTTCAGGACTTTACCTGATTGTTTGGGGCCCACTCACACTGTGGAGGACAAACAGCTAAACTCAGTCTATCGATGTAAATGTTCATCTCATCCAGACACTTAAGAGTAACGTTTGACCAAATACCTAGGTGGCCTGTGACCCACTCACGTTGACACGTAAATTTAGTCATCACAGAAACCATTCACTTAGGGACCATCTCACTATATTTAAAACAGCTAATAATATTTCTTGCTAATATTTCAAACCGCTGATCTGATTAGTGAAGTAAAATAGAGGGGACAACTGCTCCGTTATGTATAAGTGCATTTCAGCCAAGGCTTCTGAAACCAGGAACATTATCTTCCTGTGGGGAAGTTGGGTTCCTATGGCCAGGATCCTCACTGAACTTAAACCACCTGAGGATGTAACTGGGGCCTACTGCTAGGCAACCACTTCCACACCTTTAGGCAATAAGCCTTTATTGCCTTCTATGGAGAGCTGGCCTAGTGCTCTTGGAGGAGGCAGAGACACTAGTGCTCGACCTACCCCTGGGGGAACAAGCCGGGTAATAAACCCTTTCACCACAAAGAACGTTTTGCTGTCAATTTCTTTGGTCACATTGAATCCAAAGCGAACTTGTCCGGGGCTGAAACCCATTGGCAAGACAATTAGCATAGTCAGCAGGATTTATTGTTGACCAAGGAAAAAGACAGGCTGCCCTTATAGGAGGGGTGCTTCAGTGGGCTGCCCCTGTGAATGGGGAGAGAGTGGATTGTCCTCCAGGGGGTATGTGGTCTGTGGTGGCTTGCCTCCTAGAGGAAGAGGCCCAAACCCAGGATTGGAGGCAAGTGGAGGTCATGTTCACTTCCAATTTGCTTTCAGACCTAGAAGGTGCAGCACCTAGACTGCTACAACATTTACAGGAGAAACGGTCGGCTATGGACAGTACCAAGAATCAGGGACCTGGTTTGTCTGTCAAATTCTTGGGGGTCATCTGGTTGCGTAAGACCAAAGTTATACCAGAAGCAGTTATAAAGTCCAGGCGTTTTTACCCCTACAACTGTAGCATTGCTACAGGAGTTTTTGGGTCTTCTAGGCTACTGGAGAGTGTTTATCCCACACTTGGCACAAACTCTGAAGCCCTTATACCAGTAAATGAAAGGGCATCAGGTGGGACTGAAATGAGACGTGTGCATCTGCCTTTACTACAGCAAAACGGGCAGTCAAGGCCATGCAGGCCTTGACTGTGATAGACTCATCAAAGCCCTGTGAACTGGATGTTCATGTGACTGAAGATGGTTATGGCTGGGGTCTCTGGCAACAGCTGGAACAAACTGGCCAACCTATTTGATTATGGTCACAACTCTGGAAAGGTACAATACACTTTGGTAGAGAAACAACTGGCTGCTATGTATTACACCTTGCTGGCTATAGGACCCATCACTGGAATGGCCCCGATAAAGGTAATAACCACCTATCCCTTCTTGGGATGGGTATGAGACTGGACCTAAAAGCCATGGAGTGGTGTGGCACAGACGCCCACACTGGCCAAGTGGGGTGCTTACCTACAGCAGTGTAGTGTCCTCTCTAGTAGCCCCCTGAGTGAAGAACTCCTTGCTTATTGGGGCCGGTGACATATACTAGTGAAAAGCAGGAAGAACTTGCCTTTGAACCATTAGTAGCAGAGAGTCCCTATCAAGAGGGAAGAGCCCCTATACCCAAAGATGCATGGTGTACAGATGGCTCCAGCCATGGGCAGCCCCCAAAATGAAGGGCCATAGCTTTCCATCCTAAGACTGAGACAATATGGATGGAAGATGGTGAGGGGAATAGCATCCAATGGGCAGAGTTGCGGGCTGTGTGGCTTGTGATAAGCCAGGAGCCCTCCCCTATAGTTGTCTGCACTGATAGCTGGGCTGTCTATCAGGGCTTGACCCTGTGGCTACCAACCTGGTACCATGCCAACTGGCTGGTTGGTCACCAACCCCTTTGAGGGCAAGAATTGTGGCAAGACTTATGGGCCTGTGGTCAGACTAAAATAATTACAGTATACCATGTGACAGGTCATTTGCCACTGGCATTCCCCAGGAAATGATGAAGCAGATAAACTGGCCCAGATACGCTGGTTAAAAGGAAAGCCTGCCTCTGATGTAGCCCAATAGTTACATCAGCATTTGTTGCATGCAGAGCAAAAGACAATGTGGGCTGTAGCCCGTCAGTGGGGCTTGCCTTTGACCTTTGAAGAAGTTAGGTAGAGCCCGGCAGGAGTGTCGTGTGCTCCAAAAGGGACTTACACCGAGTTCCACAGCCACATGGGACAATAGCTAAGGGGCCTATACCCCTGGTCAGGTGGCAGATAGACTATATTGGGCCTCTACCATACTGGTATGCTATGACTTGTGTGGACACAGCTACTGGTCTTCTGGTTGCTTTTCCTACCTGTTGTGCAGACTAGCAGATGACCAAAAGAGGCCTGGAGCGTCTCTTTGCCACCTATGGCCAACCACAGGTAATTGAGAGTGATCAGGGCACCCATTTTACTGGACATACACTGCAAGAATGGGTGCAACAGCTGGGAATCAAATGGAAATTTCATGTGCCAGACAATCCTACTGCAGCAGGCATGATGGAGAGGCACAATGGCTTATTAAAATCCAGATTAAAGTCAGATACTAATAGTCTGCAGGGATGGTCAGTCCACTTATTAACCATGCTATGGCATTTGAACAAAAGACCCCGAAAGGGAGCCCTGAGCCCATAGACATGTTAACACATATGGCTGCCTCACCTATACAACTCCATGTACAAATCAAGGAAGAATCACTGAAGCTGAGGTTCAGTGACCAGAATAATATCTTGCTGCCAGCACCAATTGCACTGAACCCCGGAGACTCCATTGAGTGGACGTGGCCTTGGACCTTTCGCCACATGGACCAACAACAGCTGGCTCTCCTAACACCTTGGAGACAAGTGTGTAGTCCTGGAATAACAGCAGAGTGACCCCCAAAGGTCACAGTAGTATATCCTGAACAGCCAGAAGGTAGGAGCATCTTACCGTGGAGTTTTGTTTTATCGTTATGGCCAGTGCGTGCATCTCTACTAGCACTATATATATAGACCCTTCAGTAACCCCCATGGGGAAAGGAGTAAAAGTATGGTATACTAGACCTGGAAGGGACCCCTTTCCTGCTACAGTCCTATCACAGGACCACTCTCTTGAATGCATCCTACATGATGGACAAGATTTGCCTATGTTGGTGTCATTAAAACGTGTTTTACCACCCCTAAGGTCTTTGTGGATTGGGAACTTCCTCTGGCTTGAGGATTATTATAATTTTTGTTACCCATATCAAAATCTTGTTGTATCTTAATTTTTGTTATTATCTCTAAGTTGTTGTTATCCTCTGTTGCTATTGTGGAATCTGGTTACAGTGCTCCAGCTTTCTCGCACAGGGACCATTGTGGAAGATTGAGAGCATTTAGATTATAAGGCGAGAATCCTGGAGGGGTGGAGTTTGGGGGAGTTGGGGTTCCTATGGCCAGGATCCTCACTGAACTCAAACCACCTGAGGATGTAACTGGACTGTTGCTAGGCTCCCACTTCCACACATTTAGGCAATAAGCTATTACTGTGCTATATAGGGAGCTCGGCCCAGTGCTCTGGGTGGAGGCAGAGATGCTAGTGCTCAACCTACCGTTGGGAGAACAAGCTGGGTAATAAACCCTTTCACCCCAAAGAATGTTTTGCTGTCAATTTCTTTGGTCACATTGAATCTATAGAGAACTTGCCCAGGGCTGAAACCCATTGGCAAACACCTCCTGACCTAAACCAAAGAAGTAATTGAATTGTAGATAATATAGCAGAAAAGAAACTTGATTTTAATAGTTAGGTGGGCCATGTAGTAATATCTTTCAATGTTTAAGCTTTAGGGATAAAGTTGAATGTAGCTGTGAACCTCACCTCTTATAGCAAGTCTTCTATGATGTTTTCATGTAAAACAAAACCTCAGCACAGTGGCCTCTTTTTGTGCTTTAAGAAATCTAATGTTTCCATCAAATGCTTTTTCTTCTGTACACTGTACATGATAACACTATTCCAAGTGATTAACAGTTCTTTGCTACCGATGCAGGAGACAATGTAACTTAAAGTTTGAGTTATGTCCTACAGTGAGACTTTCTGGCTCTGCCACATGCTAATAGTATGAACATGGGAAAGTTGTACCATAGCTATGTCTCCTTTCCCTTGACTGTGAAAGGGTGTAAAGCTGTGTGACCTCAGGCAGCTAACTGCTCTGGGTTTCAGTTTCACCAAGAAAATAATAATAATAAAACTACTGTTTAAGCTAGTTTTTAAAATTAAATGTAATCATGTACGTGTGTGTGTGTGTGTGTGTGTGTGTATCTTAGAATTAGTACATTACAGGCTATCATGACTACTACTTGTTACTGACTATGATTAAAACCAGTGACTTTAAACACTGCCAAAGACCCACAGACTTAAAGGTCATCTTAGAACCACTCAAAGGTCTTTTCAAACTTTAACATGTATTCATGTTCCTATTGCTCTAAACTATTTTAAAATGTCTTTGCTGCAATAAGGCAGTTTGTTGGCAGTGGGGGTGTATGTCACAGCTTTCATTAATTTGGGTCTTAAAATCACTTATGAACTTACAAATGATATTTTTTAAATGCTGTAGGTCACAGGAAGTTTAATTATTTAGATTCCTTATACAATCTACTGCTCCCTGGCAATCCCCTATTGCTTTTGCCCATGCTAGGCAGTTTGCCTGGAACATTCTCCATCTTCTCTGTGGCTCCTTCCCCCCCATGACTTGCACCTAGCTTCTTCCTACTCTTCAGGTCTCTTCTTTTTATTCTGTGATAACTTCCCTAATGCTTCTCTCACTCCACCTCTAAGGGCTCCTTAATTATTTCCTTAGGTTCAGTTCTGTGGACTTCCTTTGTATAGTAGTTGCACACTCTACTGTAATTACTGTTTTCCTTTTCTTTATTTCTCCTCAGAATACAAGCTCATGAGGATAGAAACCCTGACTGTGATGTTAACTGCACCATCCCCAATATCGAGCCCCTAAAACATGGAAGATACTCAAAGAATACATACCGCATGAATTAAATATATATTTCATCAAAATACATCATGAGAAGTATGGGAAGATGAACCATAGTGTGGAATAAGTCTTTCTGAAGTAATTCTCTAGGAGATCATAAGAAAACTATACCTTTAGGGAACAGACATTTTAAAAATAAGATCCATTAATTTAACTATCAAAATTAGTTTATTATTTGTTACAAAAAAATTATCATTTGTTACTAAAATTCCACATGTTGAAATTCCCCAAATAGCTCAGATTTCATAGTGGTCCCTTTACCTTACCACAGATTCAAATGTAGCCCATTTTCACTTCCAGGTATGTTTTCATATAATACACAATTCTTTTTGATTTGAAACTTAGGAGGATTATTTGAGTTTAAGTATAATAATTTATATCAGCTTCAAGGTATTCTATACCATGTAATCTAAGTGGTCACTACACTGTTTCTAGAGTTCAGATGTCTGATTTGAAATACCCCTACCATAATCTGTTCATTAATTAGGCTAGGTTAGTTTATCAGTCTAGGACAAATTAGGAGACAGACAGCAACCACATTATAATTTGATGAGGGAAAACTTAATGTAACAATTATTTAACTATAATTGGGGAGTAACATTAAAGATGTAAAGAGAACTCTAAAGGGTGTTCTAGAGCTGGATAAGATTACATAAGAAAGGACAATTTAGAAGAGTCCCCTCCCAACAGCTGGGGTTCAGACTTCATTGGAAAAGCTATGTTTATAATCTGTTGGATGACAGGCAAGTATACTGGTTGCCCAGACCAGAGATGGTCCAAAGTTGCTAGGGAAGCAGGAAACAGCCGTCTGGGTGCAGGTGGACAGATGCTGATATCCAGGAATGGAGAAGGAGTCAGCTGTTAGAAGCCCAAATGCTGGCAGTGGCATGTGTTCTGGTATTTTCACTGTATACAAACTTTGTTGGTTAGCACAGAACAGTGTTGTTCTCTAAATTCTATTTGGGGATTTTTAGTTCCCCTGAGCTGTTAGTTATTACAAATCATTTCTCAGGGATGTGTCATTAAATGGAGGCTTAGTCACTTGTCTCCAAGGAAAGAGAAATAGGATTTGGCCTTTTCTGCTTAAATAAGATGACAACAGAAAGTGATTTGTGTAATTTGCAAAAATTAACGAGAATGAATTTAAAATCAGCCAAATTTCATGTATTACACATTTATTTCAAACTGTTTTCTAATAAAGCCATTTGCAAGCAGAGAGCTGCTAATGAGAACCAAATTAAAACAAAATGTAGAAAGATGTAAGGATATTCTGAGTTTGCTGTACAATTATCCCTAGTGGGCCTCACTACTGACTTTTTTCCTACAAATTAATCAATTCACATTTTATAAACAGAAGACTGAGCATGTTCAATAGACTTATGCTCAGTGGCAGAAATGCACAGGCCCATGTTTTAACATCTCTAAAATACCCAAGTTGCAGTAGGACAACATCTGAAGATAGTTATGTAAATAACGTAAAAGTCAATAAAAACATATTTAGAAAAATAATGAGAAACAAATGCATTGAATGTTAATAATGCTTATATGAGTATTGAAATTATGGGTGATTTTTTCCCTTTTCCTTTCAATTTTCTGTTTTTTAAAAATGTTGCACTTTTTTGTACTTTTTGTATTTTACAGTGAATATATTGTCTTATAATTGGAAAGAGATGACAAAAGCTTACTACCTCAGTATGTGTGACACCTGTGCCCTTATGTTTTATCAATGTATCAAACATTAGAAGTCTGACTTATGTGAGGAGAATCATGCTGTATCTGATTACAAAGTTCAAGGACTTATTGAAACTAATGATACTGCTTTAGAGATTTAAAAAAAGTTAAAAATATAAAATGAAAGAATGTATCATATGAATACCTAATACTGTTAAAAGTATATATTTAGATTAATTTGACCTGGATCTATATGGGGAAGATAACATTTAAAAATATTGCATCATTCCATCCATAATTAAGGAAACTATCCCCTCTTATTTATGTCATTTTTTTAAATGAAGTTTTACAAATTCCCCACAATTTTTCTTTTGCCAACATTTTAGATTTGTTCCAAGAAGTCTCATCATTTAACGGGCATTGTAAATGGGATTTTAAAAAACATTATTACATTTTCACATTAGTTGTTTCTTATATAAAAGAAGGCTAACCACTTTTGTATAGTGAGCTTATATCATGCAATGCTGAATTCTCTTATTATTTTCAATATTTATCCATAAATTCTTGGATTCTCCTTGTGGGCAAGCATGCATTTGGAGTATAAAGGTAATTTGGTTTCATTCTTCCAGTCTGTGGCTTTCTTATCTTTTCTTCCTCATTGTATTAGTTAGCCCTTCAAGCAAAATATAGAAGTAGTACTGGTCATGTTTCTCTGGTCTCTTATTTTCATGGGGATGCTTTCATAGTTTGATCATTACCTGCAAAAATTTTGTGGGGTCTTGGTCTCTATTCTTTATCAGGTTAAACAATTTACCTTCCACACCTAATTTGCTAAGAGTTTAAGCATGATCAAGTGTTGTATTTTACCTGATTTATCTTTGCTTTTTTGATACATTCATATGATTTTCCTATTTTAACCTAAGGAACCCTAAAATGAAACTCAATTTCATTGTGCTGTGATCTTTTTGAAACATATGGCTGGATTTGGCTTACTATTTATGACATTTGTTTCTATGATAAATTGGCCTAAAATTATCAATCTCAAATAATTTTATCTAGTTTTGGTGTAAAAGTTATATTAACAATAAAGAGTTGTGTATTTCACCTTGTTTTTCTTTGCTTGGGAACAGTTACATCTGGGATATCTATTTTTGCAGGGTTTTGTATGCTTACTTATAAATTATCTGGAAATAGAGTGTGTATACTCTTTTTATACAAATATACTTTATATAAAATAAAATAGAAACAAAAAGTATACAAATATACTTTTTAGGTATATTTTTGAGTACTGGTTTAATAATTATAACAGCTATTGTTTAACCAAGAGATTGGAAAATTAAGGCCTCCCAACCAAATCTAGCTCACTGCCTTTTTTGCAAGTAAAGTTTATTGGGAAAAGTTACACTTATTTTTTTACATACAAGTGTTGTATGGCTACTTCCACACTACAATAACAGAGGTGAGTAATTTGTATAGAGACTGTATGACCTGCAAAGCTAAAACTATTATTTGGCCCTTTACAGAAAAGTTTTTCAATCTTTGGACTAATATATTCTTAACTGATTTTGGAAATTATTTTGTTCTGTAAAATTGTCTAAGTAGTTGGAATTTAAAATACATTAGCATAATGTTTACATTATTTTTCCATTTTTATTATAATAAAGTTGATATAAAATATTATGTTGGTTTCAGATGTACAACACAGTGACTTGGTAATTGTATACATTAATAGATGCTTGCCACAATTGGTGTAATTACTCCATTATCATACGAAGATATTGCAATATTATTGGTTCAATATTTCATGTTGTACTTACATTCTTATGTCTAACTCATTTTATAATTTGCTGTTTGAACCTCTTTATCCCCTTGATCTCTTTCACCCATCCTCTTGTCCACTTCCCTGTGGTAAGCAACAGTCTCTATTTGTAGATCTATTTCATTTTTTTTTGTTTTTTAGATTCCACATATAAGTGAAATCATATGGTATTTGTCTTTCCCTGCCTGGCTTATTTTACTTAGTATAATACCCTTTAAGTCCATCTATATTGTTGCAAATGGCAAGAGGTCCTTCCTTTTTCATGGCTGAGTAATATTCCATTGTGTATATGTACCATTTCTTCTATATCCATTCATCTATGAAGGGGCACTTGGAATGCTTCCATATCTTTGCTATTATTAATAATACTGCTAAGACATATATGTACACAAATACTTTCAAATCAGTGATTTTGAAAATAAATTCCTAGAAGTGGAATTGTCGGGTCATATGGTATTTCTATTTTTAGTTTTTTGATGAACCTCCATATAAATTTCCACCATGGCTGGAGCAGTTTACATTCCTACCAACAGTGTAGGAAGGTTCCCTTTTCTCTACATCACTGCCAACACTTGTTATTTCTTATCTTTTGAATAGTGGCCATTCTGAGTGGTGTGAGGTGATATCTCATTGTGGTTTTGATTTGCATTTCTCTGATGATTAACAATGTGGAGTATCTTCGATTGTGTCTGTTGACCATCTGTATGTCTTCTTTGGAGAAGTTTTCTGCTCATTTTTTAATCAGATTATTTGTTATTTTTGGTGTTGAGTTGTATGAGTTCTTTATATATTTTAGATATCAGTCCTCTGTCAGATATACCACTGACAAATGAATTCTCCCATATGTTAGGTTGCCAATTTGTTTTGTTGAGGGTTTCCTTTGCTGTGCAGAAGTTTTTTATCTTGATGTAGTGCCACTTGTTTATTTTTGTTTCCCTTATCCCTTGATTAATTCTACCTATCCATGAGTATGGGGTAGATTTCCATTTATTTGTGTCTTCAGTTTCTTTCATCAATGTCTTATACTTTTCAGAGTACAGATATTTTACCCCATTGGTTAGGTTCATTCCTTGGTATTATATTCCTTTTGATGCAATTGTAACTGGAATTGTTTTCTTGATTTCTCTTTCTCCTACTTCATTTTTAGTATATAGGAATGCAACAGATTTCTGTGTATTGATTTTGTATATTGCAACTTTGCTGAATCCATTTATTAGTTCTAATAGTTTTTTAATCACATCTTTAGGGTTTTTTATATATAGTGTCATATCATCTGCAAAAGTGATAGTTTTACTTATTCCTTACCAATGTAGATGCCTTTTATTTCATTTTCGTGTCTGATTGCTGTGGCTAGGACTTCCAGTATTATGTTAAATAAAAGTGTTGAGGGTGGTCATTCCTATCTTGTTCCTGATCTTAGAAAAAAGGCTGTTAGATTTCCATTGTTGAGTACGATGTTGGCTGTGGATTTGTTCTATAAAGCCTTTATTATGTTGAGGTACATTCTCTCTATACCCACTTTGTTGAGAGTTTATAACATGAGTGGATATTAAATTTGTCAAATTCTTTTTATGCATCTATTGAGATGATATGATGGTTTTTATCTTTATTTTTATTAACATGGTGTATCACATTGATCAATTTGCAGGAATTGTACCATATGTGGGGGCCTTGAAAAAAATTCCACTTGGTCATGATGAATTGATCTTGATGCACTTTTTAATTTGGTTTTCTAATATTTCGTTGAGGATTTTTGCATCTATTTCCATCAGGGATATTGATCTATAATGTTCTTTTTTTTTGTAGTGCCTTGTCTGGTTTTGGGATAAGAGTAATGCTGGCCTTTTAGAATGAGTTTGGGAGTATTCCCTTTGCATCTGTTTTCTTGGAATACTGTAGGAAAGATAGGTAGTTGCTTGTCATTAAATGTTTCGTGGAATTCAATTGTGAAGGCTTTTGGTCCTGAACTGTTGTTTGCTGGGACCCTTTTGATGACCAGTTCAATTTCATCACTAGTAATCTGTATATTCAAATTTTCTATTTTTTCCTGGGTCAGTATTGGAAGAGTGTATGTTTCTAGGAATTTATCCATTTCTTCTAGGTTGTCCTATTTATTGCCATATAATTTATTATTATTATTATTTTATTTTATGTTATTTTGGTATAATTAATCTACAATTACATGTGTAACATTATGGTTACTGAACTCCCCACTTCATCAGGTCCCACAACCTACCCCATTACAGTCACTGACCATCAGCATAGGGAGTTGCTGTAGAATCACTACTTGATTTTTCTGAGATGTACAGCCCTCCCCGTGCCCCACCCAACATTATGTCTGCTAATTGTAATGCCCCTTTTTCCCCCTTATCCCTCCCTTCCCACCCATCCTCCCCAGTCCCTTTCCCTTTGGTAACTATTAGTCCATTCTTGGGTTGTGTGAGTCTGCTGCTGTTTTGTTCTTTCAGTTTTTTTCTTTGATCTTATGCTCCACATATGAGCAAAATCATTTGATATTTGCTTTTTCCACTAGGCTTATTTCACTGAGCATAATACCCTCTAGTTTGATCCATGTTGTTGCAAATGGTAGGATTTGCTTTCTTCTCATGGCTGAATAATATTCCATTGTGTATATGTATCACATCTTCTTTATCCATTCATCTACTGATGGACACTTAGGTTGCTTCCATTTCTTGGCTATTGTAAATAGTGCTGCGATAAACATAGGGGTGCATCTGTCTTTTTCAAATTGGGCTGCTGCATTCTTAGGGTAAATTCCTAGGAGTGGAATTCCTGGGTCAAATGGTATTTCTATTTTGAGTTTTTTGAGGAACCTCCATACTACTTTCCACAATGGTTGAACTAATTTGCATTCCCACTAGCAGTGTAGGAGGGTTCCCTTTTCTCCACATCCTCGCCAACATTTGTTGTTGTTTGTCTTTTGGATGTTGGCCATCCTCACTGGTGTGAGGTGATATCTCCTTGTGGTTTTAATTTGCATTTCTCTGATGATCAATGATGTGGAGCATCTTTTCATGTGCCTGTTGGCCATCTGAATTTTGTCTTTGGAGAAGTGTCATTTCATATCCTCTGCCCATTTTTTAATTGGATTATTTGTTTTTGTTTGCTAAGGTGCGTGAGTTCTTTATATATTTTGGATGTCAACCCCTTATCGGATACGTCATTTATGAATATATTCTCAAATACTATAGGATGCCTTTTTGTTCTACTGAAGGTGTCCTTTGCTGTACAGAAGCTATTCAGCTTGACATAGTCCCACTTGTTCATTTTTGCTTTGTTTCCCTTGCCCGGGGAGATATGTTCATGAAGAAGTCACTCATGTTTATGCCTGAGAGATTTTTGCCTATGTTTTTTTCTAAGAGTTTTATGGTTTCATGACTTACATTCAGGCCTTTGATCCATTTTGAGTTTACCTTTGTGTATGGGGTTAGAAAATGATCCAGTTTCATTCCTTTACATGTAGCTGTCTGTCCAGTTTTGACAACACCAGCTGCTGAAGAGGCTGTCATCTCCCCATTGTATATCCAAGGCTCCTTTATCATAGATTAATTGACCATATATGTTTGGGTTAATGTTTGGATTTTCTATTCTGTTCTACTGGTCTGTGGGTCTGTTCTTGGGCCAATACCAAATTGTCTTGATTACTGTGGCTTTGTAGTAGAGCTTGAAGTCAGGGAGTGTAATTCCCCCTGTTTTATTCCTCCTTCTCAGGATTGCTTTGGCTATTCGGGGTCTTTTGAGGTTCCATATGAATTTTAGTACTATTTGTTCCCATTCATTGAAGAATGCTGTTTGTATTTTGATAGGAATTGCATTGAATTTGTAGAATGCTTTAGGTAGTATAGCCATTTTGACAATATTTATTCTTCCTAGCCAAGAACATGGGATGAATTTCCATTTGTTAGTGTCCTCTTTAATTTCTCTTAGGAGTATCTTGTAGTTTTCAGAGTACAGGTCTTTCACATCTTTCGTTAGGTTTATTCCTAGGTATTTTATTCTTTTTGATGTAATTGTCAATGGAATTGTTTTCCGGATTTCTCTTTCTGTTAGTTCATCGTTAGTGTATAGGAAAGCAACAGATTTCTGTGTGTTAATTTTGTATCCTGCAACTTTGCTGAATTCAGATATTAGTTCTAGTAGTTTTGGAGTGGAGTCTTTAAGGTTTTTTTATGTACATTATCATGTTATCTGCAAGTAGTGACAATATGACTTCTTCTTAACCAATCTGGATGCCTTGTATTTCTTTGTTTTGTCTGATTGCTGTGGCTAGGACCTCCAGTACTATGTTGAATAACAGTGGAGAGAGTGGGCATCCCTGTCTTGTTCCCGATCTTAGATGAAGAGCTTTCAGCTTCTCGTTGTTAAGTATAATGTTGGCTGTGGGTTTGTCATATATGGCCTTTATTATGTTGAGGTACTTGCCATCTATACCCATTTTGATGAGAGTTTTTATCATGAATGGATGTTGAATTTTGTCAAATGCTTTTTCAGCATCTGTGGAGATGATCATGTGGTTTTTGTTCTTCTTTTTGTTGATGTGGTGGATGATGTTGATGGATTTTCGAATGTTGTACCATCATTGCATCCCAGTGGTGAATCCTACTTGATCATGGTGTATGATCCTCTTGATGTATTTTTGAATTCAGTTTGCTAATATTCTGTTGAGTATTTTTGCATCTACGTTCATCACGGATATTGGTCTGTAATTTTCTTTTTTCGTGAGGTCTTTGCCTGGTTTTTGGTATTAGAGTGATGCTGGCTTCATAGAATGAGTTTGGAAGTGTTCCCTCCTCTTCTATTTTTTGGAAAACTTTAAGGAGAATGGATGTTATTTCTCCTCTATATGTCTGGTAGAATTCAGAGGTGAATCCATCTAGTCTGGAGGTTTTGTTCTTGGGTAGTTTTTTGATTACTGATTCAATTTCATTGCTGGTGATCGGTCTGTTTAGTGTTTCTGTTTCTTTCTTGGTCAGTTTGGAAGGTTGTATTTTTCTAAGAAGTTTTCCATTTCTTCTAGGTTTTCCAGCTTGTTAGCATATAGATTCTCTTAATATTCTCTTATAATTCTTTGTATTTCTGTGGGGTCTGTCATTTTTCCTTTCTCATTTCTGATTCTGTTTATGTGTGTAGATTATTTTTTTCTCTTAATAAGTCTGGCTAGGGGTTTATCTATTTTGTTCATTTTTTCAAAGAACCAGCTCTTGGTTTCATTGATTTTTTTGTATTATTTTATTCTTCTCAATTTTATTTATTTCTTCTCTGATCTTTATTATGTCCCTCCTTCTGATGACTTTGGTCCTCATTTGTTCTTCTTTTTCAATTTCTATAATTGTGCCTTTAGACTATTCATTTGGGATTGTTCTTCTTTCTTTAAATAGGCCTGTGTTGCAATACACTTGCCTCTTAGGACAGCCTTTGCTGCGTCCCACAGAAGTTGCGCCTTTGTGTTGTTGTTGTCATTTTTCTCCACACATTGTTGGATCTCTGTTTTAATTTGGTCATTGATCCATTGATTATTAAGGAGCATGTTGTTAAATCTCCATGTATTTGTGAGCTTTTTTGTTTTCTTTGTACAATGATTTCTAGTTTTATACCTTTGTTATCTGAGAAGTTGGTTGGTAGGATTTCAATATTTTTTAATTTACTGAGGTTCTTTTTGTGGCCTAGTATGTGGTCTATTCTGGGAAATGTTCCATGTGCACTTGAGAAGAATGTGTATCCTGCTGCTTTTGGGTGTAGAGTTCTGTAGATGTCTGTTAGGTCCATCTGTTCTAGTGTGTTGTTCAGTGCCTCTGTATCTTTACTTATTTTCTGTTGGTTGATCTGTCCTTTGGAGTGAGTGGTGTGTTGAAGTCTCCTAAAATGAATGCATTGCTTTCTATTTCCTCCTTTAATTCTGTTAGTATTTTTTCTCACATATGTCAGCGCTCCTGTGTTGGGTCCATATATATTTGAAATGGTTATATCCTCTTGTTGGACTGACCCCTTTATCATTATGTAATGTCCTTCTTTATCTCTTGCTACTTTCCTCATTTTGAAGTCTATTTTTTCTGATACAAGTGCTGTAACACCTGCTTTTTTTCTCCTTTTTTTTGCATGAAATATCTTTTTCCATCCCTTCACCTTTAGTCTGTGTATATCTTTGGGTTTGAGGTGAGTCTCATGTAAATAGCATATAGATGGGTCTTGCCTTTTTATTGATTCTATTACTCTGTGTGTTTTGATTGGTGCATTCAGTCCATTTACATTTAGGGTGATTATTGATAGATATGTACTTATTGCCATTGCTGGCTTTAGATTCAGGGTTACCAAAGGTTCAAGAGTAGCTTCTTTACTATCTAACAGTCTAACTTAACTCTCTTGTTAAGCTATTATTACCACAGTCTGATGATTATTTATTTCTCTCCCTTCTTATTCTTCCACCTCCATTCTTTATATGCTAGGTGTTTTATTCTGCACTCTTTCACATTTCCTTTGTTTTTCTGGATAGTTGATTTTACTTTTTGCCTTTAGTTAGTATTTGGATGGTCTGCTTTCTTTGCTATGATTTTATTTTCTCTGGTGATATCTTTTTAGCCTTAGGTGTGCTTCCCTCTAGTGCAGTCCCTTTAACATATCCTGTAGAGGTGGTTTGTGCTAAGCAAATTCCCTCAGCTTTCGCTATCTGGGAATTGTTTAATCCCTCCGTCATATTTAAATGATAATCGTGCTGGATACAGTATTCTTGGTTCAATTACCTTCTGTTTCATTATGTTAAATATATCATGCCATTCTCTTCTGGCCTGTAAGGTTTCTGTTGAGAAGTCTGATGATAGTCTGATGGCTTTTCCTTTGTTGGTGATCTTTTTTCTCTCTCTAGCTGCCTTTAATACTCTGTCTTTATCTTTGATCTTTGCCATTTTAATTATTATATGTCTTGGTGTTGTCTTCCTTGGCTCCCTTGTGTTGGGAGATCTGTGGGCTTCCATGGACTGAGAGACTATTTCCTTCCTCAGCATGCAGAAGTTTTCAGCAATTATTTCTTCAAAGACACTTTCTATCCCCTTTTCTCTCTCTTCTTCCTCTGGTACTCCTATAATGCGAATATTGTTCCATTCGGATTGGTCACACAGTTCTCTTAATAGTCTTTCATTCCTAGAGATCCCTTTATCTCTCCCTGCCTCAGCTTCTCTGTATTCCTGTTCTCTGTTTTCTATTCCATTAACAGTCTCTTGCACCTCGTCCAGTCTGCTCTTCAGCCCATCAGTCGACTGTCTCATTTCTATAATATCTCTCCTCATTTCCTTCCTTAGCTCTTGCACATTTCTCTGTAGGTCCATCAGCATGGTTATGACTTTTATTCTGAATTCTTTTTCAGTAAGATTGTGTAATTCTATCCCATCAGGCCCTCTCTCTGGTGTTGTCTGTGTGATCCTTGTCTGGACCATATTCCTCTGTCTTTTCATGGTGATAGAACTGGTCACTGGTAGGTGCCACGTACGTGTGTCAACTGGGAGAACAATGTCCCTTCCTGCTTGTTGTTCTCCTTGCCCTTCTCCAGGGTCTCAACTGGTTTCTCGCACACCAGGAGGCAGTTTCTGGGATAATCCCCTCGGCTGCCTGTGTGCAGGGTCGCCCTCATCCTAGCCTATAGCACTGTGGGGGTTTGCAGTCTCACTGGGTGCCTTCTGGTCCCCTTGGTACTTTCCAGCCCTTGTTCTGGGTTCTAGGGTCCTTCCTGCTTAGCTGTGAGCCAGCCAGTAGTAGATTCTGTGAGGATGCTGTGGGTGGGGCCGTTCCTTCGCTGTTCCAAAGCAGTGGCGGCTCCACCGGACCCTTTGGGGTGCGGGCCGAGGGGGAATGAATGGCAGGCTTCGGATTTCTGTGGGAAGCCTTGGCATGGCTGCTTTGCCCGGCCACTGGTCAGGGGGGTCTGAAATTCCGCACGACTCCCAGTCTGCTGGGCTGAGTGCACTGGGACGATTTTGTTCCGCTGTTGGGCCCTTGTCTCTTTAAGACTTTTAAAAAACGCCTGCTTTTCTTTTGTCCCAGGGAGCCAGCTGAGGGGATCTGCTTGCAGTCTCCATCTCAGATCCTGCCCTTCCATTTCTGTAATCTCCGATACACCACATGATGTGTGTGTGCTCCCGGCCAGATCACCAGGGCTGGTTATTTGTCAGGCCTGTGCTTCCACTCCCTCCCCACTGTGATTCTTTTCCTCCCACTGGTATGCCAGGGTGGGGGAGTGCTCACATCCCGCCGGGTCATGGCTTTGTATCTTACCCGCTTCATGAGGCATTGAGTTCTCACAGGTGTAGCTGTAGCCTGGCTGTTGTACTGTATCTTCTGGTCTCTCTTTTAGGAATAGTTATATTTGTTGTATTTTCACAAATACATATGTTTTTGGAGGAGATTTCCGCTGCCCTGCTCATGCTGCTATCTTCCCAGAAGTGTCCATTGGCATATAATTTTTAAAGTACTCTTAATCATTCTTTGAATTTCTGTGGTGTTGGTTGTAACTTTTTTTTTTTGATTTCTATTTATTTGTGTCTCTTTTTTTCTTGATAAGTCTAGCTAAGACTTTGTATATTTTGTTTATCTTTTTGAAGAATGAGTTCTTGCTTTCATTGATTTTTTTTCTATTGTTTTCTTGGTCTATATTTTATTTATTTCTGATCTGATCTTTATTATGTACATCCTTTTACTAATTTGGGGCTCTGTTCTTCTTTTTCTAGTTTCTTTATTTGTAGGGCTAGATTGCTTATTTGAGTTTTTTTTGTTTCTTGAGGTAGGCCTGTATTGCTGTAAACTTCCCTCTTAGAACCACTTTTACTGCATTCTATATACTTTGAACTGTTGTGTTTTTGTTTTCATTTGTCTGCATGTACTGTTTGATTTCCTGTTTGATCTGTTTCTTGATACATTGATTATTTAGAAGCATGCTGTTTAACCTCCAAGTGTGTTTTTTCCAGTTTCTGAGAAGATGCTTTATATAATTTCAAAATTCTTCAATTTGTTGAGACATTTTTGTGTGCTAATATGTGATCTATTTTGGATCTAAATGTGTATTCTGTTGCTTTGGTGTAGAATGTTTCATAAATATCTATTAAGTCCATATGGTCTTATGTGTCAGTCAACACCTGTATTTCCTTCTTTATTTTCTGTCTGGGTGATCTATCCATTAATGTAAGGGGGTTGTTAAAGTCCACTACTATTATTGTGTTGCTGTCAGTTTGTCCCTTTAGGTTTGTTAGTATTTGTTTTATATATTTAGTTGCTCCCGTGTTGGGTGAATAGATATTTATGATTGTTATATCTACTTGTAGGACTCATCCTTCTATTTTATGTTGCCTTCTTTGTCTCTTGTTACTTTATTTGTTTTGAAATCTATTTTGTCTGATTATTGCAACTCAGCTTTTATTTTCCTATTCCTATTTGCATGGTATATCTTTTGTCATTCCTTCATTTTCAGTCTGTGTATGTCCTTAGGTCTGAACTGAATCTCTTATAGATAGCAAATTGATGGGTCTTGTTTTTCTGCCTTCAATCAACCAATCTCTTTTGATTAGAGCATTTAGGCCATTTATGTTTAAAGTAACCATTGATATGCATGTACTTATTGCTATTTTTGTTAAATGTTTTCTGGTTGGTTTTGTTTTTCTTCTCTGATCCTTTCTTACTTTCTTGCTCTCCTCTTTTGTGATTTATGACTTTCTTTAGTGTTATGGTTGGCATCCCTTCTTTCTTTTTTGTGTATCTATTATAATTTTTGTTTATGGTTACCATGGGGTTCTTGTATGACATCATATGAATATAACAATCTATCATAACAACCTTATGGTCACTTAAGTTTGAACACACTCTAACAGAACTACATTTCTCACTCCCCCTCCTCTGTGCTTGATATATATATCTCCTGTGACACCATTTTATTAAGTTATTCCCTTAATTTTTAGATGTAATTGCTTTTGTTTTGTCTTTTTTACCTCTCTACTAGTTTTCAAGTAATTGATCTACTACCTCTGCTATATGTTTGTTTTGCCAGTGAGAATTTTTCCCTTTCTTAAATTTCTTGCTTCTATTTAGGCTCTTTTCTTGTCATCTTAAAGAAGTCCTTTTAACATTTCTTGCAAGGCTGATTTAGTAGTGATGAACTCTTTCAGCTTATGTTTATCTGTGAAGCTCTTTATCATTCCTTCAGTTCTATATGATAATTTTGCAGAATAGAGTATTCTTGGTTAGAGGCTTTTTCCTTTTAGCACCTTGAATATATCATGCCTGTAGAGTTTCTGCATAGAAATCAGCTGATAACTTTGTGGAGTTTCCATTCTGTATAATTTGTTGCCTTTCTCTTGTTGCTTTTGAGTCTCTCTGTGTCCTTGATTTTTGTCATTTTGATTATAATGCTCCTTGGTGTGGACCTCCTTGGGTTTATCTTGATTGGAGTTCTCTGTGCTTCCCAGACCCAGTAGACTGTTTCCTTCCTCAGACTGGGGAAGTTTTGAGCTATTATCTCTTCAAATAAATTTTCTACTCTCTCTCTTCTCCTTCATTTCAAAAGTATCTTATCACATGAGGATAAAAGGAGGGGATGAATATACAATGTTTAGCACAGTGTTTACCACATAGTAAGGCTCATTGTAACATCAGTTTTCAACTCTAAGAGAAAATGTTTTGCAGAGTCTGTTCTAGTATCAAGACTTTTGACTACATCCTCTGTGTTGTTTTCAGTATTATACCTTGCATCTCTGTGGAAGGATTTGCTTATTGTTCTTTGCCTAAGCCTTATAATTCTTAACTCAATTCCATTTGCCAGCTCATCTTCTGTTTTCAAGTCAAATAAGATAAATAAATGAATTTATGAATGAACATGATGTGATAAGGATAATATGGACACTAATTATACTTATTAGATTAGGTGGAAGGCCTTTCTGAGTTTATTGACAGTGATTATACTGATCAGTAAGACCACACTTCTCTGGGAAACTCATTCTTGATTCTAGAAAATAATGAGCTATGCAGATAACAAATTTAGAATTAGATACTTGGCAACATAATTAAAAATTATCACAAATAAATAAACCAATATGATTAGGTTCCCAGGGGTGTACATTTATCAGCATAAGAAATATGTACTATAGATATGGTAAAAACTGACATGATCATTGAAACTGACTCTTGCAGTGTTTAACATTTCTAAAGCATTATCTCCTGGATAAGGGGAGTTATTCTGATTTTTAGGGTCTAAGTTTGCTGGTTGCCTCTACAAAAAGAAAGAGAGATAATACAATTTCATTGAATACCTATAAAATGGAATAAGGGCACCAATCTCCTCATAGGTTTGTTTTGAGAATTAAATGAGATAATCCACTAAAGAATTTGGGCACAGAAGTTGGCATATTTATTTGAAGTGTTTAGACCATTTACATTTAATGTGGTTATTGATATGGTTAGATCTATCAGTTTGCTGCTGGTTTTCTGTTTGTTGCCATCATTTTTCCCACTATTTTCTTTCTGGCTTTTTTTCATTAATTCAGTATTTTTAATGATTCTATTTTTCTCCTTTATAGACTCATTAGCTATAACTTTTTGTTTTGTGAATAGATGTAACTATTACTTATTGCTTGATCACATTTCAGCAAGGAGAAGAGGTGTTAATTGGATTTGAGGAATACAGACATTATTGCCTATGGCATTCAGTCTCTCCAGTTTGGGGCAGTAACTAAAGATGGAAGTGCCATCAGGTCAGTGGGGAAGACACCCTAATTGTAAGCAGGTATTAGTAAGCATGAAGCTTTGTTTATGTTCCTACCATACCTCCTGAAATGGTCTGACCCAGAAAAACCAGAATTATGGTGCTCAAAAGGTCTTTGTAATAGATTTACTGAATAGATCGCTTTTGATTTGTAAATAGGCTAAACACACACAAATTAATTTGTAAAGCATTGTTTTTCAAATTAGAAAACTATTTTTTATTAAACAAATATATTAAATAACATTTTTTTCAATATTGACCTCAGACAGCTCTTTAAATCATATATATGTACACTTAAGACATAGAATCAATGGATTATTTTAAACACATGTAGTCACCATTTCAAATGCCATTTATAAGGACAAATGTACTTAAATAAACAATGTAGGATACCAGAATTTTATCTTTCTTTATAATTCATTTGAATATTAAGGGCCACTATAGTTCTTGAATTAGGGGGATGTTACATGGGAGATAGCCACATTGGGGGAATTACTTATTAAGTGGCTGCATATTCTAAAGAGATACATGTTTGCATAAGACAAATTGTCTCTATTAGCTACCAACTCCCAAAATGCTCTAAACTGAAAAATAAAACAGATACATAAGTCAGGGATGTCAGGCAAGAAACATTCCCCTCCCCTACATAGCCTCTATTTTATTATGTGAGGTCTTTGTAAGTTGTTTTAAGGTGAAAAGATGGATTGGAAAATGATCTTTAGCTCATGAGAAAAAACTGGGGATAATGAGTATTATCATCACTATCTTATAAATTCAAATGTGGATAGGTTAATACTTTATTCTTTTTTTTCATATGTATTACATTATTTGAAATAGCTAATAAAAACTAACATTTGTTGCATTCATTTCAATTTTTAAGTCACTTTCACATACAATGTCTCATTTGATCTTCAAAGCCCAATGCTTGAGAAATGGAAAAGTTGATTATCATATGTATTCTATTACTCATAAATACCACAAAATATATCTGATGGAAATTCACTTAGCTACTAAATGTTTAAGGTATCAGCAATATGAAATTGAAGCAATTCCAGTTTATTTTGTCACAGACACCTGATTGCTTAATATATTAAAAAGCACTGAGCCTTAAAGACCTAGCTAACTTTTTAGAGCTTGTACATTATATTATTGTCTGTGGTTTATTTAATCTGCCATATTTATTTAATAAAATGCATAGCAGCAAAAACTTTGAAGGCTTCCATTGAAATGAAAGAGTTTTGCAAGTTCCAAATATAAAATAAGATCATGGATTATAATGGCAATAGTAATTTCTGCTTCTTCCTCTTTCCTTTAGGAACTGAAAACTTGCAATTTCAAGGCAGCTTCTGAATTGGTTTACTATTCTTTTAAATGTATTTTTTCATGCAGTGTTTCTGAGAACTCATTTTGCATTGCATTTGCTCTATTCCTTTCTTTTTTACCTTTTTTTCTTTACGACTGCATTCACTTTTAGTGGATAGTATTTACCACCATTTCAGTCCTCTTTAAAAAGGATTTGTTTCGTAGATGCCTTTTCCTGTCTGTGGCAAAAAAGACTTCAGTAAACCTGAGCTCGTGTCCTGACCTAACATGAAATAAAATGCTAGAATTAAGGCTATTGTTTTGGCTCTTCAATCCGATGTCTAGTTTATATATAAAAACTCTGAATAAATAAAATCAGCCTGCAAACAGACAAGCTTAAAGATATTAAATCCAAGCTGTCTAACTGATGGACAAGCAGGAGAGAAATGCTGTGGTGTGTAAGCTCCTCTCTTTTGTGTAAAATGTTCTCCGAGCCAGGCAAGCCTCTTAGGCTAAGTGTAATTAAAATCAACGGAGAGGAAAGCATAAGCATGTTTAAAATGCAACTTAAAAAATGGCAGTTGGGGAAATTTGTCTGTAACTTGTGGCGGTGAAGCGAAATGGTTGGGAGATTCTGCAGTTTCCACAGGCCGAAAAGAGGTAAAACTGCCCACCCCTAGTTCAGTCCTACCTCCACCTGCCAAAGCAGGGTTTGTTAATTGCTCTACTGAGAGCAGAGCAGGATTGAATCTATCTGTTTGTTATATGTTTTATTGCGATTTGCATTTTTCTGCATAATAATTCATAGGTTTTAATAAAACATTGATTTACATGCTGTTGCAGAGTGCATCTTTTAGGCTTTAAATTAAACATTGCTACAACGTGTGTATGTTGGTGGGAGTGGGGTGCTGTATAGATTAGTTTGAATCTCTGCCCTAGGGAGTATAGTCTTTTCTTCCCCATCTGGCCTCTTTAAATTCAAAGCTTTAGTTGAGCATTTTTTATTTATGAGTAGTTTGTCACTCTCTAATTTCTGTTAAATTTCATAAGACCTGACACGTTTGCATTTACAGGGCTGTTAGATAATGTTTAGCACTTTTCATCTTCAAAGTGTTTTATAAATACTAACTAATCAAAGATGCCAGCACACCCATGAGGCAGAGAAGTATTGGGTTGTTGTTTATAGCTTACTTGGTTTACCTTGTGGGGAATATATGAGAGTGCTGAATGTTAATTATTATTTTTAATCCAATGTTAGATAGTTTTTCTCTATTGATTGTAAGGAATTGCACTTTTTTCTGGTATCTGAACATGGAAGCCTGTGATTCATTGTTTACCATACGTAGCCTTGAATAGTTATTTGAATTTATGCATCTATATATAGTTTTTTTCCCATAAAGTGTAACCTTCATTGCAGTAAAGGCACATTGTTTATACTTACTATTTTTTTTACACAGTAGCTTACCTAGTACTATTTTCACTTATTCATTCGTGCATTCCAAAGACATTTAATGAGTGCCCACCCCTTCCCAGGCATTGTATTAAGCACTGACAATGCAAAGGTAATGAACACCTAAATTCTACTCTTTGGGAGGATACTGGCAGAACTGAAGTAGGAAATGGATTGCACACTCAGAAGAGTTTGAGGACATTAGCTGAAGGAACTAGATAGCAAATAAGGACAGGGTTAAGAGAACTAACCAGCGCTGGGGAAGACCCAGAGACTAGCAACAGTGAGAAAAATATTACCTACCCCTAGGACTGGAGGGATTAGAGTTGAAGTCATGGAATAGGATTCAGCCAACAAGAGATGTGATGTTAGAGAATGAAACATACCCAGGACTGTGGACAGTAAGGAGGGAATTGGAGAAAGAAGTCCTCCTAATTCTCTATCTCTCCACCGTCCTGTGTCCTGTGTTCTGCCAAAGCCTGGTGAAAGCTGACTGGAAACAAAAGGTCAATGGAGGCTGGTTAACATGGTTCACTATGGAGGTCATGGCACACATTGCATGGTAGAGAAGGGATGGGAGGTGTACAGAGGCTGACAGACAATATCCAGCACAAGAATCTTACAAGGTAAGGATTGACTAGGCAAACTTACATATGTATGAAAATCTATAAGCGTGTATATGTGGAAAAAAGGCACAGGTATATTTCTGCGTGCTCATCAGAGGTGGAGAACGTTATTCTTTCTAAGCATTCGGAAGGCATTAAAGAGAATATGAGCTTTTATCTAAGCCTTAAAGGCTAGTATTTTGATTAAATTACATGGACTGTGAAATCTTAGCTTTGTTTTTCTGGTTTGAAAGGGCACAAACAGAAGCACAGCTACCCTTTTACTCTGCAGTATTCATCAGATTTCATTTGACTAATCTTTCAGATGGTTAACATCATTGAAGACTGGCAATGGCCCAGATAGCTACATCCTGACCACTTATTAAGCTGTTGATTAAAAAAAAATCACTAACAGTCAATTCAAATTACTTCCTTGGAATTTTCTCTTTTTTTAACCATTCTTTCTTTCTTTCTTTTCCTTAAATATTCTAGCATAGCTTGGAGGAAACAACTCATGGAGGTGAATGTGCCTACCTGCTTCCTCGGGAGTATTACCTAAGATCCAGCATCTACACTTGGTGCTTCCTTATCACATTTTCATTTCTTTCAATTAAAAAAAAACCAGAATAGTTAAAGATGGATAATTTTATTTAAATAAGTGTCCACAAAGAGCACTGATTTCTTCTCGATCATACGACCCCCTGACATCCATCCACACCTCGACCCTTATAAACATCTTTTTTCTCTAAGTAATGTGAACATTTTCTTTGTTTTTTCCAAAAGTAGGAACAAGAAAGAAATAGATTTCTCAGATTTTGTTTTTTATTATTATTCCTTCAATCATTTTCATAATATGTCAATATGACGGATTCTTCTGAGTGAATGTGCTATGGTGGAAAAATACAAAATGAAGCAAATTCAGGCAGATCTTTTTGCCACATATGCCCTCTGCTATGTATATGAATCTGCCTCGCTTGTTATCTATATGTGTTTCCAAGAGTTTTAATTCATATTAGAACTTGGTTGTCTTCTTGGGTAGCAACAGAATGTTTCACAAACAGTGATTACAGTTTGAACTAATCTTAGTATCCATTCTTTTCCCTCAGTTCTGGTGATATCCATTTTCAGGGTTTCATGGAGTGAATTCTATGTAATATTTTCTGTACAAGACATGAAAGTGAAAACAAAAAAAAAAAACAGGTGGAGATGTAGTTCTAGAAATTATCTTATCTTGCCTCATGTCTAGACCTGAACATTGCCTGGTGTATTTGGGAGTATTATTGGATGCAATCATATCTACTGAAAGTATATTTTGAAAGACAAAGCTATCTATTTTAATTTAGGGTTGAGCAGCTGTTTCTAACCATTTCATGCTTAGGATTGTAAATACAAGAATGAACTACTTGGCCAAAAGAGTGAAATTATTTGTTCCATCAGATTATGCAGTCCATAAACTTTGAAAAAAGCAAATATTCAAGATACAGTCTAACACTATGTGAACTGTCTTTATCACTGCTCAATAGCAGATCATAGAATCAGAGACAAACCCTAAGATCCGTCATGAAAAATGTTGCTGTAACTAAATGACACTAGCTAGGGAGTAATGCATGTGCACAGGTACTGTTCATGGGCACACAGAGGGTTACCGGATGAAAAGCATCTCCCTCACACTTCTCTGACCCATCTTCCCAAAGGTAAGCATTATTCTCAGTTTCTTTCATAACTTGAGTGAAAAAAATATGCATTTACCTACATACATTTTTTTAGCAAATGGGACTTTTGTTAAATTCATGCTGATTTTCACTATGCTTTTTCCCTCTGTTTATCTAGAAGATACACCAGTGCATGCATATATCATAATTCATTTAACTATTCTTCAAATGATGGACATTTTGTTTTAATCCCAAAATTATTAATAAAATAATACATTTCTGTGTTAAAATACATTTCTGTGTATGTATGTATATATATACTTATGTTTGTATATATACAGGTATGTATATATATATACTGTGTGTGTATACATACACCCACACACACATACATATTTAGATAAACATTTACCAGTGTATACATATAAAGTAAATAGGCTGAAAATCAAACGATACATCCATTTTACATTTTGATGGCGATTGGTAAATTGTCTTACAAAGACATTACAATTTATACTACCCTAACAATGAATACACATGCTTATTTCCTCCATAAAGTCTTGTTATTATCAAGTTTTTAAATTGCCAATCAAGAAAGTGAAAAGAGTATCTTGCATTTATTTCCATTTGCAGTTGCTTACTTTTAGTGAGCTAATCTCATTCATTCACAACGAAATACGATGTGCCTCACCCTATGTCTCATATAACTATAAATGTTGATTTCCCACATTTTAAATTCTGATTTGATGTTACTAAACCTTAGGGGCAGAAAAATAAATTCTTTGACTGTTTTTGGAAACTACAACAAAAAAAGAATTTCCTTTTCTATGCCACGCTAGTGGAATTTGTGCAGTTTGTAAAACACAGTGCTAAAGAAAAAAAATAGTGTAGAATTGAGACTTGAGAGTTCATATCTAACTCACTAGCTAAGTGACCTTAGGCAAATTCTAAATTTTCCTTTTTTGTATATGAGGTGAGAATGAACTTAGTTTAGTACATTATTATGACTAACATGAAATGATAGTTGAGAAAGGTATTTGTATGTTATAGTGCCCTTCATAAATGTTCGTTGTTATACAAAGAAATAAACTATCAAATGGGAACCTAGGACTTAACGGGGTGGAGTCTTTACCACTGGGTGGTGGTGAATAGCTCTCTGCTAATAAATCTCAGGGGGTAGCCAGGCTGATAGAGCTGGCTAGATACACAGTAGGTCCTCCCTTGTTCTATCATGATTCTGCACACAGAGAGGTATTAGGATGGGCTTGTTTGAAACACTGCAAGGTTAAGACAGCCCCCAGCAGCCTGAAATGGTAAACTCCACAGGCAAAGGACGAGAATTCACTGTAGAATGCTCTATCCCTTTTCGGGTTTTCCTTTTTAGAAACAGTTCTCTGCCCTCATGGGTCAAATTAAACATTTCTCTAGTCACATAACCAAGTCTACATATACTCAGTCAAATTTGTCTTTCCTAACTCTGACACTTAGTGACCTCTATCCTATCTAACTCCTACTCCTCATTCCTTACTTTTTAATGTATTAAAGTAAGAAAAACAAAAGTAGAAAGCATTTTTATTGATCTGGGTTTTCTGAATATTATTCTCATTAAATTTTCTGAGTCTAGACAGCTACTAGACTCTTCTCTTATTACTTAGCAATCTTGCTGATTAGTTTTGTACCGAGTCTAGTTGCTGAAGGAACACCTCGCCCTGGTGCACTGATGCTCAGACAGTAAAGTCAGCTTCAAACCTTAGAACCTCAGCCAAAGTGATTGCATTGCTGCAATTACATTAGGTCTCCCTGAAGCAGGTCAATTGAACTGTGTACTGTTTTGTCAAGATTTATCCCCTTGTATAAATCTACTTGTGTCAGCTCTGTAGCACAAGCTTCCAGAAGAAAACCAACTGCCTCTAGCAAAACCCTAAACAAGGTTCAGTAATTAAACAGAATGGAGACAGATTCATCCTAGGACTTGGTTTGTGGGGAAAAGTGGTTAGAAAGTGGTCATCTGGTGGTTAGAGAGTCTTCAGGCTACATTACTGAATTGTGGCTTTTGTTTGTGATACCCACTGTTAGGTAGAGACAAAGGTCCCTAAGAAATCTTTCTTTCCTTCATCACGGAGGACAATCAGTTGGAGGGGAGTGAAACTATAATTGTAATAAAAGGTTTGCATTTGGAGCCTCAATATCTAATCTGGTCTTTTTTATGAAGGTGAGAAGATTTGCTTTTGTGCTGTCATTTGACCAGATTTTTCCAAGAAATTAATATGTGTGTGTGTACATATGAATTTATTATTTATAAAATTATATGATTTACATAATTTTAGAAGCTGTAACCAAAATTCATCTCTAACACTGGCCTAAAAATAGAGTTCTTAGGCAGGATTAAGTAGAAGGCAATCTTAAAAAAAAAATGTCCCACGGATTGAATGAGATTTTGTGGATAAGTGTAAAAAAAGGAATGCAGAGGAGAGTGAACTGAATTGCAGGAGGCCAGAGCCTTAGAAGGCAGGTCATAAGAAATTCTGACTCAACAAAAGTTAGCCACTGTTTTATGACTGTGAAGGACTTGATAATTTTATTATTCTCATCATCAAGTGGTACAGCTAATTACAGTGTAGGAGTTCAGAGGAGAAGGGTTATTTTGAACTTTAGTAGACTGAAAAGATTTTGTGGAGAAATTTGAGATGGATGTATGGCAAATCAGGTGGAATTTAACTAGGTAGAAAGTAGGATTTGAATTAATCATGGAAGCAAGAACAACAAAATTGGTGTAAGAGACAGCAGGATAGGAACATGAGGGTGTGAAATTGAAATGATGTTATGAGTTTGACTGTGAGGACCTGGCTTCAAGGTCAAAATAGTTTGGGCTTGATCCCTCCGACCATGTGAGTCTTCAGTGGCATGTGTTACAGTCATCAATATGATAGTCTTCTATAGAATAGGCAGGAAGTGTTCACAGTTTTTTTATTTCCCCCCAAAAATCTGAAGGTTGTGCCTTGTAAAGAATAGATATAGGGTCATAATAATATTCCAATTTTTTAATTGTGAATGAGAGTTGAATTCTGCTTCTTTTAACCTCCTTAATTGTGTAAGACTAATAAGGCCAAGGCCTGAGAATTTGATGCTGATGGAAAATGTGGGGAAGGTGAAGGATTTCCTAATTGTTTATCCATATTTCAGAACTTAAGGGGTTACAGAGAAAATATCACTGTGTGTGGCTATGCAGTACCATTGTGAATTTACGCATCTGTGCAATTGCATTCAAAGCTATTATTAAGATCAAAGCATTTGATACTTCATCTCTGCATATAATTTTATTAATTTCCAATACGAATTAACTTTCCTGATTTTAAATTAGCCCATGTATGAATGAATTGTGAACTACATTAGGTCATTTTAGCAACACATCTGTGGTATTAGTTTTAGATACAAACTTTATCTGTCACATGAACTCACAGCCTTTGAGAGATTGTAGGCTGTGATGGGGTCAGGGAATATGATTGAAGTAATGAATCTTTGGTTTTGATGATGGAAAATTGTTGCCTTTGGTAAAGACAGTGAAGGGATTCTTGGAGGAAATTATTTTCACTGCAGAAGACCTGCCCTTTTAAAAATACACCTTTTTTCTTGATGATTCTCCAGCTACTACTGAGTTTTCTGATCACCTTAATAAGAAACGTGTAGAAAATCTTATCCAGGAAGACTTCACTTACCTTTCCAAACACAGAGATGAGTTCTTTTTCCTTAAAGATTGTGTAGTTCTGTTGGGGGCTTGCACAATTTGGAATTAATTGATTATCATGCTGTCTCCACTACTACTCTGGGACACCCTTGGGTGAGGGCCAGATCTGTGTCCTACCCAACTGTTGTAGCTCCAGCACCTAACACAGTGAGAGGCATGTGGCAAGTGCTTAATGAGTATTAGTTAAATGAATGGTGTGTCAATCAATAAGTCCGTGATATGTTACATCTGCAAGGAATAGTGTCAAATTGGTGGGGAAACATAAGGTTATTGTTTTTATACCTGCCTATAAAAATCTTGAACTTTAGTTTGGCAGCTAAAACTTTGATATAAAAGTAATTAGTCATATCTGATAGCTTATACTCTCTGCATCCCTTTTCTCTCATTTGCTACCTATTTTTAGTCTTTATCTGCCTTAATCACTGGGTCTTTGAAGGACACTAAATGACCTTCTATTTGTCAGTCCAGTGTTTTAAATTTTCCTGATCTGCCTGACCTTTGTGTAGCACTGGGTACTAGAGAATCCAATCTTCCTTTGAACCTCTCTTTTCCTTTTTGGTCCCGAGACACTGACTGGATTCTGACATCTCCCTCCTCCATCATCAGCATTATTCAGTATTCCCATCTAACATATTATGTGTTCCCTCTTCTTTTTCTATACTGTATATCCTTTAGGGTATTCCCTAAACTTGTAACTCTATTCATGATTTAACTTCTGTATGTAAAACCTACTAAGTATCATGCACTTGAATATCATATCACCTTCTCAAATTCAGTGTTTTTAAGACTAAAAATCTTGTTTCCAGTCCCTCAAGTCCTTTTCTCTTTGAACTTTCCTTTTCCACCATAGTATCAGTGGTCTTCTTGTTATCCAACCTTGAAATCTAGTACCCATCATTTTCTCTTCTTCTTTAACTTTTTCTCTTTAACCTTTGCTTCCTGTGGAAGGACATGTAGATTGCTTTTCCTGCCACAGTAACTACTATGGCACTGGTTTCCCCATACCAAGGTGTTACATTCCTGAGTGCAACCTCTACTTATGCTGGACTAAGCCTCGTAAACGGTGCACATAACCCCATCTTCAGAATCCTTCTATGATGTTTATTGCCTGTTGTCTGCATTGGAATTCAGGGTCCTGTACAGTCTGATTGGCAGAGCTCTCCAGCTATTTTACCCCCTCACAAACCCAATGATTTAATAATAATGCAACACACCTGATTTGGTACATTTGCTCACACTATTGAAACTCAATAGTAATCTGAACTACCCTCATATCAAAGTCCAATTAAAGTCTAATGGTCTTCAAGTTTCCTGCTTAGCAGCGTTTTCCAAAGTGTGGGGGATATAATTTTAAATTATTCACAGAAAAACATTAAGAAGACATATGTTATTTAGTTTATAAAATTATTCCCTTTTCTATTTATGTTCAGTTTTTATAATTTTATCAAGGAGAAGACCTCAGTTTGGTTCTAATTTGTTTTCAACACCATTCTAACACTTGCTAATATTTCCTCTAATCAACGGAAAGCAGGGAGATGGCTCAGTGCACTTGGCAGTCAACATCCTCTAGCGCTTAGAAATAAGAAACATTGTTTTGTTTACATTTGTTGCCTTTTATTAATGGAAGGATATTTGTTTTCCTTTAGGGTGAAGACATTAAGTTTCCATTTATATCATGTTTTACTTCCATATGAAGAAAAATATCACATAAACAAGTATACACAATAATTATTAAGAGGAAAATTCAAGAAGGTTGAACATGGAAGTACATGGAAATCATAAAAGCCACTCATGAATGACTGTAATTGGGGAACACTAAGTTATATTTTCAGCTCCAATTGTTTTTTTTCCCTTCTAAATTGTGAAAGTTCAGGCACTCTTCTAAGAGGTTTTCCTGTATTAACTAATGAAATCTTCTCAAGAATCTGAGGTGAGATACTATTGTTTTCCTTATTTCACAATGGAAAACAGTTTGCCCAATTTCTCAAGTAGAAAAGAGGTAGAGATGTGTTTTGAACCCAAGTTCTCAGCCTGCACTCTTGACCACAACACAACTTTGCCTCGGGAGGAGCATACCAATCTTGATTTGATAATAACAAGTAATATCTTCTGTGCTCAGGATCCTTCATCTGTCCCTTTCCCCGAGAGGGAAGAATTTTACTCTGACGTGAAGTCAAACTCTGTGGGAATCTATGAACCACTGTATTTAGAAATGATTTCCATCTCAACAGACAACTTGAATAATTTTTCCTTCCAACAAGTGACTTCTTAAAATTCAGGGAGCATTCAGTGAGCCAGGCTCAATAACAAACAGGAAAATCCCAGTCTCTGCATGAATAACTTTCCAAGTTTATCCATTAGAAAGTCCAGGAGCACGATGGCCAAACACAATTTGCATGTGCCTCCTCAGCTGACTGCCCAGTGCGTGCACAGCCCTTGGCAGTTCAAGTGAGATATTTAGTAACTAAACAGGGAATAGTTTGAAAGCAAATTATATACACTAGAGAAATACATCAAAGAAAATTTTATGGTTTTGCTTGATATTAGAATGTATTACCCTTACATTTGCATTTTCAGGTCTCTGAAAAATTGAAGGAGCAATTTTCTGTGGAATTGCAGTATCCTAATTTTATAATTGCTGAATATCATAATTTGACTTAAGGACTTTATAATAACCAGATATATTTTCAGCCTCTTTATATTTGACACGGATCTTATATACAACTAAGAAATACCTAAGATAGAAATTTACTCATAAATGCTTCATATTTGTTTTTTAAACACACTTAATATAACAAAGCTTGCTATGTTTCCTTGATAATTGTAGTATCTATTAATTATTGTTCGCACACACAAGGGTGGGCACATTATTGACTGCAGGTCAAATCTGGCTCATGGTCTCTTTTTATGTGATCCACAGCTAAGAATGATTATCACATTTTTAGGAGTTATAAAAAGAAAAGAAAAAGGATGTGACAGGGATTGTATGTAGTCTGCAAAGCCTAAAATATTTAGTAAAGGGCCATTTACAGAAAAGTTTGCCAACTGCTAATCTATCTTCTAAATTCTTTTGTTACATATATCCAGTTCTTATTTTACTATGCAATTATTTCATTTTTCTTTTTTTTACAGTTTGTTTTGGTATCATTAATCTACAATTACATGTGCAAAATTATAGTGATTAAACTACCCCCTTCATCAGGTCCCCCCCACCAACCCCATTACAGTCACTGTCCATAAGCATAGTGAGATGCTATAGAGTCACTACTTGTCTTCTCGGAGTTGTACAGCCCTCCCCGTGCCCCCCCAACATTACATGTGCTAATCGTAATGCCCCTTTTTCCCTCTTATTCCTCCCTTCCCACCCATGCTCCCCAGTCCTTTTCCCTTTGGTAACTATTAGTCCATTCTTGGGTTCTATGAGTCTGTTGCTGTTTTGTTCCCTCAGTTTTTTTCATTGTTCTTATACTCCACATTTGAGTGAAATCATACGGTACTTGTCTTTTTTGGCTTGACTTATTTCACTGAGTATAATACTCTCTAGCCCCATCCATGTTGTTGCAAATGGTAGGATTTGTTTTATTCTTATGGCTGAATATTATTCCATTGTGTATATGTACCACCTCTTCTTTATCCATTCATCTACTGATGGACACTTAGGTTGCTTCCATTTCTTGGCTATTGTAAATAGTGCTGCAATAAACATAGGGGTGCATATGTCTTTTTCAAACTGGGCTGCTGCAGTCTTAGGGAAAATTCCTAGGAGTGGAATTCCTGGGTCAAATGGTATTTCTATTTTGAGTTTTTTGAGGAACCTCCATACTGCTTTCCACAATGGTTGAACTAATTTGCATTCCCACCAGCAGTGTAAGAGGGTTCCCTTTTCTTCACATCCTCACCAACACTTGTTGTTGTTTGTGTTTTGGATGTTGGCCATCCTCACTGGTGTGAGGTGATATCTCATTGTGGTTTTAATCTGTATTTCTCTGATGATTAGTGATGTGGAGCATCTTTTCATGTGCCTGTTGGCCATCTGAGTTTCTTCTTTGAAGAAGTGTCTATTCATGTCCTCTGCCCATTTCTTAATTGGATTATTTACTTTATGTTTGTTGAGGTGTGTGAGTTCTTTATATATTTTGGATGTCAACCCGTTATCGGATACGTCATTTATGAATATATTCTCCCATACTGTAGGATGTCTTTTTTGTTCTACTGATGGCGTCGTTTGCTGTACAGAAGATTTTCAGCTTGATATAGTCCCACTTGTTCATTTTTGCTTTTGTTTCCCTTGCTTGGGGGATATGTTCATAAATAAGTCGCTCACGTTTATGTCCAAGAAATTTTTGCCTATTTTTTTTCTAAGTTTTATGGTTTCATAACTTACATTCAGGTCTTTGATCCACCTTGAGTTTACCTTTGTGTATGGGGCTAGACAGTAGTCCAGTTTCATTCTCTTACATGTAGCTGTCCAGTTTTTCCAACACCAGCTGCTGAAGAGGCTGTCATCTCCCCATTGTATATACAAGGCTCCTTTATCAAATATTAATTGACTGTATATGCTTGGGTTAATGTTTGGATTTTCTATTCTGTTCACTGGTCTGTGGGTCTGTTTTTGTGCCAATACCAAATTTTCTTGATTACTGTGGCTTTGTAGTAGAGCTTGAAGTCAGGGAGCATAATTCCCCATTTTATTCCTCCTTCTCAGGATTGCTTTGGCTATTCAGGGTCTTTTGTGGTTCCATATAAATTTTAGAATTATTTGTTCCAGTTCACTGAAGAAAGCTGTTGGTATTTTGATAGGGACTGCTCTGAATCTGTAGATTGCTTTAGGTAGTATAGCCATTTTGACAATATTTATTCTACCTAGCCAAGAGCATGGGGTGAATTTCCATTTATTAGTGTCCTCTTTAATTTCTCTTGGAGTGTCTTGTATTTTTCAGAGTATGGGTCTTTCACTTCCTTCATTAGGTTTATTCCTAGGTATTTTATTCTTTCTGATGCAATTGTGAATGGAATTGTTTTTCTGATTTCTCTTTCTGTTAGTTCATCGTTAGTGTATAGGAAAGCAACAGATTTCTGTGTGTTAATTTTGTATTCTGCAACTTTGCTGAATTCAGGTATTAGTTCTAGTAGTTTTGGAATGGAGTCTTTAGGGTTTTTTATGTACAATATCATGTCATCTGCAAATAGTGACAATTTGACCTCTTCTTTACCAATCTGGATGCCTTGTATTTTTTGTTTTGTCTGATTGCAGTGGCTAGGACCTCCAGTACTATGTTGAATAACACTGGAGAGAGTGGGTATCCCTGTCTTGTTCCCGATCTTAGATGAAAAGTTTTCAGCTTCTCGCTGTTAAGTATGATGTTAGCTGTGGGTTTGTCATATATGGCTTTTATGATGTTGAGGTACTTGCCCTCTATACCCTTCTTTTGTTGAGAGTTTTAATCAGGAATGGATGCTGAATTTTGTCAAATGCTTTTTCAGCATCTATGCATATGACCATGTGGTTTTTGTTCTTCTTTTTGTTGATGTGGTGAATGATGTTGATCGATTTTTGAATGTTGTACCATCCTTGCATCCTGGGATGAATCCCACTTGATCATGGTGTATGATCATCTTGATATATTTTTGAATTAGGTTTACTAATATTTTGTTGAGTATTTTTTCATCTATGTTCATCAGGGATATTGGTCTGTAATTTTATTTGCCTGGTTTTGGTATTAGAGTGATGGTGACTCATAGAATGAGTTTGGAAGTATTCCCTCCTCTTCTATGTTTTGGAAAACTTTAAGGAGAATGGATGTTATTTCTCCTCTATATGTCTGGTAGAATTCAAAGGTGAATCCATCTAGTCTGGGGTTTTGTTCTTGGGTAGTTTTTTGATTACTGATTCAATTTCGTTGCTGGTGAGTGGTCTGTTTAGTTTTTCTGTTTCTTGCTTGGTCAGTCTTGGGAGGTTGTATTTTTCTAAGAAGTTGTCCATTTCTTCTATGTTTTCCAGCTTGTTAGCATAGAGATTCTCTTAATATTCTCTTATAATTCCTTGTATTTCTGTGGGGTCTGTCATTATTTTTCCTTTCTCATTTATGATTCTGTTTATGTGTGTAGATTCTCTTTTTCTCTTAATAAGTCTGGCTAGGGTTTTATCTATTTTGTTTATTTTTTCAAATAACCAGCTCTTGGTTTCATTGATTTTTTTTTGTATTATTTTATTCTTCTCAATTTTATTTATTTCTTCTCTGATCTTTATTATGTCCCTCCTTCTGGTGACTTTGGGCCTCATTTTTTCTTCTTTTTCCAATTTCAATAATTGTGCCTTTAGACTATTTGGGAATGTTCTTCCTCTTCTAAATAGGCCTGGGTTGCAATATACTTTCCTCCTAGAACTGCCTTTGCTGCATCACACAAAAGTTGTGGCTTTGTGTTGTTGTTTTCATTAGTCTCCATATATTCTTTGATTTCTGTTTTGATTTGGTCGTTAACCCATTGATTAATTAGGAGAATATTGTTAAGTCTCCATGTATTTGTGAACCTTTTTGATTTCTTTCTAAAATTTATTTCTGGTTTTATACCTTCATGATCTGAGAAGTTGGTTGGTAGAATTTCAATATTTTTTACTTTACTGAGGTCCTTTTTGTGGCCTAGTATTTGGTCTATTCTGGAAAATGTTCCATGTGCACTTGAGAAGCATGTGTATCCTGTTGCTTTTGGGTGTAGAGTTCTGTAGATGTCTGTTAGGTCCATCTGTTCAAGTGTGTTGTTGAGTGCCTCTGTGTCTTTACTTATTTTCTGTCTGGTTGATCTGTCCTTTGGAGTGAGTGGTGTGTTGAAGTCACCTAAAATGAATGCATTGCTGTCTATTTCCTCCTTTAATTCTGTTAGTATTTATTTCACATATGCCGGCTTTCCCGTATTGGGTGCATATATATTTATAATGGTTATATCCTCTTGTTGGATTGACCCCTTTATCTTTATGTAATATACTTCTTTATCTCTTGCTACTTTCTTATTTTTGAAGTCTATTTTGTCGGGTACAAGTACTGCACCACCAGCTTTTTTCTCCTTGTTGTTTGCATGACATATCTTTTTCCATCCCTTCACTTTTAGTCTGTGTATATCTTTGGGTTTGAGGTTAGTTTCTTGTAGGCAGCATATAGATGGGTCTTGCTTTTTTATCCATTCTGTTCCTCTGTGTCTTTTGATTGGTGCATTCAGTCCATTTACATTTAGGGGGATTATTGATAGATATGTACTTATTCCCATTGCTGGCATTAGATTTGTGGTTACCAAAGATTCAAGGGTAGCTTCTTTATTATCTAACAATCTAACTTAACTTTCTTGTTAAGTTATTGTAAACACAGTCTGATGTTTCTTTATGTCTTTCCCTTCTTATTCTTCCTCCTCCATTCTTTATATACTAGATGTTTATTCTTTGCCTTTAGTTAGTATTTGGATGGTCTGCTTTCTTTGCTATGATTTTATTTTCTCTGGTGACATCTTTTTAGCCTTAAGAGTGCTTCCCTCTAGAGCAGTTCCTTTAAGATGTCCTGTAGAGGTGGTTTATGGGAGGCAAATTCTCTCAGCTTTCGCTTGTCTGGAAATTGTTTAATCCCTCCATCATATTTAAATGATAATTGTGCTGGATACAATATTCTTGGTTAGAGGCCCTTCTGTTTCATTATGTTAAATATATCATTCCAGAAACTTCTGGGAAGATGGGGGTGTGAGCAGGGCGGCAGAAATCTCCTCCCAACACTTTTTTTATCTATGAAAACACAGAAAATACATCTATTCCTAAAAGAGAGACGAGAATACACAGGAAAGCGCACAGAGTGCAGCGACACACGAAAGGACTTGGCACCCCAAGAGGCCGGTAAGATACGGAGCCACGACCCGGCGGGACCCAAGCCCTCCCCCCTCCCCAGCGCACCAGCGGGAGGAGAGGATTCAGAGCCGGGAGGGAGTGGAAGTACAACCCGCGAAGTAGCCAGCCCTGGTGATCTGCGCGGGGAGCGGTGACCCACATTGCGCAGTGCAGCGGAGATTGGGGAGACAGAGCGGCAGGATCTGAGCAGGGAACGCGCCAGGGTGCTTGCAGCCGGCTCCCGGGAAGGAAAAAAAGAAGCACGCGCTTCCTTCAGCGGTCTTAAAAAGACAGGCGCCCAGTGGAGGAGCCGGATCGCCCCCGCACACTCAGCCCAGCAGGCTGGGAGTCCTGGGGAGTTTCAGACGCCTTAGCTGGCGACTGAGGAAGTGTAGCCATACTTAACACTTCTCACTGAGATAAACAGCCTCCTATTGGTTCCCACCCCTGCCAGAGCGATAAAGGGCCCTGCGGAGTGGCACAGTCACAGCTGTGGAATAGCGGGGCAACAGCGCCACCTAGAGCATTCCCACAGAATTTACGTCCGGTGGGCATTTTTTTTGTTTTTTTTCTTTTGTTTTGTTTTCTGTTTTGTTTTTCTGTTTTCTTTTCTTTCTTTTTTTCTTTCTTTCTTTCTTTCTTTCCTTTTTCTTTTTTTCTCTTTTTTTTCCTTCTCTTTTTAAAGTCTTAAAGAGCCCAGCTGACATACGTGGCAACTATCAGTGACCAATTATATAGCCATGAAAAGACAGGAATACGGTTCAGACCAAAATCAACCAGACAACCCCAGAGAGGGAGTCTGAAGGGATGGAAATGCACAGCCTCCCTGAAAAAGAATTCAGAATAAAAGTCATAACCATGCTGATGGACCTACAGAGAAATGTGCAAGAACTGAGGGATGAAGTGAGGGAACTGAGGAAAGACAATACAGAAATCAGACAAGCTATTGATGGGCTTAACAGCAGAATGGATGAGATGCAAGAGACTATTAATGGAATAGAAAACAGAGAACAGGAGTACAGAGCAGATGAGGCAGAGAGAGATAAAAGGATTTCTAGGAATGAAAGAATATTAAGAGAACTGTGTGACCAATCCAAACGGAACAATATTTGAATTATAGGAGTACAAGAGGAAGAAGAGAGAGAAAAAGGGATAGAAAGTGTCTTTGAAGAAATAATTGCTGAAAACTTTCCCTCGCTGGGGAAGGAAGTAGTCTCGCAGGCCAACCGAAGCTCATAGATCTCCCAACACAAGGGACCCAAGGAAGACAACACCAAAACACATAAAATTAAGATGGCAAAGATCAAAGAAAAGACAGGGTATTAAAGGCAGCTAGAAAGAGAAAAAAGATCACCTACAAAGGAAAACCCATCAGACTATCATCAGACTTCTCAACAGAAACCTTACAGGCCAGAAGAGAATGGCATGATATATTTAACGTTATGAAACAGAAGGGCCTCAAACCAAGAATATTGTATCCAGCACGATTATCATTTAAATATGATGGAGGGATTGAACAATTTCCAGATAAACGAAAGTTGAGAGAGTTTGCTTCTCATAAACCACCACTACAGAATATCTTAAATGGACTGCTTTAGATGGAAGCACGCCTAAGGCTAAAAAGATGTCACCAGAGGAAAAAAAAAATCATAGCAAAGAAAGCAGACCATCCAAATACTAACTAAAGGCAAAGAATAAAACACCTATTATAGAAAGAATGGGGGAGGAGGAATAAGAAGGGAGAGAAAGAAAGAAACATAAGACAGTGTTTACAATAACTTAACAAGAAAGTTAAGTTAGATTGTTAGATAGTAAAGAAGCAATCCTTGAACCCTTTGTAACCACGAATCTAAAGCCAGCAATGGCAATAAGTACATACCTATCAATAATCATCCTAAATGTAAATGGACTGAATGCACCAATCAAAAGACACAGAGTGACAGAATGGATAAAAAAGCAAGACCCATCTATATGCTGCCTACAAGAAACTCACCTCAAATCCAAAGATATACACAGACTAAAAGTGAAAGGATGGAAAAAGATATTTCATGCAAACAGCAAAGAGAAAAAAGCAGGTGTTGCAGTACTTGTATCAGACAAAATAGACTTCAAAACGAAGAAAGTAGCAAAAGATAAAGAAGGACACTACATAATGATAAAGGGGTCAGTCCAACAAGAAGATATAACCATTATAAATATATATGCACCCTACACAGGAGCACCAGCATATGTGAGACAAATACTAACAGAATTAAAGGAGGAAATAGACAGCAATGCATTCATCTTAGGAGACTTCAACACACCACTCACTCCAGAGGACAGATCAACCAGACAGAAAATAAGTAAAGACACACAGGCACTGAACAACACACTAGAACAGATGGACCTAACAGACATCTACAGAACTCTACACCCAAAAGCAACAGGATACACATTCTTCTCAAGTGCACATGGAACATTTTCCAGAATAGACCACATACTAGGCCACAAAAAGAACCTCAGTAATTTCAAAAATATTGAAATCCTACCAACCAACTTCTCAGATCACCAGGGTAAAAAACGAGAAGTAAATTTTAGAAAGAAATCAAAAAGGCTCACAAATACATGGAGACTTAACAACACTCTCTTAATTAATCAATGGGTTAACGACCAAATCAAAACAGAAATCAAAGAATATATGGAGACTAATGACAACAACAACACAAAGCCACAACTTCTGTGGGACGCAGCAAAGACAGTTCTAAGTGGAAAGTATATTGCAATCCAGGCCTATTTAAAGAAGGAAGAACATTCCCAAATGAATAGTCTAAAGACACAATTACTGAAATTGGAAAAAGAAGAACAAATGAGGCCCAAAGTCACCAGAAGGAGGGACATAATAAAGATTAGAGAAGAAATAAATAAAATTGAGAAGAATAAAACAATAGAAAAAATCAAGGAAACCAAGAGCTGGTTCTTTGAAAAAATAAACAAAATAGATAAACCGCTAGCCAGACTCATTAAGAGAAAAAGAGAATCTACACACATAAACACAATCAGAAATGAGAAAGGAAAAATAACAATGGACCCCACAGAAATACAAAGAATCATAAGAGAATATTATGAGAATCTATATGCTAACAAGCTGGAAAACATAGAAGAAATGGACAACTTCTTAGAAAAATACAACCTTCCAAGACTGACCAAGCAAGAAACAGAAAAACTAAACAGACCAATCACCAGTGACGAAATCGAATTGGTAATCAAAAAACTACCCAAGAACAAAACCCCTGGGCCTGATGGATTCACCTCTGAATTCTACCAGACATATAGAGAAGAAATAACACCCATTCTCCTTAAAGTTTTCCAAAAAATAGAAGAGGAGGGAATACTTCCAAACTCATTCTATGAAGCCAGCATCACTCTAATACCAAAACCGGGCAAAGACCTCACCAAAAAAGAAAATTACAGACCAATATCCCTGATGAACGTAGATGCAAAAATACTCAACAAAATATTAGCCAACCAAATTCAAAAATACATCAAGAGGATCATACACCATGATCAAGTGGGATTCATCCCAGGGATGCAAGGATGGTACAACATTCGAAAATCCATCAACATCATCCACCACATCAACAAAAAGAAGAACAAAAACCACATGATCATCTCCATAGATGCTGAAAAAGCATTTGACAAAATTCAGCATCCATTCCTGATTAAAACTCTCAACAAAATGGGTATAGACGGCAAGTACCTCAACATCATAAAGGCTATATATGACAGACCCACAGCTAACATCATACTTAACGGCGAGACGCTGAAAGCTTTTCATCTAAGATCGGGAACAAGACAGGGATGCCCACTCTCTCCACTGTTATTCAACATAGTACTGGAGGTCCTAGCCACAGCAATCAGACAAAACAAAGACATACAAGGCATCCAGATTGGTAAAGAAGAAGTCAAATTGTCACTATTTGCAGATGACATGATACTGTACATAAAAACCCTAAAGATTCCATTCCAAAACTACTAGAACTAATATCTGAATTCAGCAAATTTGCAGGATACAAAATAAACACACAGAAATCTGTTGCTTTCCTATACACTAATGATGAACTAACAGAAAGAGAAATCAGAGAAACAATTCCATTCACAATTGCATCAAAAAGAATAAAATACCTAAGAATAAACCTAACGAAGGAAGTGAAAGACCTGTACTCTGAAAACTACCAGACACTCCTAAGAGAAATTAAACAGGACACTAACAAATGGAAATGCATCCCATGCTCTTGCTAGGAAGAATCAATATTGTCAAAATGGCTATACTGCCTAAAGCAATCTACAGATTCAATGCAATCCCTATCAAACTACCAACAGCTTTCTTCAATGAACTGGAGCAAATAATTCTAAAATTCATATGGAACAACAAAAGACCCCGAATAGCCAAATCAGTCCTGAGAAGGAGGACTAAAACAGGGGAATTACGGTCCCTGACTTCAAGCTCTACTACAAAGCCACAGTAATCAAGACAATTTGGTATTGGCACAAAAACAGACCCACAGACCAGTGGAACAGAATAGAAAATCCAAATATTACCCCAAACATATACAGTCAATTAATATTTGATAAAAGTGCCTTGGATATACAATGGGGAGATGACAGCCTCTTCAGCAGCTGGTGTTGGAAAAACTGGACAGCTACATGTAAGAGAATGAAACTGGACTACTGTCTAGCCCCACACACAAAGGTAAACTCAAGGTGGATCAAAGACCTGAATGTAAGTCATGAAACCATAAAACTCTTAGAAAAAAACATAGGCAAAAATCTCTTGGACATAAACATGAACGACTTCTTCATGAACATATCTCCCCGGGCAAGGGAAACAAAAGCAAAAATGAACAAGTGGGACTATATCAAGCTGAAAAGCTTCTGTACAGCAAAGGACACCATCAGTAGAACAAAAAGACATCCTACAGTATGGGAGAATATATTCATAAAAAACGTATCTGATAAAGGGTTGCCATCCAAAATATATAAAGAACTCATGTACCTTAACAAACAGAAAGCAAATAATCCAATTAAGAAATGGGCAGATGACATGAATAGACACTTCTCCAAAGAAGAAATTCAGATGGCCAACAGGCACATGAAAAGATGCTCCACATCACTAATCATCAGAGAAATGCAGATTAAAACCACAATGAGATATCACCTCACACCAGTGAGGATGGCCAACATCCAAAACACAAACAACAACAAATGTTGGCGAGGATGTGGAGAAAAGGGAACCCTCCTACACTGCTGGTGGGACTGCAAATTAGTTCAACCATTGTGGAAAGCAGTATGGAGGTTCCTCAAAAAACTCAAAATAGAGATACCATTTGACCCAGGAATTCCACTCCTAGGAATTTTCCCTAAGAATGCAGCAGCCCTATTTGAAAAGGACAGATGCACCCCTATGTTTATTGCAGCACTATTTACAATAGCTAAGAAATGGAAGCAACCTAAGTGTCCATCAGTAGATGAATGGATAAAGAAGAGGTGGTACATATACACAGTGGAATATTATTCAGCCATAAGAAGAAAACAAATCCTACCATTTGCAACAACATGGATGGAGCTAGAGGGTATTATACTCAGTGAAATAAGCCAAGCCGAAAAAGACAAGTATCAAATGACTTCACTCAAATGTGGAGTATAAGAACAAAGAAAAAATACTGAAGGAACAAAACAGCAGCAGACTCACAGAACCCAAGAACAGACTAATAGTTACCAAAGGGAAAGGGACTGGGGAAAATGGGCGGGAAGGGAGGGATAAGAGGGAAAAAGGGGCATTACGATTAGCAGATGTAATGTTGGGGGGGCACGGGGAGGGCAGTACAACTCAGAGAAGACAAGTAGTGATTCTATAGCATCTCACTACGCTGATGGACAGTGACTGTAATGGGGTTCGTGGGGGGGACCTGATGAAGGGGTAGTTTAATAATCGTAATATTGCACATGTAATTGTAAATTAATGATAATAAAATAAATTATATTAAAAAATAAATAAATAATTAAAAATGTATATATATATCATGCCATTCTCTTCTGGCCTGTAAGGTTTCTGTTGAGAAGTCTGATGATAGTCTGATGGCTTTTCCTTTGTTGGTGATCTTTTTTCTCTCTCTAGCTGCCTTTAATACTCTGTCTTTATCTTTGATCTTTGCCATTTTAATTATTATATGTCTTGGTGTTGTCTTCCTTGGCTCCCTTGTGTTGGGAGATCTGTGGGCTTCCATGGACTGAGAGACTATTTCCTTCCTCAGCATGCAGAAGTTTTCAGCAATTATTTCTTCAAAGACACTTTCTATCCCCTTTTCTCTCTCTTCTTCCTCTGGTACCCCTATAATGCGAATATTGTTCCGTTTGGATTGGTCACACAGTTCTCTTAATATTCTTTCATTCCTAGAGATCCTTTTATCTCTCTCTGCCTCAGCTGCTCTGTATTCCTGTTCTCTGATTTCTATTCCATTAACAGTCTCTTGCATCTCATCCAGTCTGATGTTAAGCCCGTTGATCGCTTGTCTCATTTCTGCATTGTCTTTCCTCACTTCCCTCACTTCCTCCCTCAACTCTTGCATATTTCTCTGTAGGTCCATCAGCTTGGTATGACTTTTATTCTGAATTCTTTTTCAGGAAATTGTGCATTTCCATCTCTTCAGGTTCCCTCTCTCGTGTTTTCTGGGTGTAGGTGAGCTTTGTCTGTACCATATTCCTCTGTCTTTTCATGGCGATAGAAGTGGTCGCTGGTAGGTGCCACGTATGTCAGCTGGGCTCTTTAGGACTTTAAAAAAAAAAGAAGGAAGAGAAAGAAAAGAGAAAAAAAGAAAGAGAAGAAAAGAATAGAAAGGAAAAAATTAAAAAAAAAAGCCCATCGGGAGTAGATTCTGTAAGGATGCTGCAGGTGGTGCTGTTGCTCCACTATTCCGCAGCCACAGCCGTGCCGCTCCGCAGGGCCCTTTGTAGCTCTGGCCAGGGAAGGAACGAATGGGAGGCTGTTGTTCTCTGTGTGAAGTCTCAGAGCAGCTACTTTTTCCCAGTCGCCGGCCAAGGGGTCCAAAATTCCTGAGGTCTCCCAGCCTGCTGGGCTGAGCATGCTGTGGCGATCGTGTTCCTCCATTGGGCCCCTTCCTCTTTAAGACAGCCAAAGAAAGTGCACACTTTTCTTTTGTCCCAGGGAGCCTGCTGCAGGACCCGGGTGCATTCCCAGCTCAAATCCTGCACCTTCTGTCTCTCCAATATCCGATACACTGCACGATATGTGTCAGTGCTCCCGGTGCAGATCACCAGGGCTGGTTATTTCATGGGCCTGGACTTCCACTCCCTCCCTGCTCTGAATCCTCTCCTCCCGCCGGTGCGCTGGGGTGGGGGAGTGCTCAGGTCCTGCGGGGACACAGCTTTGTATCTTACCCGCCTCCGGGGTGCCGATTCCTCTCAGGTGCAGATGCATGCTGTGTGCTGTCCTGTTTATTCTGGTCTCTTTTTTAGGAATAGTTGTATTTGCTGTATTTTCATAGATATGTATGGTTTTGGGAGATTTCCACTGCCCTCTTCATGCTGCAGTCTTCCTGTAACTCCCTATTTCATTTTTCTAAATAGCTCTAATTAAATTCTGGTATTTGGTTGTGCTTTATCTTTCAATGTACAATATGTGATTCTGGTATTGTAAAATGAGGTCAGTCAGTTCAAGTCTTTTCAAATTTTACCTAAGCTAGTGTTTGTTATGCTGGAGACCTGCATTTTAGGAAATACTCCTCAGGAACTACCCCCCAAGACCCCTATCTACACTAGAATATCAAATCTAGGCCTGACATTATCTCAAATGAGATTGGGTATGTGTGGTGGGAGGGTTGGGGGGTGGTATTGGGGAAAATTAATGTATTTCATCTGTAAAAGAGATAAAAGTCATTGAAGCCAGAGAGCAGGCGGTGAAATCTAGAACTCGAAGATGGCCTGCATACAAGAGCCATGCCTCCTGGCATTTATACACTTGTGCAGTCTCCTTCCGCCTTTGAGTTTGCCCGTGGTGACTAAGAGGATGCAGCGCAGTGACACCACATAACTTCCAAGCTGAGTCATAAGAAGTCTTGTTCCTTCTTCCTGTTCTCTTGGAATGCTTGTTCTAGGAATGTTCTCAAAATCCAGAAACCATTCAGTAAGAGTGTCAGGCTGCATGGAAAAGACCCATGTAGGCATCGAACCACAGCTGAGCTCCCACCCCACAGCCAGCTTGGTCACAGTTGTTTGAGCGAGCTATCTAGTCTAGTTTAGCCAGCCCACAGAGGCTTTCTGCCACTTGTTTGCAGTCACTTGAGAGAGAGCCTAAGCAACATGCACCTAAGCTGAGCTTCCACTGTCATGACAGATAATAAATACATTGTTTCAAACCATTAAGTTTTGGAGTGGCTGGTCATGCAGCAATAGAAATTTGGAAGAGCATGTTTCTGTCATTCTTTGAGAACATCCTTACAGGCTTATCTTGTATTTTCCTGTTACAGCACTGGAATCAACCATTTCTCCAAGAAACCTTGCTCTCGATTAGTGGCAATGATATTTAGAAACTAAGATATGGATGTTATATGATTTCATTGTTATGATAGGACTTCACTTTGAAGCCATCTCAGAGGTCAGTACTAAAATAGACAATATAGATTAGTTATGTATTTATTTATTTTCTATCTAACCATGAGTTCACACTGAAAAACTTCAATTCTAAACCAAACACACAAAGGTTATTATAGCCATTCCCTTTACCATACTTGTAACTCTTATCTCTGACAGTTTATGTATCTGATCAATCTCCCATACTTCATATTGACTTCATACTGAGAGAACCCTTGCCTTCTTGAGTATACATGGCTTTCTTACCCTGCTTAAGTTTTAACTCTATACCCAGTGTAGCTCCAGGGGAAAAGGGTATTCCCAGCCCAGGGTGAGTTCCTTGTGAATCCAGTGAAACCAAAGGAAGACAAGGGGATGGGCAGGTTGGGAGAAAGGCTTTTATTTCTTATAGTTTGCTCAGGATTGCTGGCCAGGCCCTGCACTGTCTGTCCCCTCCAGTCTGGCCGTGTCTTGCACTCTCCTTCCCCACCCACCCCTTCCAGGAGGAACTCGATGGGTAGGTCCTTGGTGACTGGCAGGTGCCAGACCAAATAGGTACCAGGAATGGAGGGGTGGAGAGAATGGCTGTTTTCTCTCCATGTCTTTCCCCAGATCAACCAGAGGCTGTGCTGTGGTAAATGCCTATTGATATGTAAATGGTAAGGCTAGGTGGGAGATCCTGGATATTCTGCCATTTATTTACTGCATGCCCAGCAAAGACACTAATGCTATACTCATCTACTGACTTTTATTACCCATCTAATGACTGGACTGAATGAAGAAGGAGGGAAGGAAGGAAGAATAGGAGGAATTTTTTCTAGTGGTTTGGAGGAGAAAATCTGGCACATATTGATGTAGATCGGGATTGGAGTATGAAGAGAGCAATGTAGCGCTGGCCAAGAGGCTATTACAAAAATCAGGTAATGGAGAAAATGGAGAAGAATCATTTTGAGTAGAAATTTGATTGAACTTGAGAGCTGAATGGATACAGGAGTTGATACTGAAAAAAATAAAAGCTGTTTTCAAAGTTCATGGCTTTTTTGCTAGTGTGGAGAGTAGGGCAAAGAAAATATTTTCATGTTAGTCTTTTTTAGGGTTTAAACATTAAATATGTTGCTGCATTTCAACTGCAGGTTTGTGATGCAAATATGGAAAATTAAATTTCCATGTGTCTGTAGTTAATGAGAAGAATCAACAGAATAATGTCTAATTTAATAATACATTACAACCTCAGACACAGTAACAATTCTCAGCCCCTTAAGTATAACTGTAGCTTAGTATTTCACATGTAAAACAGAGCCAGAAAAAGGTAAATTCAGCATGGGCCAAGTCACAAGTTCATCTAGTAAATAGAAGCAAAGCATTTCTCAAATGATATTTTTAACTTGCAAATAAATTGTATAGTCTTGTTAAAACATACTGAAATCTGTTATGAAGCCCTCATAGGTTAAGCCATTGTGAATTTTTATTCGTCTCTGTATCAGATAGAAAAAATGGTCTGATTTGGAAGAATTAAAATTGACTTACATTGAGAACAAAATTTGTAATTCTTCCCTTTGAGTTACAATTTCTCTTTTCTCTCTTAGTAAGTTATAAATAAAAGCAAGTCCTTCTCATCCATCATCCTCTCACACCTTCTGAAAAACCAGTGTTTTAACCTCAGTACTGGGCTGACTTGGAAAATGGTCATAGCTTATTCAGTACTGGTGAGTTGAGGACATATTCCATGCTCACTGCCTTTAGAACAGCAACAATTACAGTTCTCAGTCTCATTCATCAACATCTTCTGCTTTATAACTTGTTGACATTGTTAACACCATTTTTATAAAAACATAAAAGTTAACAAAATAGACACTCAGCAGGATGGATGTTCCAAAGTTTTCCAGATTCTTCAGAAGCACCCAGCTGCATAATTCTTTAAAAACAAATACCAGTATTGTTGAAGAAAGAATTATTTGTATTAAGAAGTAATTTGATTGTAGTAAGTCAAAGATGTTTGTTGTAATATTTAGGTAACCAGGAAAAGAATTCATAATTAAGAACTTAATAGACAGAAATTTTTAAAAATTGAAGTTTTTAATAATGACAATATCTAATCTAAAAGATAAACAAGAGAGAAAAGAGAGCAAAACATGATAGATCTAGTAGAAAATAGATAAATTTAGATGGTGGAAAGACAAATGATAAACTATTTGGGAAGATGTAAATTGTATATACTATATACACACAAGCATATTACTGAGAGTTAAATTTTTCAATGGAGTTAAAAGTTAAAAGTTTCAATGGAGAAATGAACTCACAGAACATGAAGAAATTATGAGTGAATATTTATATATCATCAGAGGCAGGGGAAACTTCTAAGTTTTAAGATTAATGCCAGAATCTTACTGAGAAAGTGTTAGAATTGCCATGTGCTTAAAACGTGTTTATACCAAATTAAAGTACATAAATAAATTAATGGAAAATAAACAAACAGGAAAGTGTTGCAACATATACCAAAATGTTGCACAGAATATTCTTACCCAACATTAAGAAAAACACAAGTGCTCCAATAGAAAAACGAGAAAGGACAGACACAAACAATTCAAATAAATAATATTAGACATATATAAAATATAGTGCTACAATAGAAATCAAAGAAGTATCTATAAGCTGCATTGAATTGTATTGGTTGTTGTTCTTTTCAGCTTGAAGGTCTGAGACTGAGTGCAAGCAAATGAAGCAACATCCTTGGGAAGAGACAGATGCTTTGCCTCTTGTCAATCTCTGGCTAAGCTCCAGTACTATTTCTTTCCCTTTGTGTGAAGTTTTGATCGTCTGTTTTAGACATTTTATCTGTATTTTTTATAGTTCTAATACCCTGAGTATTCTAGAATAAATGTAATAGTTAAGACAGACTTTGAATTTGGAGATACTAGTATTCCTGCAATCAGTGGGCAGCATACATGATTATAAGCACCATCATATATCAAAATCCTGTCAGAGAGTCTGATCTGCGGTTGTCTGAGGTTGCTGGTGAAAATCTTTGAACAAGTCACTTGAACATTCTCCCTGTGCCTTGCTGTCTTAGTGAGGATCATTGTCTTATATGAATTTGATTGTAATAGATGGCTTTTGTAAATATCTCTTTCAATTCAAAATTAGTGCAGTAGTTAACACACAGACTTTCCATCAGATCGATCTTTATTGACATCTAAGTCCATTGTTTAGTGACTGTATAATCTTGGGAAACTCACATAACTTAATCCTTTATCTCTAAAATGAGGATAATAAGAGACTGGTTTATGGGCAAATTTGACTAAGAATGCACACAAAATACGTGGCCCTGATGCCTGAATGAAGTGACTAGTGCTTATCTTTGATTTTCCAGCACCTGCGTTCCTCTTCTATATTTGAGAAAGGTCCTACTTTGTGATGCATGAACACCTTCCACCATAGAAGCCAGCTCCAATTTTTCTAGTCTCCTTCACAGCCCTGCACAAACATGTGGTAGATGCTGCTAATCACATCACTGAAGCTAGTGGTTTATAAATAAAGGTCTAAGAGAAATTTATTTGGCAAAGCTGTAGTAAAGGTAGTGAGTACCCCGAATTTCCAGTGGCAATTAAAGAAGCTTCACTGTGATTTTTGGCAGTGTTCCTCAGTGTTTTACCTCCAAGAACTTTCTGACTCTTCTATAGATTATTTTACTTTTATTCAAACCTTTTTCCATGTAATTGAGGTAGCTTTTTCTACTACTTGCAACTAAGAACCTTCACTGGAACACTAACACATAGTACTAGTCTCCAGTGGTGGTGGTAGTAGGTAGTTAATAATAGCTATAGTAGAAACTGTCGTATTGAAATATGAATGACTAAATGTTGATAATTGCTGAAGCTGGAAGATGAGTATACAAAAGTTATTACATTATTCTTTCTTCTATGTATGTTTGAAATATTCTGTATAATTAAAAAACATTTACACAAATATATGCATGACAGGCACATGTGGTGACAGATGGAAATTGATTCTTAACAGATGCTTTTCAGTTTAATTTTGAAAGTGAGTGAAGGATATCTGCAAGAATTGACAAATTCCAAACCTGAGGCTTTATTCGGTTTAGTTTCTTTGTTCAACATTGCAAAGATCTGCTTGTCCCACCTGACAATTTTAATTATAACTAATGGGAGGGGATGATGAGAATCCTCAATTCTTCCTTCTGTCTTAATATATTAATCAGCAATAAGTTTTTTGTTTTAAATTTTGATCACACAATTTCTCCAAAAAATCATGTTTTACATTAAAGTGTGTAGTGAAGCAGTGTGTAAAATAAACAAATCACAAGTAACTTTTCAAAAATTGTGTTAGGAGTATATACTGCTAATAAAAATGATGTCTTTGTCAAATGATCTGCTTTGTAGTTTATATTATGGCAATCAATGGCTTTGAAGTTTCAGAGGTTGAATTTAATGTAAAAATATTAATATAACCAATACCAGGCATGTGCTTGGTAACTGATATTAGACATATACACACATCTGGAAATATTATTCATGCAAATAAGGTGTTTTCTCTAACCCACTAAATGCATAGTGAGAAAAAATAATGGGGATATTTTAAGTACAGTTTGTCTATTTAATCATGAAATGGAGGAGAATAAATATAAACCAATAACTGAATAGAAGAACAATTTTGTTCTGAATTGCAAAGTATTATTATCATATTTCATGAGTTTAGAACCAGGCTCCCTAAGCTATTTGTAGGTAGGAGTACCTAGATTCTGAGGGCCAGCATCAGAATTTAACTAACAAACGAAAATCAGTTGGGTGAGAGTTAGTCTTTTCCATACCCTAATAATACCTAATATTGGCAACAGATTCAACTAAATCTAAATAAATCTATAAATTCAGTAAGAACTGTGAAATCATAAGTTCTTCAAATTTATGATTCTCTGCTTTATATATACATACCCATTTGTAACTGTGTTATTTGGTATAAAATAACCTTACATAACTTGCATAACTTTTAATATAAATGTATCAAGAGTATCTTCACTTAGGGTTTTTTCTACTTTAAACATCCACACCAGTTTTGCCTCCTAAATGCAACTCAAATCCCTTCTCATATCTGCATTAATGCTCTAGTACAGGTACTTTTGTCATCTTTTGTCTGAATCAACACATACGCCATGTAAACACTTTTATTAATTATTGTCTATCCACTTGGAATTCCTCTTCAGGATTCTGGGTACACCCTTTTCATATTTTAACGTTTTTACAATCACTGTCAGCCAGGTGGCAGTCATGGTGAGGTTTTTAGCATCTTTGCCCAAACCCCCAGTATCCTAATGCGCATGGATGCCAGCGCCTTGGAAACCAACGGACGAACCAACCAGGAATAATGGTAGAACAACATTCCTAAAGAGAAAGTCAAAAGTAGCCCAACTTTACATGACTTCCTACCTAGCTCTTGAACCCTATTGGCTTTCAGGTCTTTAATCAGTTTTTAAGAAATGTTGTATTAATAACATTCTTGATAGCGCAGAGCACATAAAATCACAGAGACTGACCACTCTGAGTGGGAAATGACTCTATCTGGATACTTCATATGAAGAAGTTTTGAAGACACCTTAACAATTTTAGTGTTATTATAATATCCTTTTTTAATGTATGCAAAAAAGTAATAACTGAAAAAAATCAATGTTTGATTAATTCTGAAGATAACTCTTTCAACAAACATAAAATAATTTTAAGTGATCAGGAAGCATTGCTTTATAGTTTAATTATCATTAATTGTTTTTTAGTGCCCCTTAGAACCTTCGGCATCTTGGTTCAGTAAGTCAGTACTTTGTGTCACCTTTCTAATTGGCTTACCTTCATTAGAAAAAAATAGCCATCAACATTTCCCTGTTGTGTATGAAATACAGTCACAACTTATTAGTATGATGGTGCCTGCTTTTTAGGTTGGACTATCTAGAAGCAGAGGCCAAATCAGAATTCTTGTTCAAGTTACTTGCTGATGCTATACTTTCAGGAGAAGCCTATGATTGTCTGGGAAACAGAACAGGCAGAAGAATAAAGGTAAAATTTTGTGGTCAGCTGAAGTCTATGTAAAGTCTAGGTAAAAGTATGTGGTCAGTTGCCCCTACAGAAAGCTTGTGGAGCTCTGTCCTGTATCATCATGGTTAAGTTGAAACTGTGTTTTCTAGAATTCCCTTCTCTCTATGGTTTTGGGTTTATATTTGGCATATAGAGACATATGTGTGAAATTTGTCAGGCAGAAGTGAAGCAACAGCCATTTTGCTCCGAAGAGTGAGGGGCTCAGGTGCTGCAGCAGATCGCTCCCACTGTTTGCTCATCTGCTGGCTCTCCTACTTGGTGGGAGCCATCGATGGGTGCATGGGGACTCTAGCTCCCAAGTGATCTCTTTCAGTTTCTCTAAGTCCTGGGCCAGATGAATGTGCAGCTCCATGGTGTCGATATCAAGCTTCATCTGCAGGCTGGAGGCTTCCACATGGAGACAGCACTGGGCTTCAGTTTGCTGGTTCTAGTCTGCCTTCACGAGTTCCAGTCTGCTCTTGTTCTCTTCCACATTATGTCCAACTTTTCTTAATGTCTGCCATTCTGCTGCTGTTGGCAACTTCACACCTATTGTCAGAGGCAGAGGCAACAGTTTTGATAGACATTCACCATCACTCATAATTATATAGCTCTAATGTCTATATGCAATCGCTTATTCTGTATCACTCAAAGCAGCCTGTTCTCTGATCAGCCCCTGAATAACAGAGCCCAATATCAAGAATGTCACCATGGCATTGTCCCCTCTAGACAAGCAGGTCAGGCTTCCTTTTCTGTGCCATTCAGACATTAGCATGGCATGGCCCTCCAGGAGGGGAGAGTAACTTCCTAAGCATTTCTGGGCCACATGACTCTTGTAGATCAGGGGCAGTTCTCCTGAGAAGGATGTAGCAATGAGCTGTTGGTGGCCCACACTAACGATGGCTGGAAGATGAGTATGCCATCCAGGGAATGGTGATCTGGGCAGGGAACTGACAGCATCTACTACATGGCCCTGCCATTTACCTTTTATGTAATTTGTAGCCTCATTTCCAGACACTTTGTTATGGGGCTTAAAACTGAACACACATCCATTTTCTTAACAGCCATTTATGTTTGGTACCTCCAGATTTGCTATTATTCTAAGTAGATAAGATTATTTCTGAAGATTAAATTGCCTTGTACTTTGAGAAATTGAAATTCGAATTCTAGCAGTATTGCATTTCTAAATCTTAATATTTTTGATGCATGTGTACATTAGGAGGATTCTAATTCAGCTTTGCACCAGTTACCATATTCTTATGCGGAAAGTTAGGGCAAGTGGAAATTAGGGTTATGTGGTCTAGAGTTCCTATAGGTTCTTTTTGTTTGTTTTTCTGTTTTTTTCTTTGTAGTCACCATTCCAAATGAAGAGTTCAGCAGACAAATTGCTTGCATTTATGTGTGCTCATGAAAGTGAGGTTGATTTTGTCATTACATTTTTTTCTGACAAGCAGTTATAGTTTTACTATTTTTGTATATCATTAAAAGCACTAAGAGAAAGATAAGTAGAAGAAATGGTAGAGACATATTTTAAGAATAAAATTCTTGTGATAATTACAGTTTACAAGTTTCTAGCCATAATTACAGTGTTTTAAGACCAAAATAGAATTACATATACCATAATTTACAGTCAGATTTTGGAACTGGATTCTAGTTCATGGTTAACAGAGAGATGCTTGGGACATGGAAGGTCTATGTAATTCAAGTAGGGCAGCAGTTAATGAACAAACACATTGAAGAACACATGTTACACATATGAAGAACACATGTTATAGAACCTGAAAATCTTTTTTCCCAGGGGATATTGTCAGGAGGAAAAAAAATACCAATGAAATACATGAACAAGGAAATAACTGGGAAAATGACCCAAGAAAAGTCAGAGAGCTAAATACAACATGCTGAAGATTAAAGAACTCAAAGTTTAAACTGCTGCCATTTAATATAAACAGTGCATATTTTTTCAAGTAATTAATGCTACTGATGTAACAAACAACTCAAAACTGTCAGTGCTTAACATCATACAGTTTTATTTCTTGCTCTCCTCACTGGGTAACTTGTTTAGCATACGGTCTCCCCCATAATTCAGGAATCATGGTTCCTTGCCCCTGTGTTATGACTTCCTCAGAGCCCCCTGCTGGGTTCTCCCTCTTCACCCAGACTGCCAGGAGAGCACTGAGGAAAGAGAATCTACATGACATTTTATGACTGTCTTGACTTCCTTCCAGAACCAGTCACATGACCCCAACCTGACCAAAATGGGGACTGGGGAATGCAGTCTTTCTGTGTGTTCAGCAGCAGGAAATCGATAGCTGGCATATCTCTGGTTTCTACCTCTGTTGTATTTTTGAGCTGAGCTGGGGTCCTGTAGTTTGCTGAGTTCATCTGAGTTCACTTCCTCACTACTGCTTATCAGCTCTGATACCTACAGCAAGTTAACTTTCTCTCAATACCATAGTTTCTTTATCAGTAAAAGAGAGGCAAATAATAGTATCTATCCCATAAGATTGTAATAAAGGTTAAATGAGTAAATATATTAAAGTATTTATCTCAAAACTTTGGCTTATTAGTTTTAATTAGTGTTTTTACCATTGATACCTATAATCTGCTAAAGACAAACTGAAAGTAATTGTTTCCAATTGGCCTCACTTATGAGCATTTCATGCAAATACTATCAAAACTTATTTGAGCCTTCAGTGTAAACTAGAATAACCTTGGGAAAAGAAAATTCCACTGGACACCAGGAAAAAAATGTTTACCCATCCAGCTTAACTCTTACCTCTGGATGGGGGAATGAAAAAGGGAAATCAAAGAAGATACCTAAAATAAGAATGAATGTGACTCTATTCCTTTCATTGGCTTCTTGTTCTACCCTCAGGGCCTTTTAAAGATTCATACAATCATTATGTACAAGTATTTCTCTAGATCATACTGGTTGGACTCAGCATTGTAAGTCAAAATGGAAAAAGAAGGAGAGGATACAGCAGTGCAAAAGGAAATCAGAGCTACTAAGGCTGTAACTGAGACATCCACACTTGCTTGTAAGTACTCCAGAAGCAAAGGGAAAATGGAAAGATATATTTATGACAGTAGCAGATGAATGGGCATCTGCATGGGAAAAAATATGTACTTTGGTATATCTGCGTGTCCTCAATTTGCCTAATCCCTCTTTTTGGAGTCTTTTTTTTACTTTTTCCCTATTTATGACCTCTACTCTGTCCAGTAAGGCTGCTGGACGACCATAAATTAAAAAAATAATAATTTTTTTCTGGTTTCATGCATGCTCTTTCCTCTACCAGAATAATACCATCTACCACCATGTCCAATACCCTATTAGAATCTTACCAGTCTGTAGTACTTGTGATATGCTAGCTGCTGTCACAAACAGATCCCCAAATGTGTCAAAGTTCACATACCGATGAATTGCTCACATAGGTGACCATCCTCATTAGGTCAGCCGTTGGCTGGGGGGCCTCTTTCACAACCATTCAGGAGGTTGGAGGCTCTTCCACATAGGCTTCCAAGTCACCCTGAGAGGATTTTCCTTATTCCAATTAGGCAGAAGAGGAAAGATCATTAAGGAATCAATGTTTCAATAAGCCAGACCAAAAAGTGACACTTCTACTACTGTGCCCATTTAATTAGCCAGGTAGAACTCAGCCATCTAACCAAATTGCAAGGGAGGCTGAGTTGTAGTCTAAATGTGTGCTCAGGAAGACGAGCACATTAGTTAGGTAAGCACCCAGGGTTCTCCACCATACTTACTTTCAGAGTCTATCTCAGAGGACACCCCTTTTAGAGAGGCTTTCCTGATCCCCCTCAGTTCTAAGGAATTTCCTTAAAGAGATGTTAAATCACCCATCTCAGTTGACTTGAAACGTCAGGGCTTCTTCCTTCCTTCCTTCTTCCTTCCCTTCCTTTCCCTCCCTCCCTCCCTTCCTTCCTCTCTCTCTCTCTCTTTCTCTTTCTTCTTCTTTTTGTCCTTCCCATTAGAATGGATGTAAGATCTTCTGAGGGCAAAAACTCAGTGTTAACCATCTTTGTGTCTCCTGTAGTAATGAGTGTAGTGCCTTATCCACTGTGGAGACAATATTTTGATTTGAGTTTCCTTTGGTTTACTGGAAAGAAAGAAATTCTCCAAAAATAATTAAACTCATTAAAATCACAATTGGAAGCTTTATATAGTTATAATTTATTAGCTTTATTGAGGAGATTATTTTAATTCTTAGCATATATGCTAATAAAGTCAGACTTTAGAAAATGCATTCTAGGCATGGATGAGCAAACGGCATATGTATTACAGATGGAGAAGAACAAAAGATGCCACTTATACTTCCAACATACTGAAAAAAATAATATAATGAAGGCTCTTATAAATGACTGTGCTTCTCTCCTATAATGAGAATAAAAAAATTCCCAAGAACACAAAGACAGCTTTAGAATGAGTGGTAAATGTAACAGGGCTACTTAGTAAGGAAAGGAGTCCTTACTGACAGATAAAAGAGAAAGAAACAGTTAAACAATAAGGCTATAACCCATGACTGTTTTCACATTTTTACTTTAGGATGGTAGTGAGTTACAGAACTCATTTTGATTCTGTTAAGAACTTAATGTAAAACTCTGGGAATAAAATTTTGAAAAAGGTTCTTTAAAACGTGAATGCCAGTATTGACCACACCTGCAAGCTAATTAGGTAATCTCTTGATACTGATAAGAAAGCTGGCTCATTCCCAATTCAGACTGATTATCACCAAGACAGACAGTATAACTGATGGCCACACAATCATATTAAGATACATATCAAAGACTTTGTGAGGGAAATGATTGTATCTACTGCTAGAAAGCCAAAGAGACAAAGCTTCTGTGGAGGCTTCAGTAATGTAGAAGAATCACAGGTGCTTGGGTGCTTAAGATTGAAACAATGTAACAATGTATTCCCCCCACCCGGGGGACTCAGTGGTATGGAACAGCTTGTTGATCATAGTCACAGAAGCCCATTAATTTATAATAGGGTATCCGGGTAACCTTCACAGAGGTAGATTAAAATATAACTAGCAACCTGAATACACCTATAGTGACCTAATCAACGGTTCCTGGGTGCTGACTCCCTGCTAACCTTGTAGTAAATGTACAAAAGGCATGGCCCTGCTGCGTTCCGGGCTCAGTCTTCAGATAGAAATACGCTGAGCCAGTGCCTCACTAATAAATGCTGCTTCTCGCCAAACATCTCGGTGTCCCAACTCCTTGCTTGTAGTTCCCGCGGTTCCCGCAACATTATAGTGAGATTGTCAATCCTTAGGAAAATAGTCAATCAGATCAACTTTCAAGTTTTTTTATTTTGTAAAAAGACGTGTGGGATGAATGATCAATTGATGGTATAATACAAATGGAAGGTCAGTTCAATGACCCTATATATTCTGCTTAAAATTAAAACTCGCATATTAAGATTTAAACATACGATTATGTTTAAATCTTAATATGTGGATGTAATTTGGAAGTATGAGATGAAACTTACACTGCTAAAGTACAGAGTTTTATTTCAAATCCAATCTTTGTATTGAAGAAATTATTGGATTCATTTACTCCATTAGAATTCAGTTGTATTTATATCACTTGAAATAAGTACACTTATGAAAGTTTCATGTTACAGCATTTGGTTATAAAAGAATTTGTTCTATTTTAAGAATAGAACAGAATTTAAGTTTTAAAAATAGAATACTTGTATACATTGTCAAGCATATTATTACATGGATTTGGATAAACTGCAGATCAGAGTATGTCCCTGAAATGTTAAGAACTTTTCCCACTAATTCAATTGGCCTATAAATGGTTTAGCTGGGTCCCACAACTGAAGCATTGTAAATGTTTTGTCTTATTTGGTAGGAACACAAGCTCCTCTAAAGAGCTTGTTTAGGAATAAAGGTCAGTATCATTATTTCTGCAGTAAAGTAGTTTATTATTTCTGATAATAATTGAGGTACTTTAGACTCTGTCTCCATCCGGAAAACATGTATTTTACTTTCTGAGGGAATACTAAATCTGCAAATGAACCTATGATTTAACTTAATTCAATAATATTTAGAGAGAATAGCTGTGGGGGGGTTTTTTGTTGTTGATTTTTAAGAGACCAACATTTGCTCATTGTCCTGAGGCTATTTGTCCAGTGAATCAGTGGCATTCATTACTTCTGGCAAAGGGAGTTTCTGAACATATTTTTTAAACCTAGCTCACTTGGAATAGTTGAGAATCTCTATTGCAAATACTAAAATTTTTGTAGACAAAGCCATTTTGGGTCCATAATGTTAAAAGACAAGTGATTTCTAACATGAAGATTACAGTTAAAACATATCAGAAATGAAATGTATGAATTATAAGAGCTAATTTTCTGACTATTGCAAATGGAGAAAAGAGTAGAGCCAATCAGATGGAGAGAGAGATTTGGAAGAGATTTGGCTAGCACTTTAGATGCTTAAGTCCCTTCTCTAGTGCAGATTGCAAAAGGTGCACAGGAGAGTAAGTTTAGTGGAGTGTGAGACAGATGGGACGTGTGCCTCCCTTCCCAGCCTGTAGTGTGGGGGAATTAGATTCTTTTAGAGTGATCGCATGGCCAGACTGAATCCTGACTGGTTATTCTAAGAATGGTGGAGTCAAAAGGAGTGGACCTCAAGTCAGATTTGGAGGGCCCTTGCCTCTCATCACTACCTGGGAGTGTCTCTGAATGTTCCCTATGTCCAGTTAGAGGGTATGTTGCCACCTGAGAACAAGTGAGGAGATCCAAAGATATGTGGATACGTGGTGAGGGATAAACCTGGACCCCCGGGGTCATGGAAGGATCATGGACATTAGCAGTAGATGCCAGCATATAATGATGGAAACCAAGCAGAATTAGTTATTCTTGGATGCCAGTACAAATGAAAAACAACTGTAGGGAAGAGTTTTCCCATGGTGCCAGGGCAATAAATAAGCCACCCTAATCCTCCTCAAACGATCACTCCAGAGAGCAGGGGGGAAAAAAAGAGAGAGGCTGTTTAGGAAGACCCATAAGTGATTGAATAGTTATGTAAGTCTCTAACCTAAAAACTGAACTGATTACCTAAAGAATTAAGACAAGATTAAATTTGAGGTATTGAGGAAAACAAAGAGTCTAAAATAAGTTGAGTTCAGTCATACAGATATAAAGTCTCCTAAGAATAAGTCCATTACATAGCTACATCTTGTGCCTGCTATCTAGCTATTATTATTTTAAAAGTGAGAATTTTAACATATTTAACTATATTTACCTAACAAAATGAAACATCAAATTGGAACTTGAACAAAGGTCATATTTTAATCAAAGTACTAGCTATAATTTTTGGAAGATTAAACTCCAACTGAGTTAAAAAAGAAAGAGGAGATGGTATAGCTAGGAAAAATACACTTATCTACCTGGAATTCAAAACTAGAAGTTTTCTTAACTTGGCAAATCCTCTTTAAGATACATTTGAATTTTTAAATCCCCCATTACAAAATCCTCTCCAGTAAAGAATGCTTCTGATCTTCTCAGTAGAAGAAAACCAACCCTATGTTTGTTCTGTGATGGGTCAATAGAGCTCTAATTGACTTTTAAAACACTGTTTGTACTTATTCAGGCTTGCCCTGAATTTTTAAATATATCCTTTCAGTATATTTACTTTGTTATTGTACAAATAATAGGTAGCTGTAAGTCATCCTTTAAAGATTCTATAAGAAATATCTAATCAGCCATGAAAATAAAATATATCTGATTACTAGTACTTTAAAAGATAATTGCTAAACAATCTAATCTGTTTTCCATAATTAATTTTAGATACAAATAATGCTATGGAATTTGTAACAGGTAGCTGGATATAAAAGAGCTCTTGTTGGTCACCAATTTTATCACAGTTGGAAACTCATGAGTAGTAGAAAAATCTCTGGATTATGGTAGTAGATTACTGAGTCACTGTGGGCACACCACTTATATGGACATTTGTTTATAAAATGAGAGTCTAAACAATATTGCCAAAGCTTCTTTTTCTTTCCTTTTAATCATATAGATCCTGTTATGTTCTGAAGAAGGTGATGCCTGAGCTGAATCTTTGAAAGATGAACTAGGAAGGAGAACAAGGATTTTGGAGAAAGGCATATGAAATTGAGAAAATAAAGTGGCAGGCACAAACGTGGGGAGAGAGTTCGTGAAGTATACTGGGTACTGCCAACGGTTTGGTATGCCTAGGATATTAAGTATAAGGCTGGAAAAGAAGAAAAGCTACATCCACCATATAGGCTTCTGGGTGGCATTCATAGTGGAAACTGAAATCTAGATTTAAGGACACCAGTTTTAGAATACCCTGCACTTCAGAAGCACTGTGGAGTCAGGCAGGTGAATTAATTTCCAGGGTTGATGTTACTGGCCAGAATGCTGTTTTTTCCCCAGGATCATGTCTTGAAGGTGAGGAAGAATGAAGCCAGCAGACAAGAGTACAAAGCAACCAGTAAAGCTCTTTTAATGGGTGAAAAGAGAAAGATCCTGCAATCACAGGGGCTCCAAGAAAGGATGCCATCAGGGCTGTAGTGTCTGGGGTACATATTGCCTCCTGAAAGGAGGAATTGCCAGCTTACCCGCAGACCTAATAGAGAACTGAACTAATGACATCACAGCTCACTCCTGATTGGCTGAAAGTATAATACTTCATTTGCATAGGGCATAACCCATCAGAACAGCTGAGGTCTAAGTGCACCTTTGAATGGCTGAGCTTCATTTGCATAGGGCACAACCAATCAGAGTAGCTGAGGTCTATCTAACTAAGAAGCTGAGTTGGATTGGGGCTTATGAAATTTACAAGGGCCCTGAACTTCATTTGCCTGTGTCCTATCATCTGATTCATTAACTTGAAAAAAGGGAGTTTGAAGTTGATAAATTTTATGATTTCTTCATTACTTTAGAATTCCTTCATTCATATTTGTTCTCTACATTTTTATTTTATACAACCCTCTCAATCAAAAATTACTCTTCATGCTATCTACACATTTAAAAGTTATTTTCATGTTTATTAGAAATACAGACAAATCTTAAAAAGAAGAGATAAAAACAAGTAAATGATGGTCCAAAATTACTTTGAAATGTTATTAAAGTAACCAAAGAACTCTGTTTTAACTAAATAATTAGCAGTGGAATACTTTTCAATAATTTTGAAAATTTTAATTTAACATTTTGTGATGCAGCAATATATACCTTTACCTCACAGGGACAAATTAACTATGTCTTAAAATAGATACCTACCCACAGCTACTTGCTATGGTAAAGAGCAGATAATTTTAAAACCTCATTTTTTTATTGAAAAAGAAAAAAATTTAACTCATCTTTAAGTTCAACAAGTCTTCTATGGTAAGCTATAAGTTAGCTTATGAATATTCATGTCCTACAAAATATTTTCATGATCACACTTGATAACATTACAAAGTTTTGAAAAGATTTTATTACTCAAAGTTCGTGTTTTTATAAAAACTAACCACGTTAATGTCATTCGCACACACGATGCAGAATTATGCATCTATCAATTTGTGACAAATAAACCAAGTGAAGAAATGAGTGCCAATGTGTAAATAAGGATGAGTTTTAAATGCATTTATTTTTTAAAGAAAAGAGTAAGTAGGGACAGATGTCCAACTATTCTCACCCCAATCCCAGTGGCCACTTTGGATACCATTTCTTTATCCAATTAATTAAAAAAAAAAACCTACCTAAGCAAGTTTGTAACTGTCAGTCACATTGATATTATATATAATACATCTCCAAATTATTAAGTGATTTATAATTTAACATTAAGAGCAGAATGTTTGCTTGAAAAGATTAAATTCTCAAAGAAATGATTTCACTCATATGTGGAGTATAAGAACAAAGAAAAAAACTGAAGGAACAAAACAGCAGCAGACTCACAGAACCCAAGAACGGACTAATAGTTACCAAAGGGAAAGGGACTGGGGAAAATGGGCGGGAAGGGAGGGATAAGAGGGAAAAAGGGGCATTACGATTAGCAGATGTAATGTTGGGGGGGCACGGGGAGGGCAGTACAACTCAGAGAAGACAAGTAGTGATTCTATAGCATCTCACTACGCTGATGGACAGTGACTGTAATGGGGTTGGTGGGGGGGACCTGATGAAGGGGTAGTTTAATAATCGTAATATTGCACATGGAATTGTAAATTAATGATAATAAAATAAATTATATTTAAAAAAAAAAAAAAGAAATGATGCCAATGCCTTCTTTCCTTTGGATAATTATGAAGATTCTTTTCTAGAAAACATAATTGAAGTTTTATCTTTTAGGCTATAGTTAATTAACATAACTTAGAGGCTGTTTTGGGGAAGGAAAAGAAACAGGAAAGGCCACCGACGGAGCACAGTAATCAGAAGTTCTTAGTTGGAGGTTTCAGCGTTAATATTTTTACAAAGAAAAGGCACACTCTGCAGTGATTATTGATTGCCTGTTGAGGAAGGGAGGGTGGGGGTGAGAGAAAGAGCAGGGGACTGGAGCGAATTCAAGGGTATGAACATCTGATTAAGAAGCACAATTAAAGGATCCAGTAAGGGAAATAAATTTGTGCAGATGGCTGTGAAAGGAAAATGATTGTCTTTGCTATCATGGGTCATAAATTCACTCTTTTTCTCACAAAAGAGGTAATTGATGCTTCAAATATTATGGACGAAAAGTACAGTAATGAATCCACAGTTAGTACTGGGATAATATTGTCTTTTCTTAAATGTTATTGGGAGTTTTCTCTCATAGAATGGCTTTTAGTACATAACAAAAATCCATACCAAAGATGATAGTGGTTTTCAAGAAAGGGATCCTGAGATGATTGTTTCTCCCTTAGGAACTGATCTATTTTTTTACCTTCATGCAATGTTCAGTTTCATTGAAACTTGTAGTTTTTTCATAAAAAGACAGGGGTAGAATTAGAGAAGGACATGGCTTTATTTGCTTATTTTTTAATGAGAAAGGAAGAAGGCAGGCGATACTAGAACAGGATTTATAAATGAGGGGATGTCGGTTTTTCAGTTTCTAGTCCTTCCTTATTGTATTTTACCTAAGTGGTTGTTATTTCTTTCTTCATGCTCTGTCCTCTTCCACCTTCTTTTCCTTGCTCAGTGAGACACAAATATCAAAACCTTTATCCTTCTAGTTTACAGGGGACTTTCATAGTTGATATTTTTTGTTATTAATTTTTTTTGAGATTGAGCAATATAATTTCCCTGAATTTCAGGGTTTTCTATTTTTGTTTTTGTTTATGTAAAATGAGAGTTAATAAGTCATCCTTTTTACTCTAAATCCTTGAGAGGTTGCTTATCTCTTTCTATTTCCAGTATGTATCATGATACCGTACACAAAGTAGCAGCTCAATAAATATTGTCTTCTTCTGACAAAAGACTGACAATTTTCCCCCCAAATGGTCATTATTTCCTGGGCTAATATATGTGAAATAAGTTATCATATAAGAAAAGTATACAGTATTTTTTTTTTTGGTATCCTTAATCTACAATTACATGTGCAATATCATGGTTATTAAACTACTCCCTTCATCAGGTCCCTCCCAACAACCCCATTACAATCACTGTCCATCAGCATAGTGAGAGGATATAGAATCACTACTTTTCTTCTCTGAGTTGTACAGCCCTCCCCATGCCCCCCCAACATTACGTCTGCTAGTTGTAATGCCCCTTTTTTCCCCTTGTCGCTCCCTTCCCACCCATCCTCCCCAGTCCCTTTCCGTTTGGTAACTATTAGTCCGTTCTTGGATTCTGTGAGTCTGCTGCTGTTTTGTTGTTCTTATACTCCACATATGAGTGAAATCATTTGATACTTGTCTTTTTCCGCTTGGCTTATTTCACTGAGCATAACAACCTCTGGCTCCATCCATGTTGTTGCAAATGGTAGGATTTGTTTTCTTCTTATGGCTGAATAATATTCCATTGTGTACATGTACCACTTCTTTATCCATTCATCTACTGATGGACACTTAGGTTGTTTCAATTTCTTGGCTATTGTAAATAGTGCTGCAATAAACATAGGGGTGCATATGTCTTTTTCAAACTGGGCTGCTGCACTCTTAGGGTAAATTCCCAGGAGTGGGACTCCTGGGTCAAATGATATTTCTATTTTGAATTTTTTGAGGAACCTCCATACTGCTTTCCACAATGGTTGAACTAATTTGCATTCCCACCAGCAGCGTAGGAGGGTTCCCCTTTCTCCACATCCTTGCCAACATTTGTTGTCGTTTGTGTTTTGGATGTTGGCCATCCTTACTGGTGTGAGGTGATATCTCATTGTGGTTTTAATTTGCATTTCTCTGATGATTAGTGATGTGGAGCATCTTTTCATGTGCCTGTTGGCCATCTGAATTTCTTCCTTGGAGAAGTGTCTATTCATGTCCTCTGCCAATTTCTTAATTGGATTATTTGCTTTTTGTTTGTTAAGGTGCATGAGTTCTTTACATATTTTGGATGTCAACCCCTTGTCGGATATGTCATTTATGAATATATTCTCCCATACTGTAGGATATCTTTTTGTTCTACTGATGGTGTCCTTTGCTGTACAGAAGCTTCTCAGCTTGACATAGTCCCACTTGTTCATTTTTGCTTTTGGTTCTCTTGCCCGGGGAGATATGTTCATGAAGAAGTCACTCATGTTTATGTCCAAGAGATTTTGACCTATTTTTTTTCTAAGAGTTTTATGGATTGATGACTTACATTCAGGTCTTTGATCCATTTTGAGTTTACTTTTGTGTATGGGGCTAGACAGTAGTTCAGTTTCATTCTCTTACATGTAGCTTTCCAGTTTTACCAACACCAGCTGCTGAAGAGGCTGTCATCTCCCCATTGTATATCCAAGGCTCCTTTATCATATATTAATTGACTATATATGTTTGGGTTAATGTTTGGATTTTCTATTCTGTTCCACTGGTCTGTGGGTCTGTTTTTGTGCCAATATCAAATTGTCTTGATTACTGAGGCTTTGTAGTAGAGCTTGAAGTCAGGGGGGATAATTCCCCCTGTTTTATTCCTCCTTCTCAGGATTTCTTTGGCTATTTGGGGTCTTTTGTGGTTCCATATGAATTTTAGAACTATTTGTTCCAGTTCATTGAAGAATGCTGTTGGTATTTTGATGGGGATTGCATTGAATCTGCAGATTGCTTTAGGTAGTATAGTCATTTTGACGATATTTATTCTTCTAAGCCAAGAGCATGGGATGAATTTCCATTTATTAGTGTCCTCTTTAATTTCTCTTAGGAGTGTTTTGTAGTTTTCAGGGTATAGGTCCTCCACTTCCTTCGTTAGGTTTATTCATAGGTTATTTTATTCATTTTGATGCATTTGTGAATGGAATTGTTTTCATGATTTCTTTTTCTGTTAGTTCATCATTAATGTATAGGAAAGCAATAGATTTCTGTGTGTTAATTTTGTATCCTGCAACTTTGCTGAATTCAGACAGTTCTAGTAGTTTTGGAGTGGAGTCTTTAGGGTTTTTTATGTACAATATCATGTCATCTGCAAGTAGTGACAATTTGATTTCTTCTTTACGAATCTGGATGCCTTGTATTTGTTTTGTCTGATTGCCATGGCTAGGACTTCCAGTATTATGTTGAATAACAGTGGAGAGAGAGGGCATCCCTGACTTGTTCCCGATCTTAGGTGAAAAGCTTTTAGCTTCTCGCTGTTAAGTATGAAGTTAGCTGTGGGTTTGTCATATAGGGCCTTTATGATGTTGAGGTACTTGCCCTCTATACCCATTTTGTTGAGAGTTTTTATCATGAATGGATGCTGAATTTTGTCAAATGCTTTTTCAGCATCTATGGAGATGATCATGTGGTTTTTGTTCTTCCTTTTGTTGATGTGGTGGAGGATGTTGATGGATTTTTGAATGTTGTACTATCCTTGCATCCCTGAGATGAATCCCACTTTATCATGATGTATGATCCTCTTGATGTATTTTTGAATTCGGTTTCCTAATATTTTGTTGAGTATTTTTGCATCTATGTTCATCAGGGATATTGGTCTGTAATTTTCTTTTTTGGTGAGATCTTTGTCTGGTTTTGGTATTAGAGTGATGGTGGCTTCATAGAATGAGTTTGGAAGTACTCCCTCCTCTTCTATTTTTTGGAAAACTTTAAGGAGAATGGGTGTCATTTCTTCTCTATATGTCTGGTAGAATTCAGAGGTGAATCCATCTGGCCAAAGGGTTTTGTTTTTGGGTAATTTTTTGATTACCAATTCAATTTCATTGCTGGTGATCGGTCTGTTTAGCTTTTCTGTTTCTTGCTTGGTCAGTCTTGGGAGGTTGCATTTTTCTAAGAAGTTGTCCATTTCTTCTAGGTTGTCCAGCTTGTTAGCACATAGATTCTCATAGTATTCTCTTATAATTCTTTGTATTTCTGTGGGGTTCGTCATGATTTTTCCTTTCTCATTTCTGATTCCGTTTATGTGTGTAGATTCTCTTTTTCTCTTAATAAGTCTGGCAAGGGGTTTATCTATTTTGTTTATTTTTTCGAAGAAACAGCTCTTGGTTTCATTGATTTTTTTCTATTGCTTTATTCTTCTGAATTTTATTTATTTATTCTCTGATCTTTATTATGTCCCTCCTAGTGACTTTCGGCCTCATTTGTTCTTCTTTTTCCAATTTCAGTTATTGTGTCTTTAGATCTTTAGACTATTCATTTGGGATTGTTCTTCCTTCTTTAAATAGGCCAGGAATGCAATATACTTTCCTCTTAGAACTGCATTTGCTGCATCCCACAGAATTTGTCGCTTTGTGTTACTTCTGTCATTGTTCTCCAAATAGTCTTTGATCTCTGTTTTAGTTTGGTTGTTGACCCATTGATTATCTAGGAGAATGTTAAGTCTCCATGTATTTGTGAGCCTTTTTGTTTTCTCTCTAAAATTTATTTCTAGTTTTATACCTTTGTGATCTGAGAAGTTGGTTGGTAGAATTTCAATATTTTTGACTTTACTGAAGTTCTTTTTGTGGCCTAGTATGTGGTCTATTCTGGAAAATGTTCCATGTGCACTTGAGAAGAATGTGTATCCTGTTGCTTTTGGGTGTAGAGTTCTGTAGATGTCTGTTAGGTCCATCTGTTCTAGTGTGTTGTTCAGTGTCCCTGTGTCTTTACTTATTTTCTGTCTGGTTGTTCTGTCCTTCGGAGTGAGTGGTGTTTTGAAGTCTCCTAAAATGAATGCATTGCTTTCTATTTCCTCCTTTAATTCTGTTAGTATTTTTTCTCACATATGTCAGCGCTCCTGTGTTGGGTGCATATATATTTGAAATGGTTATATCCTCTTGTTGGACTGACCCCTTTATCATTATGTAATGTCCTTCTTTATCTCTTGCTACTTTCTTCGTTTTGAAGTCTATTTTGTCTGATACAAGTACTGCAACACCTGCTTTTTTATCCTTGTTGTTTTCATGAAATATCTTTTTCCATCCCTTCACTTTTAGTATGTATATATCTTTGGGTTTGAGGTGAGTCTCTTATAAGCAGCCTGTAGATGGTTCTTGCTTTTTTATTCACTCTATTACTCTGTGTCTTTTCATTGGTGCATTCATTCCATTTACATTTAGGGTGATTATTGATAGATATGTACTTATTGCCATTGCTGGCTTTAGATTCGTGGTTACCAAAGGTTCAAGGGTTGCTTCTTTACTATCTAACAATCTAACTTAACTTTCTTGTTAAGTTATTGTAAACACAGTCTGACGTTTCTTTATTTCTCTCCCTTCTTATTCTTTCTCCTCCATTCTTTATATTCTAGGTGTTTTATTCTTTGCCTTTAGTTAGTATTTGGATGGTCTGCTTTCTTTGCTATGATTTTATTTTCTCCGGTGACATCTTTTTAGCCTTAGGGGTGCTTCCTTCTAGAGCAGTCCGTTTAAGATATCCTGTAGTGGTGGCTTATGAGAGGTAAACTCTCTTAACTTTCGTTTGTCTGGAAATTGTTTAATTCCTCCGTCATATTTACATGATAATTGTGCTGGATACAATATTCTTGGTTCGAGGCCCTTCTGTTTCATTACTTTAAATATATCATGCCATTTTCTTCTGGCCTGTAAGGTTTCTGTTCAGAAGTCTAATGATATTCTGATCGGTTTGCCTTTGTAGGTGATCTTTTTTCTCTCTCTAGCTGCCTTTAATACTCTGTCCTTATCTTTGATCTTTGCCATTTTAATTATTATGTGTCTAGGTGTTATCTTCCTTGGGTCCCTTGTGTTGGGAGATCTGTGGGCTTCCATGGACTGCGAGACTACTTCCTTCCCCAGCATGGGGAAGTTTTCAGCAATTATTTCTTCAAAGACACTTTCTATCCCTTTTTCTCTCTCTTCTTCTGGTACTCCTATAATGCGAACATTGTTCCGTGTGGATTGGTCACACAGTTCTCTTAATATTCTTTCATTCCCAGAGATCCTTTTATCTCTCTCTGCCTCAGCTTCTCTGTATTCCTGTTCTCTGATTTCTATTCCATTAACAGTGTCTTGCATCTCGTCCAGTCTGCTGCTAAGGCCGTCGATCACTTGTCTGATTTTTGCATTGTCTTTCCTCACTTCCCTCACTTTCTCCCTCAGCTCTTGCATATTTCTCTGTAGATCCATCAGTATGGTTATGACTTACACTCTGAATTCTTTTTCCGGAAGAGTGTACATTTCCATCCCATCAGATTCCTTCTCTAGTGTTGTCTGGGTCTAGGTAAGCTTTGTTTGTACCATATTTCTCGGTCTTTTCGTGGCGATAGAAGTGGTTGCTGATAGGTGCCATGTATGTCAGCTGGGCTCTTTAAGAGTTTTAAGAAGAAGGAGATAAAAAAAAGGAAAAGAAAGGAAAGAGAAAAAAAAAAGGAAAGAAAGGAAGAAAAAAAGAAAAGAAAAAAAAAAAACGCCAGCCGGGAGTTGATTCTGTGAGGATGCTGTAGGTGGAGCTGCTGTTCCACTATTCTGCAACCATGGCCGCGTGGCTGTGCAGGCCCCTTTGTAGCTCTCACTGGGGCGGGAACTAATGGGAGGCTGCTGAAATCTGTGGGAAGTCTCAGTACGGCTACTTTTTCCCAGTCACCAGCCAAGAGATCCGAAATTCCCCAGGACTCCCAGCCTGCTTGGCTGAGTGTGCTGGGAAGATCCTGCTCCTCCATTGGGCCCCTGCCTCTTTAAGACCGCTAAAAAGGCACCTGCTTTTCTTTTGTCCTGGGGAGTGGCTGAGAGGACCTGGGTGCATTCCCCGGCTCTGATCCTGCACGTCTGTCTCTCCAATCTCCGATACACTGCACGATGTGTGTCAGTGCTTCTGGCACAGATCACCAGGGCTGGTTATTTCGCGGGCCTGTTCTTCCACTCCCTCCATGCTCTGAATCCTCTCCTCCCGCCAGTGCGCTGGGGTGGAGGAGTGCTCAGGTCCCCGCTGGTCGCGGTTCCGTATCTTACCAGCTTCACGGGGTGTTTAGTCCTCTCAGGTACCCTGCAGGCTGGGTGCCGTCCTATATCTTCTGGTCTCTCTTTTAGGAATAGTTGTTTTTATTGTATTTTCATAAATATATATGGTTTTGGGAGGAGATTCCTGCCGCCCTGCTCACGCCAACATCTTCCCAGAAGTCCTCAGTATATTGTATTTTTATAAATTAAGTCACAAAAGAATTTAGTTATTCCAATGTTATATACATCACATCAAGATACATAGGAAACTAAAGACAAAATTGTATAATAATCACCTGAGCAGGAACGGCTTTTATTATGAACTGGGCACTGTGCCTATATATATTTGAACTCATATATTCCTTTCCACAAGACTTTTCACTTAACTTTGCCCACAGTGGGCAAATGAACTTTAATTCCAAATATCACAAATCTGCAACTCTTTTTAAACAACTATGTATAACATATATAATATCAAGTCATTTTTAGTTATTTGTTAAATGCAGGATTTAGTGAAGATGGCAAATGAGCTTTTGATATTGATGTCTAAATATATACTTATAATAGGATTATAACCAGCTCACTGTACAGATACAAAAACTCAGTTTTCATATCATTCTTCACATCTTTTCCACCAAGGCAATGATAGTAACTTTTGGTGTAGGTAAAGGGTATCAACTGTTAGTAGATCATGTTCTGTTGTTTTATATTGTTCTTGTCCCATGATAAGATGTCCCCTTTTTGCTTCTCTAATTTTTTTTCTTTTCAGATAATTTTCTGAGTAACTTGGGGAGCGCCAGTGAAAAATTTCACTTTGACCTATTGAACTTTTATATCCAGTGTTTCTTGTGAAATGGGAGAGGGGACAAGAAAATCACTCAAACATTTTGTTCATGAGACTCTCCTTTGGACTCAAAATGGTTTCCCGGTGGAACAGAGACATGGATGACTATGTGCTGTACCATTAATCAGCCCCTTATCCTCAAGTCTTCTGGGAAAGACAGTTAATCAGTGCAATCATGCTATTATGAATCCTGAAGGGCAATTTATGATGGCTGCCAATGCTGTGTGATCCTGTGTCCTGAATTATTCTGAAATAGGTCTTTTCCTTTTCTCCACCTTTTATACCACAATTGTACATTTACTACTTACTCTTCTGCTATTGTCTCAAGATGCTTACTTAGATTATTTGATTCTATACACTTTTTGGAACTAGTAATTTAGCATTGCATTATGTTTTATACCATAATCTTTAGTTTTTGATATCTTACAACATATACTCAACTGTTTAATAACGAGAATTCTTGCTTAAAGTTTGCTAGGTGAATTATTTGAAGATTAAAGATGGCAGCATGAGAGGTGAGACAGAAGCTTCCTCCTAAAACCACATATAATATGAAAATATAACTAATACAACTACTCTTGAAAGAGCAACAGGAAAGAGGACTGCAACAAACTGCATACACCTGGAGACAAGAGCAGCCCTCACAGAAAAGGGTAACGTACTAAAGCTGTGGTCCTGTGGGATCCAAGCCCTTCCCCCACCCCACCTCACCAGCAGGAGTAAGTGGAATGGAGCAGGGAGGGAGTAGAGATCTGTGACTGCTGAATACGTAAGTCTGGAGATCTTCTCATCTTCTCTGGGAGCACAAACCTACATTTCATGGTGCTTGCATGATACTGTCATAATTAGGGGGTTGGAAAGCTAAAACAGCCAGAATTCCTAGAGAGACTAAGATTCCAGGTGCTTGTGGAAAACAGGATTCCAAATCCAGCTGCTCTGGGACAAAAGAAAGGTGGGCAGTCTGAAAGACTTCCTAACAAAGAAGCCCTTAGCAAGAGGGCTGCTAAAGGGGCAAGAATTGCACAGAGCTTACTGTTCAGGGGAAAGTACAGGTGGTAAAAATTGTCTGGGTGCGCTCTGCCCAGCAGATTGGGAGCTTTCACAATCTTCAGGTGCTCTAGCTCCCTGGCTGCCTACACAGCTCCAAGAACCCCTTCTGTGATAGGCAGACTAGTGCACCTTTCTCCTGACCAGCCTCACTGGGCTTGCAAACCGGGAAACCCTATCCTGGCATTAGGCCAGCAACTAAAAACACAAAGCACAGAGGCTTATACCCGTGTGCTTGGACCACTGGTTCAGGCAGTGGAGAAAGGCATAGCAGCCAGGAACAAGGAGACAGCCCTTTCCTCCCCCGAGGCACAAATACCACTCCCCTACAATCCCCGACATTGCTTCAGGGGCTGAGCAGCTCCAGAGAGTAGAGCTTCTGGGCACTAGAGGGCACTATACACAAATATGAAACGCCAGAGGAACCTGGTCCAGAGTAAAATTATGAATACAACTCCTGAGAAAGATTTCAATGATATGGACCTCATGACTCTCCCTGAAAGGGAGTTCAAAATAAAATTCATTAACATGCTCATGGAGATACGGAAAGATATTCAAGAACACAGGAATGAATTACCGTTGGAGATCCAATCATTGAAAAGCACAATGGACGTTATTAAAATTAGATTGGATACGATGGAGGAAACGATAAATGAAATAGAAACTAGAGAAGAGGAATACAAAGAAGCTGAGGCACAGAGAGAAAAAAGGATCTCTAAGAATGAAAGAATACTGAGAGAATTGTGTGACCAATCCAAATGGAACAATATTCACATTATAGGGGTACCAGAAGAAGAAGAAGAGAGAAAAAGGGATACAAAGTGTCTTTGAGGAGGTGATTGCTGAAAACTTCCCCATCTGGGAAAGGAGATAATCTCTCAGGCCATGGAGGTGAGCAGATCTCCCAATACAAGAGACCCAAGGAAGACAACATCAAGACATATAGTAATTAAAATGGCAAAGATCAAGGATAAGGACAGACTATTAAAAGCAGCCAGAGAGAGAAATAAGATCACATTCAAAGGAAAACCTATCAGGCTATCATCAGACTTCTCACCAGAACCTTACAGGCCAGAAGGGAGTGGCATGATGTATTTAATGCAATGAAGCAGAAGGGCCTTGAGCCAAGATTGCTTTATCTGGGAAGATTACCATTCAAATTTGAAGGAGGGATTAAACAATTCCCAGATAAGCAAAAGCTGAGAGAATTTACCTCCCACAAGCCATCTCTACAGTGCATTTTGGAGGGACTGCTATAGATGGAAGTGTTCCTACAGTTTAGTAGCTGTCACCACAGGTAATAAAACCACCCATAAAGAAAATAGAAGAGCTAATTACTATGAAAACACAAAATTAAATGAACTATCCCCAAAGTCAATCAAGGGATAGACAAACAGTACAGAATATGATACCAAATATATAAAGAACGCAGGAAGAAGAAAAAGGAGGAAGAAAAAAAAGAGCCTTTAGATTGCGTTTGTGGTAGTATATGAAGTGGGTTAAGTTAGAATCTTAGATAGTAGGGAAGTTAACCTTGAACCTTTGGTAACCACGAATCCGAAGCCTGCAATGCCAATAAGTACAGACCTATCCATAATCACCCTAAATGTAAATGGACTGAATGCACCAATCAAAAGACATAGAGTCACTGAATGGATAAAAAAACAAGACCCATCTATATGCTGCTTTCAAGAGACACACTTTAAACCCAAAGACATACACAGACTAAAAGTGAAGGGATGGAGAAAGACATTTCATGCAACTAATAGGGAGAAAAAAGCAGGAGCTGCAGTACTTATATCAGACAAAATAGACATCAAAACAAAGAAAGTCACAAGAGACAAAGAAGGACATTACATAATGATAAAAGGGTCAATCCAACAAGAAGATATAACCATTATAAATATCTGTGCACCAAACACAGGAGTGCCAGCATATGTGAAACAAATACTAACAGAATTAAAGGTGGAAATAGAATGCAATGCATTCATTCTAGGAGACTTCAACACACCACTCACTCTGAAGGACAGATCAACCAGACAGAAAATAAGTAAGGAGACAGAGGCATTGAAAAACACATTAGAACAGATGGATCTAACAGACATCTACAGAACTATACACCCAAAAGCAGCAGAATACACATTCTTCTCAAGTGCAAATGGAACATTTTCAAGAATAGATCATATAATAGGCCAGAAAAAGAGCCTCGGTAAATTCAAAAATATTGAAATTGTACCAACCAGTTTCTCAGACCACAAAGGAATGAAACTAGAAATGAATTACACAGAGAAAATGAAAAATCCCACAAACACATGGAGGCTTAATAACATGCTCCTAAATAATCAGTGGATCAATGACCAAATAAAAACAGAGATCAAGCAATATATGGAGACAAATGACAACAATAATTCAACACCGCAAAAATCTGTGGGACACAGCGAAGGCTGTGCTAAGAGGAAAGTATATTGCAATACAGGCCAACGTCAGGAAAGAACAACATTCCCATATGAGCAGTCTAAACTCGCAGTTAAAGAAACTAGAAAAAGAAGAACAAATGAGACCCAAGTTCAGTAGACGGAGGGACATAATAAAGATTAGAGCATAAATAAATAAAATCGAGAAGAATAAAACACTAGAAAGGATCAACGAAAGCCAGAGCTGGTTCTTCAAGAAAATAAACAAAATAAATAAACCCCTAGCCAGACTTATCAAAAAAAAAAAGAGAGTCTACTCACATAAACTGAATCAGAAATGAGAAAGGAAAAATCACTACGGAGAGCACAGAAATACAAAGAACTATTAGAGAATACTATGAAAAATTATATGCTAACGAACTGGATAACCTAGAAGAAATGGATAAATTTCTAGAAAAATACAACCTTCCAAGGCTGACCCAGAAAGAAACAGAAAATCTGAATAGACCAATTGCTAGCAACGAAACTGAATTGGTAATCCAAAACCTACCTAAGAACAAAACACTTGGACCAGATGGCTTCACCACTGAATTTCATCAAACATTTAGTGAAGACCTAATACCCATCCTCCTTAAATTTTTCGAAGGAGCAGAAGAAGAGGGAATACTTCCCAACTCATTCTATGAGGCCAGCATCACTCTGATACCAAAACTGGGCAAAGACACCACAAAAAAAGAAAACTACATGCCGATATCCCTGATGAATATAGACGCAAAAATACTCAACAAAATATTAGCAAACCGAATTCAAAAATACATCAAAAGGATCATCCATCATGATCAAGTAGGATTTATTCCAGGGATGCAAGGATGGTTCAACAATCGAAAATCCATCAACATCATCCACCACATCAACAAAAAGGACAAAAACCACATGATCATCTCCATAGATGTTGAAAAAGCATTTGACAAAATTCAACATCCATTCATGATAAAAACTCTCAACAAAATGATTATATAGGGCAAGTACCTCAACATAATAAAGGCCATATATGACAAACCCACAACCAACATTTTACTTAACAGCAAGAAGCTGCAAGCTTTTCTTCTAAGATCAGGAACAAGACAAGGATGCCCACTCTCCCCACTTCTATTCAACATAGTACTGGAAGTCCTAGCCATGGCAGTCAGACAACACAAAGAAATAAAAGGCATCCAGATTGGCAGGGAAGAAGTTAAACTGTCCCTGTTTGCAGATAACATGATATTATACATAAAATACCCTAAAGAATCTACTCAAAAACGGCTATATCTAATATCTGAATTGAGCAAAGTTGCAGGATACAAAATTAATGCACAGAAATCTTTGGCATTCCTATACAGTAACAATGACCTAGCAGAGAGAGAAATCATAAAAACAATTCCATTCAAAGTTGCATCAAAAAGAATAAAATACCTAGGAGTAAACCTAACCAAGGAAGTGAAAGACCTATACTCTGAAAACTACAAGACGTTCATGAGAGAAATTAAAGAAGATACCAATAAATGGAAACACATCCCATGATCATGGACAGGAAGTATTAATATTGTCAAAATGGCCATCCTGCCTAAAGCAATCTACAGATTCAATGCAATTCCTATCAAAATACCAACAGCATTTTTCAACAAACTAGAGAAAATCATTCAAAAATTCATATGGAACCACAAAAGACCTCAAATAGCCAAAGCAATCCTGAGAAGGAAGAATAAAGCTGGGGGATTATGCTCCCCAACTTCAAGCTCTTCTACAAAGCCACAGTACTCAAGACAATTTGGTACTGGCACAAGAACACACCCATAGACCAATGGAACAGACTAGAGAGCCCTAATATAAACCCAATCATATATGGTCAATTAATATATGATAAAGGAGCCATGGACATACAATAGGGAAATGACAGCCTCTTCACCAGTTGGTATTGTCAAAACTGGACAGCTACATGCAAGAGAATGAAACTGGATTATTCTTTAACCCCATACACAAAAGTAAACTCAAAGTGGATCAAGGACCTCAATGTCAGTCATGAAGCCATAAAACTCTTAGAAGACAACATAGGCAAAAATCTCCTGAATATAAGCATGAGTAACTTCTTCCTGAACACATCGCCTCAAGCAAGGGAAACAAAAGCAAAAATGAACTCATGGGACTACATCAAACTACAAAGTTTCTGTACAGCAAAGGACAAGGACACCATCAACAGAACAAAAAGGCATCCAAAGTATGGGAGAATATATTTGTAAATGACATATCCGACAAGGGGTTAACATCCAAAATATATAAAGAACTGACACGCCTCTACACCCAAAAAGCAAATAACCCGATTAAGAAATGGGCAAAGGATATGAAGAGACAGTTCTCCAAAGAAGAAATTCAGATGGCCAACATACACATGAAAAGATGCTCCACATCACTAATCATCAGGGAAATGCAAATTAAAACCACAATGAGATATCGCCTCACACCAGTAAGGATGGCCACCATCCAAAAGACTAAGAACAACAAATGTTGGCGAGGATGCGGAAAGAGGGGATCCCTCCTACACTGCTGATGGGAATGTAAGCTACTTCAACCATTGTGGAAAGCAATATGGAGGTTCCTCAAAAAACTAAAAATACAAATGCCATTTGGCCTGGGAGTCCCATTCCTTGGAATTTATCCAGAGAATACAACTTCTCAGATTCAAAAAGACATATGTACCCCTATGTTTATTGCAGCACTTTTTACAATAGCCAAGATATGGAAGCAGCCTAAGTGTCCAACAGTAGACGAATGGATAAAGAAGATGTTGTACATATACACAATGTAATACTATTCAGCCATAAAAAGGAAACAAATCCTTCCATTTGCAATAACATGGATGGAGCTGGAGGATATTATGCTCAGTGAAATAAGCCAGGCGGAGAAAGATAAGTGCCAAATGATTTCCCTCATTTGTCGAGTATAACAACAAAGCAAAACCGAAGGAAAAAAATAGTAGCAGACTCAGAGACTCCAAGAAGGAACTAGTGGTTACCAAAGGGGAGGGGTGTGGGAGGCTAGGTGGGGAGGGTGGGAGAAGGGGATTGTGGGGTATTAAGTGGGGACTTGATAATATGGGTAAATGTAGTAACCACATTGTTTTTTCATGTGAAACCTTCATAAGAGTGTATATCAATAATACCTTTAAAAAAAAGGTCAAATTTCACCCCAAAGAAATATAACATTAAAAGCAAAAAAAAAAAAAAGATTGCTAGGTATCAAAACTCAAAGAGAAGAGGTCACTTAGACAATGGTTGGCTGTGTGTTTCTTTGCATCTCTGGCAAAATAAGCTCCCTTCAAAATATTATTGTGAGTAAGTCATTGGCGTTTCTACAGGCCAATTGTAATATTTCTATTCTTTACCCCAGCACATAGTGGGCAGGGCTTCCAGGGGCAATGCACTGAATAACTTTCAGTGTTGCAGATTTCCACTCTGGTTCAAGTCTTGGCATCCTGCCCAAGTAAGTAGAGGCTTCATGGGTTAGGGGAGCAGCCCTGACTCAGAATACTCAATTTTTGACAATGTCTTTGCTGAAACAGTAACATGAGCTCAAAATATGCCTTTGACATTGAGTTTGTCACAGTGCTTCTCTCTATTTTCTGTGCATCTATAATAGCCACCAGATACAGGAATGCCAATGATGAATGACAATGAAAAAAGAATGACTAAGCAACTGAGTGTATTAAACATTCATCTCCCAAAGCCCCTAAGCTAATTATTTAGTCTCAGGTCATTCATGTTAGGTTGCCTCTCCCTCAGAGTGGAGATATATTACCCAGATATATTACTTCCTATTTATCATAATCAGTATAAGAAACAGTAGCATGAAGTTACCAAGATTAGTATCCTCATTTTTTTCTTCAAAAAATGGAACCCCACCTATGTTCACAAACTAATATATCGTTCAATCTTATGTCCACCCATCAACCCATTCATTCACTTGTTGAGTCACCCACTTATATAGCATAATGGTTTTTAACGTCAGTTAATTTTCAAGCACTCTGCTGTGTACCAGGGATATGGAGATGAACAAGCCAGGGCTCTTTTCTGAGGGCGAGATCACAATTTTGATAAATCAAATCAGATGCAATAAAAAAATCAAACAATCACAGTCAGCAGGGCTATGATAGAATTTTGCTATTACAGATGCAATAAAAAATCGAACAATTACAGTCGGCAGGGCTATGATAGAATTTTGTCCAAGGCTATTTCAACACAGCATAGAAGCACCTGGTTGAATTAAGAAAGACAGGGACAGTTTTCCTGAGGAGGTAACACTTGAATTATGTCTTGAGAGATAAAATGAATAATCCAAGTGAACAGAGGGAAGTAACAATGCTCTGTGCATATGTAACATTCTACAAGCATAAAGTGAACACAACATATTTGGGGTCTACATGTGAATAGTGAGGTGGTGGTGAGATGATGTATAGGTTGCAGAAGCCAACCGTTGTATGACCTTTTGGAAAACTTCCATTTGAATCTGAAGGCAGGGTTTATCCACTGCCGTAGTGTAAGCAGTAGAGTCATGCTCAGGTGTGTAGCTTAGTAAGTTCTGACATGGGGAGTTGATTAGAAGGGTTGTGACAGTAGATAGGAAATAAGTCAGGAGGACTTTGCACTGATGGTCTTTTTACCTAATTACCCTCTTCCTCATACTGATCTACTTAGTCTCTTAATTAGGAATGGTCCTAGTGTTTTCCAGTCTGCCTGACCCATTGTGGAGTAAATTTGATCAAAATATTTAATAAAGATACTATGTGCACAGAACTATGAGGAACTAGAGAAATAAAAGGTAAACATGGCCATTATCTCCTCTCAAGAAGTTTTTGTTAAATTAGAAGTATTGAGGACCCAAATATCTTGCATACAGACAGGATAGAAGAAGAATGTTCATGAGAGAGAATGAAAAGGAGAGATGATATCTTTTACAGACAGTGGAGACTTGTGAAAGGTTTCAAAAGGAAAATTATCAGAAGAAAATGAATAGAATTTCAATCAGTGAAAGTCAGAAAGGGGAGAAGAAATTTCTGAGAAAGTGATTTATGCAGATCTCCTGGTATGTATCATGTAACATTTTTCCCTTCTTTAGGGAACAGAGGGAATTAATGAATTGTGACCAGAGTTCTTAAGAGTTTAATAAGGTGGCTGTGTCCTTCTGAATGTTACTTGTATATGGCATCGTGAAAAATGAACAAAATATGCTAAGCTGCTGCTTTAATTCATTCTTTTTTTCTTTTTGCTCCTCCTATGGTCCATGCACAGTTCAAGGTCCTAGAAATATAATGGTGAAAATGAGAAGCAAAATGTATGCTTAAACACATTATATTCTAACTGAGGAAGTCATATAATAAACATGTAAACATTTAAATAGATGAGGTTATTTATGGAAGTCACGTTCTGTAAAGAAAATAAACTCGAGTATTGGGATAGAGACTCAGGTGGGTAGGGCTTGGGCAGGCTGTGCAGAAAGAGATGATCATGAGAAACTTCTGAAGAGTTGATTTTTTTTTTACTCTAATGACACAAAAAGTGTAAAAACCATGAATCTTACAGGCATCGCTCCATCATTTTTTTGTCATATTTTTGCATGTTGTAGACCAAGATATGGACCATGTCCAGCACTTAAGCATGTCCCCTTTGACTCCTTTTCTAAAAGTACCCTGTCATTGAACTGCACGTTGAATAGTTTACATTTGAAATAACACCTAGGTAGTTGTAAAGAGATCAAGCCTGTGAAAATCTGCAGGCAGGGTATTCTAGGCAAAGAGAACAGCAAGATTTAAGGCAAGAAAAACTTGCTTGTTTAAGACACAAAATTAATGTCACAGTAGCTATAACACAGTGAAACACAGACAAATGGTAGAAGATTATGTTAGAGAGTTATGCAATGCATATCAAAGAAAGGCTTTTTAGGTACACAAAAGAATATGAATTTTTGTGCTTCTAAGGTGGAATCTGTTGAAGGGATACTGTTCATAACTGAGATATCATTGACTTTTGTAAACATTTATTCCATAAAGAGTATCCAGAAAGTGTTTGGAGACTGAACTAAAACAGTAGGTTTGGAAGCAGGGAGCTCAATATTGAGATTGTCCTAAGAAAATAGGTGATGGACACTTGAATTATAGTAGTGGCAGTGGTAAGAATTTATAGGGTTTACTAGATTCAATCAAAATATAAGGAAATGAAGTAAGGTAATGGGATAGATTAACAGGTTGTGGCATATTCAAAACAGAAAGAAATTGAGGATGATTCATAAGCTTAAGCAACTGAGTGACTAATGGAAACACTCATGAAGATAGGGACTACATGGAGAAGAGTTAGAGATGTATGTAAAGGCATGCTTCTAAGTTGGCCATTTATGTTTGAGATGTCCTTTTTTAAAATTTTGGTATCCTTAATGTACAATCACTTGAACAACATTATGGTTACTAGACCCCCTATTATCAAGTCCCCCCAACATACCCCACTACAGTCACTGTCCATCAGCATAGTAAGATGCTATGGAATCATTACTTGTCTTCTCTATAAATACTGTCTTTTCAGTGTCCCCCACTGCTGCATTACATGTGCTAATCGTAATGCCCCTTTTCCCACCTTATCCCTCCCTCCCACCCATCCTCCCCAGTCCTTTCCCTTTGGTAACTGTTAGTCCATTCTTGGGTTCTGTGAGTCTGCTGCTGTTTTGTTCCTTCAGTTTTTGCTTTGTTCTTATACTCTACATATGAGTGAAATCATTTGATACTTGTCTTTCTCCACTTGGCTTATTTCACTGAGCATAATAGTTCCATCCATGTTGTTGCAGGTAGGATTTGTTTTCTTCTTATGGTTGAATAATATTCCATTGTGTATATGTACCACTTCTTCTTTTCCATTCATCTACTGATGGACACTTAGGTTGTTTCAATTACTTGGCTATTGTAAATAGTGCTGCAATAAACATAGGGGTGCATATATCTTTTTCAAATTGGACTGCTGCATTCTTAGGGTAAATTCCTAGTAGTGGAATTCCTGGGTCAAATGGTATTTCTATTTTGAGTTTTTTGAGAAACCTCCATACTGCTTTCCACAATGGTTGAACTAATTTGCATTCCCACCAGCAGTGTAGGATGGTTCCCCTTTCTCCACATCCTCGCCAACATTTGTTGTTGTTTGTGTTTTGGATGTTGGCCATCCTCACTGGTGTGAGGTGATATCTCATTGTGGTTTTAATCTGCATTTCTCTGATGATTAGCGATGTGGAGCATCTTTTCATGTGCCTGTTGGCCATCTGAATTTCTTCTTAGGAGAAGTGTCTATTCATGTCCTCTGCCCATTTCTTAATTGGATTATTTGCTTTTTGTTTGTTAAGGTGCGTGAGTTCTTTATATATTTTGGATGTCAACCCCTTTATCTGATATGTCATTTATGAATATATTCTCCCATACTGTAGGATGTCTTTTTGTTCTACTGATGGTGTCCTTTGCTATACAGAAGCTTTTCAGCTTGATATAGTCCCACTTGTTCATTTTTGCTTTTGTTTCCCTTGCCCGTGGAGATATGTTCATGAAGAAGTCACTCATGTTTATGTCCAAGAGATTTTTGCCAATGTTTTTTTCTAAGAGTTTTATGGTTTCATGACTTACATTCAGGTCTTTGATCCATTTTGAGTTTACTTTTGTGTATGGGGTTAGACAGTAATCCAGTTTCATTCTATTACATGTAGCTGTCCAGTTTTGCCAACACCAGCTGTTGAAGAGGCTGTCATTTCCCCATTGTATATCCATGGCTCCTTTATCATATATTAATTGACCACATAATGCTTGGGTTTATATTTGGGCTCTCTATTCTGTTCCACTGGTCTATGGGTCTGTTCTTGTGCCAGTACCAAATTGTCTTTCTTACTGTGGCTTTGTAGTAGAGCTTGAAGTCAGGGAGCGTAATTCCCCTTGCTTTATTCTTCCTTCTCAGGATAGCTTTGGCTATTCTGGGTTTTTTGTGGTTCCATATGAATTTTAGAGCTATTTGCCCTACTTCAAAGAATGCTGTAGGTATTTTGATAGGGATTGCATTTTTCTGTAGATTGCTTTAGGCAGGATGACCATTTGACAATATAAATTCTTCCTAGCCAAGAGCATGGGATGAATTTCCATTTATTAGTGTCCTCTTTAATTTTTCTTAAGAGTGTCTTGTAGTTTTCACAGTACAGGTCTTTCACTTCCTTTGTTAGGTTTATTCCTAGGTATTTTATTCTTTTTGATGCGATTGTGAATGGAATTGTTTTCCTGATTTCTCTTGCTGCTAGTTTACTATTAGTGTATAGGAATGCAACAGATTTCTATTAATTTTGTATCCCGCAACTTTGCTGAATTCAGATATTAGATCTCATAATTTTGGAGTGGATTCTTTTTTTTATGTACACTATCATGTCATCTGCAAACGGGGACAGTTTGCCTTCTTCCTTTCCTATCTGGATGCCTTTTATTTCTTTGTTTTGTCTGATTGCCATGGCTAAGACCTCCACTACTATGTTGAATAAAAGTGGGGAGAGTGGGCATCCTTGTCTTGTTCCTGATCTTAAAGGAAAAGCTTTCAGCTTCTCGCTGTTAAGCATAATGTTGGCTGTGGGTTTGTCATATGTGGCTTTTACTATGTTGACATAATTGCCTGCTATGCAGATTTTGTTGAGAGTTATCATGAATGGATGTTGAATTTTGTCAAATGCTTTTTCGGCATCTATGGAGATGATTGTGTGGTTTTATCCTTTTTGTTGATGTGGTGGATGATGTTGATGGATTTTCGAATGTTGTACCATCTTTGCATCCCTGGGGTGAATCCCACTTGATCATGATGGATGATCCTTTTGATATATTTTTGAATTCGGTTTGCTAATATTTTGTTTACTATTTTTGCATCTATGTTCACCAAGGATATTGGTCTGTAATTTTCTTTTTTTGTGGTGTCTTTGCCTCCTTTTGGTATTAGAGTGATGTTGGTCTTGTAGAATGAGTTTGGAAGTATTTCGTCCTCTTCTACTGTTTGGAAAACTTTAAGGAGGATGGGTTTTAGTTCTTCACCAAATGTTTGATAAAATTCAGCAGTGAAACCATCTGGTTCAGAGGTTTTGTTCTTAGGTTGTTTTTTGATTACCAATTCAATTTCTTTGCTGGTAATTGGGCTATTCAGGTTTTCTGTTTCTTCCTGGGTCAGCCTTGGAAGATTGTATTTTTCTAGAAAGTTGTCCATTTCTTCTATGTTATCCAGTTTGTTACCATATCATTTTTCATAGTATTCTCTCATAATTCTTTTTATTTCTGTGGTGTCCATAGTGATTTTTCCTTTCTAATTTCTGATTCTGTTTATGTGTGTAGACCCTCTTTTTTCTTGTTAAGTCTGTCTAAGGATTTATATATTTTGTTTATTTTCTCAAAGAAGCAGCTCTTGCTTTCATTGATTCTTTCTATTGTTTCATTCTTCTCAAATCTGCTTTAATCTTTATTATGTTCCTCCTTCTCCTGACTTTGGGCCTCATTTGTTCTTTCTTTTCTCGTTTCATTAATTGTGAGTTTAGACTCTTCATTTGGGATTGTTCTTCTTTCATGAGGTTGGCCTGTATTGCAATGTATTTCCCTGTTAGCACGGCCTTCCCTGCATCCCACAGATTTTGCGGTGTTGAATTATTTTTGTCATTTGTTACCATATGTTGCTTGGTCTCTGTTTTTATTTGGTCATTGATCCATTGATTATTTAGGAGCATGTTATTAAGCCTCCATGTGTTTGGGGGCTTTTTTGTTTTCTTTTTGTAATTTTTTTCTAGTTTCATACCTTTGTGATCTGAGAAGCTGGTTGGTACAATTTCAATCCTTTTGAATTTACTGAGGTTCTTTTTGTGGCCTAGTATATGATATATTCTTGAAAATGTTCCATGTGCACTTGAGAAGAATGTGTATCCTGTTGCTTTTCGATGGAGTGTTGTGTAGATGTCCATTAGGTCCATCTGTTCTAATGTGTTGTTCAGTGCCTCTGTCCCCTTACTTATTTTCTGCCTGGTTGATGTGTCCTTTGGAGTGAGTGGTATGTTGAAGTCTCCTAGAATGAATGCATTGCATTCTATTTCCCCTTTTAATTCTGTTAGTGTTTGTTTCACATATGTAGGTGCTCCTTTGTTGGGTGCATAGATATTTATAATGGTTATATCTTCCTGTTGGATTGACCCTTTTATCATTATGTAATGTCCTTCTTTGTCTCTTGTGACTTTCTTTGGTTTGAGGTCTATTTTGTCTGATACAAGTACTGCAACTCCTGCTTTTTTCTCCCTATTAGTTGCATGAAATATCTTTTTCCATCCCTTCACTTTTAGTCTGTGTATGTCTTTGGGTTTGAAGTGAGTCTCTAATAGGCATCATATAGATGGGTCTTTTTTTTTATCCATTCAGTAACTATGTCTTTTGATTGGTGCATTCAGACCATTTACATTTAGGGTGATTATTGATAGGTATGTACTTATTGCCACTGCAAGCTTTAGATTCGTGGTTACCAAAGGTTCAGGGGTAATTCCCTTACTATCTAACAATCTAATTTAACTCACTTCTTATGCTATTACAAACACAACCTAAAGCTTTTTTTTTTCCTCCTTTTTCTTCCTCCTCCATTCTTTGTATGTTATGAATCATATACTGTACTCTTTGTCTAGCCCTTGGGTTACATCTATTTAGCCTTTGGAATACTTCCATCTATAGTAGTCCCTCCAAAATGCACTGTAGAGGTGCTTTGTTGGAGGTAAATTCTCTCAGCTTTTGCTTATCTGAAAATTTTTTTGTCCCTCCTTCAAATTTAAATGATAACTTTGCTGGGTAAAGTATTCTTGGTTCAAGGCCCTTCTGCTTCATTCCATTAAATATATCATGCCACTCCCTTCTTGCTTGTAAAGTTTCTGTTGAGAAGTCTGATGATAGCCTGATGGGTTTTCCTTTTTTCTCTCTCTGGCTGCTTTTAAAAGTCTGTGTTTATCCTTGATCTTTGCCATTTTAATTATTATACGTCTTGATATTGTCTTCCTTGGGTCTCTTGTGTTGGGAGATCTGTGCACCTCCATGGCTTTGAGAGACTATCTCCTTCCCCAGATTGGAGATGTTTTCAGCAATTACCTCCTCAATAGCACTTTCTATCCCTTTTTCTCTCTTCCTCTTCTGGTACCCCTATAATGCGACTATTGTTCCATTTAGATTGGTCACATGGTTCTCTCAATATTCTTTCATTTTTAGAGATCCTTTTTTCTTTCTGTGCCTCAGCTTCTTTGTATTCCTCTTCTCTAATTTCTGTTCCATTTACCATCTCTTCTACTACATCTAATCTGCTTTTAAATCCCTCCATTGTATGTTTCATTTCAGATATGGAATTCTTTAATGATTGAATCTTCTACTTAAATTCGTTCCTGAGTTCTTGAATATTTTTCTGTAGCTCCATAAGCATGTTTATGATTTTTATTTTGAACTCTCAGGAAGTTTGGTGAGTTCAGTTTCATTTGGCCCTCTGTCTGGGATTTGTGAGATTTTGGTCTGAACCATGTTCTTTTGACATTTCATATTTCTGTGTGGTGCCCACTAGTGCGTAGAAACTCCAGTCTTTGGCACTGCTCAGTCCCTAGAGTGAGGTTGGTGGTCATAGCGGAGCAGATCTGGTGCCTCGGGGGAGGAAAGATCTGTTTCCTGATTCCCGCCTTCTGTGCCTGTCTCCAGTGTCAGAGCCAGTGAGCCAAGCACACATGTGCAAGCCTCTGTGCTTTGCGTCTCTAGCTGTTGTAGCCAGGGCCTCTCTCTGGCTGGCCTGATGCCAGCCCACTGACTGCCATTTTGCAATCAGGTGCCTGCAGGCCAGTAGGAAGGCTTGGCAGACTGTGTCACAGTGGGGCCTCGGAGCTGAGTAGGTAGCCAGGGGGATGGAGCACCTGGAGGCTCCTCAAAGTTCCCAACCAGCTGGGCAGAGTGCACCCAGACAACCTTGTCCAGTTCTCCCTTCTCCCATGCAGCAAGCTCCATGCAAATTCCACCCCTTCAGCAGCCCTCTCACTGCTAGGAAGCCTCTCAGATTGCCTATCCTTCCTCTGACACAGAGTGGCTGGGTGTGGATCCTGTCCTCCACAAACAGCCAGAATGTCAGTCTCCCAGGCCCTCCACCCCTCTGAGCTCCCCAGCATCCAGAGGACCACACAATATAGGCTTCCGTTCACAAAGCAGATCTGCAGGTCTAGGTGTTCAGCAGTCCCAGGCTTCCACCCCCTCCCCCGCTCCATTTCTCCCCACTGGTGAGCTAGAGTGGGGGAAGGGCTTGGGTCCCACGAGATTAAGGCTTTCGTACATTACCCTATTTCATGAGGTCTGCTCTGTTCGTGAGGTCTGTATGCAGTCTGGTTCAGCCTTCTTTCTTCTTGCTGTTTTAGGGTTTGTTGTATTAATTAACTCTATTTTTGTACTATTTGTGATTTTGGGAGGAGTTCTCCCTGTCACCTCTCATGCCGCCATCTTGAACCTCTCGAGATGTCCTTTTTAACATGACCAATGGGAAAGATATGTAAATCTAAAGTACAAGGGAAAAGTTTGGATAGATTTGGATTAGATTTGGGAGTTCTATGTTAGCTATTTCAAACCATGAGACAGAATGAAATTACCCTGAGAATACAGATAGAGAAGCAAAGAAACAGGAGTCCAAACCTTGAGGCATAGCCACAGAGAAGTACAAACTAGCAAAGGCGTCTCAGAAGGGTAGACAGAGAGATAAGAGGAAATCAAGAAAATGAGATTTATTAAAAACCAAGTGAAACAATATTTTTCAGAGTCAGTATCGTAAAGAATTTGATAGAACAAAAAGTTGAGAGTTGGCTACAGGTTTCAGCAAGATGGAGACCTTTGGGGTTCAGAGTTTCTATTTGTTAGCCCGAAGTTCCTTTATCTATTGATTTAGTCATTATTCAGAAAGAATTTAATCTATGGTCTTCTCTTTAAGGGAATATTTATAAACTTTAGTGTCTCCTGGTGTTTGAACTATGTATATTATCAGCAAAGCAATACCCTTTCTCTGAAAAACAAAGATAATGCTAACGTGACCAGTAGTAGTAGATCTATGCTTTCAGATTTCAACATTTCAAAACAGCCCATTACCCTCAGTCCACCAAGGTTTCTGATTTAATACCTTTTATATATGTGGTTCTGAGTTTGGACAGAGAAGCATAATCACAAATCCATTTTCCCTTGCAAGTCACCTTTTATTGTATCATAGCTGGATACCACAATCTTTATATTGAAGAGAAACAGGATCCACTTCTCTTTTTGCCAATGTGCTTAAGATATAGTTATATAGTTCAGCAGGTTTTCTTTTTAATTAAGGTTTTATATTTTTAGAGCAGTTTTAAGTTGCACAGCAAAATTGAGTTGAAGGTACAGAAATTTCCAGTATGTCCTCTACCCCCACACCTACATTAGCCTCTACCTACTCCAAAAAAATTATAATGAAGATGGTGACAGAACACAAGAGATAAAAATAAATATAGGAACAAAATATATGCACATAATCCCTCCTTTTCAAAAGACAATATTTGCTGGAACAAACACACATACACACACACACACTTGCTTTTTCTTTCCCCTAAAACAAAATAGCAGTTCCTCTCCCAAGTATATGAGTTCTTTCTTACTTGGGAGATAAAAACTTTGTGTGAGGGGACATCTAATTCAGGAATGATGACTAGGAAATTGGGACCAATCCTCCCACCATGAACAAATAGAAAAACTATTCAAAATATATATTTTAAATTTACATAAAGGTGTCATAAAACTAATAAGGCACTGAAAAATTATGAATCCAAGGTCTTGAAGAAGAAAAAAACCCAGAAAGAGTAGCCTACTATTTGGAAAATTCCAAAGGCAAATGAGAAATTAAGAAGTATAACAGAGCTTTTGATAATCCCATGGGGCTAGAAGTAACGAAATTGAGTCCAGAGACTACCAAGGCAGTAATGCCTAGGAACCCACATTATCAGGGCTACACTCTAAGAACCAGATAAACAAGACACGGACTGTTTTCCACAGGGTAATGAAGTCTAACTCAAATAATCATGCTTCCTATAATTAACTTAATGGAAGGTTATTACTTCTCCTAGCCATACTTCCTTTTGGAGGAAGAGAAGACATAATACTGGTCTTAATTACATATAATTTATATTATTAAACCTAAAGTAATCAGCACATGGGAAAAAAGAATACATTATTTTTTTAAAAAGATAATATGGAATAATAGAGCCAGACACACAAAAGACTCAGGTAATGTAGTTATAGACTAAAATAATACTGAATATATTGCAGATAATGGGGTTACACAATGACTGTAATATGAGCATCCTGAATTTTTTCAAAGAAATACATAAAATTGAGAGCTTCTGAAAAGAAATAATATTTTTAAGAAAATGTAAATCAAGGCACTGAAAAATGCAATAACAAATTAAGAATGCAATAGATAGGTTTCACGACAGAATACAAATACTTGAGATTTAATTAATATAATGGAAGATGGGACAGAACACTTTATATAAAAATAACAGTGAATAAAATACCATGAGGTCTACCATATGTGTAATTGGAGTCTCAGGAAAAGAAGAAAGAATGGAATATAAGCAATTTATGGACATACATGGCTACAATTTTCTAAGTTATTAGAGTTATAATAATTTGAGAACAACTATTAACCTCAATCAGGATAGCAAGAGAGAAAATTGCACCATAGGAAAGCTGCAGGTAAGAATAGAAAAAGATAAAAATCTCAAAGCAGGTAAAGAAAGAATCAAATAAAAGGAGAAACAATTAGAGAACAGGCCTCTCAACAACAAAAAAATACATGTAATTGATAGAAAAGAATTGTATTAGTTATCTATTGATGCATAAGAGGTTACCCCAAACATTTATTTCATAAATTCTGTGGATCAGTATCTGAAAGCAGAATAGCTGGATGGTTCTGGCTCAAGGTCTCTTAAGAGACTGCATCCAAGCTGCCCACTAAATGCAGTTGTCTCAAGGACCAACAGGCAGAGGATCTATTTCCAAGCTCACTCAGGTGACATTGGCAGGCCCCCGAAGGTCTTCCAAGCTTACTCATATGGTTGCCTACTCATTTCATTTCATTTCATTGCCATATGTGCTACTTCACAGGCTTCCTGAGTGTCACCAAGACATGACAGTTAACTTCCCTTTCTCCAAGGAAGCATCACAACATGACAAGTGGCTTCACCCTGACAGAGAGAGAGAGAGAGAGAACAAAGTGAGACAACACCAATATGGAAGTCATGGTCTTTTTATAACCCGACGTCCAAAGTGGCAGCCTGTCACTTCTACTGCTTTTTATTTACTAGATCAAGTCACTTGGGTTGTTTTGTGTTTTCTTGATACAGCAGCATTCAAGTGCCATGCGGAATTGCTATTGCTATTGAATAAATTACTCCTAACTTGGTATTTTAAAACAACTATTTTATTTGAGTCATTTTGATCAGGAAATAGAGATGGGCTCAGGTGAGCAGTACAATGTGCTCAGGAGGGCAGTACATCCTAGCTTGGGAGCCGGAGAATCCACTCCGAAGATAGGTTCTCCATTCACATGACTGGTGCCTCACGGGTTCTTGGCCTCGCTGTCTCTCTCCACAGTATGTGTCACCCTGTAGGACCCTTCTGCATAGCTTGTATTTCTTACAGCATGGTGCTTTCAGAATGATCAGTTTTCACGTGTTATCTGTAAGACATGTCCCACTGACCTACTAGGGGAAAGAAGAAAAAATGTGTGTGTGAGTGTGTGTGTATTTGTTCTAGAAAATATTCTCTTTTGTAAAGGCAGGATGGTGTGGTACATTTTGTCCCTACATTTAATTTTATCTCTTTTGTTCCATTACCATCTTCATTACAATTTTGTTGGACTAGGTAGAGGCTATGCAGGTGTAGGGAGAGAGGACATCCTGGCTTTTGTGAGTCAGGAAAAGGAAGCTGCTAGCAGCCAAGGGCTCCCACCCAAGACCAGCGCAGCATCCGTGCCACTGCGTGCATATCATCATGGTGATCACACAGTCAACCCATATTCCAGAGGCTGGAGAAATAAATGTCATCTTTTGATTAGGAATTAGGCAGGTCATGTCACAGGAGAAACTTGTGGTTTGGAGATAGCATTTTTGCCATCTTGGGAACAATACAATCTCCCACAGTCAGCTCTCTGGCCCCAGCAACCTATATCCTGTCTACATGCAAAATATACTCAGTCTCTCCCAGCAAATTTCATCTCATTATGGCACAGAGGCCACATTTTACTGTCAGCATGCTGGATTTGATCCTTGTTTTGAGGCCATTCCTTAAATTAATAATCATTTGCTCTCTGAAGCTAGTCATGCCTTTTTTATATATCCTCAAAATTCAAATTTAAAAGCAACCAGCTCCTTCGTTATCTCATCTCTCTGTAACATTATTTCATTATAAACAACTAAAAGAAACCAGTTGACACTTTCAACATTTTGCCTTAACATTTGGTAAATCGGGTTCCATTGTTCATAGGCACATTTTTACTTTATATTTCCTACTATATTATTTATTGCTGTGTAAAACATTACCCCAAAACTCAACATCTTAAGACAAAATGAAACAAAGTTTATTTTCTCATGTAGTTTCTGAGGATCAGGAATCAGGAAGTGCATTAGATGGATGGTTCTGCCTAGGCTCTTTCTTCAGACCACAGGCAAGATGTCAGCAGAGGCTGCAGCTATCTGAAGGCAGGACAGGCTGCAGGACCAGCATTCAGGACACCTCACTCACAATGACTGGCGGGTCACTGAATAAAACACATTCTAATTTCCTTTAAAATAACAACAGCAGCAAAACAAGGATCAAATGCCTCAATTCAGCACTGGCTCCTGGCTGAAAGCGTCAGTGTCACAGGCAGCCTGGGAGTCCTCACAAGCTGTCTTCCCCCTGAGTAAGTGATCCAGGAGAGCAAGAAAGAAGCCCTTTTTACAACATAACTTCTGAATTGATACCTTTCCATTTTATTCCATTAGAAGAAGGCCACTAAGATCAGCCCACACTCCAGGAGGGAAATTAAGCTCTTGGAGATGGAGAGTCTCCAAGAACTTGTGGACATATTTTAAAAGTACTACTTCTGCATTACCACAGCCAATAGTTTGGCTAACTTTTCCATCACTATGTAACAGTTTGTTCTTCAGCCTCCAGTAACACTTTTCTCATTATCTCTCCATTACCACAGTCTACTTGAGTCCTTCACACTGTCACCCAACAGGTCCCAAATCCAAAGCACATGTTTTGCATTTCTGTTACAATGATAAACCTACTTTCAGTACCAAATTTTGTCTGGGGCATATATTCCTGAGTAATAAATCATTCCAGACCATTAGGGAATTAAAATAGCATTACACTATGTGTGGACTTTCCGTGGGACAGGTATTTTGTCAGGGCATCGTGGGGTGGCTCCTCCCTGTTCCATGAAGTATGAACCCCACCTGGAGTGGCCGGTGTGGCTGGAGATCTGGATGGCTTGACTGAGGCCATATGTTTAGGGCCTCAGTTTTGACTGTCAAGTGGATTTTTCAGTTTTTCATGTCTACTGGAGTTGGATAAACAAGATAGGCCCTTTCCTCACATCTAGTGCCTGGATTGGAAAGGCTAGGATACTGGGTCTGGCCAAGCATCTCTCTCTTTCTCTCCAAGTGGTGTCTCTGCAGAGCTTGGGAATCTCATAGTGGCTGGAAGTCTTTGATGGTGCTGATTTATCCTAGAAGGAGCATTTTAAAGAAACTCTTGTCTAAGTTGCAAGGCTTGATATGATCTGATCTCAGAAGTTACTCAGCATCACTTCCTCTGCATTCTCTTGATTATACAATCTGATCCCAGAATCACTATGGACAGGGACCACACAAGGGCGCAAAGACTGAGAGCCTTGATTCATATGGGGACCATATTGGAAACTACCTCCCACACAGCCCTAATTAGTACTCCCTGACTTCTAGAACACATTTTTTACTCTCTACCCAAAATGCACTTTTAAAACACAATTTTCATCTGCATCAGTGGATAAATAAAGTTTATTGCAGTGGTTTTGCAGATGAAACTAAATTGTAATGTATTTCATAAGGCATAATGACACTCAATAAACTAGATGATATCATCTTCATTTCTCCAAACCAGTAAGTTTGTGGGTTGTTGTCTTTTTTTTAGCACCCAGGGAATAATCTTATGGGCATTGTTTTTTGATTTAAGAATTTTATATGCTGCTCCCTGTGCATTCTTCTATGGTCCCAGGACTTAGGTATTTATTGTCTAAGAATTGGTTATTCCTTTTAATCACACAGTTTCTCTTCAGTCACAATAATGTAAGGGAAAGCATTATACTGAGTAGGTAGTATGTTTGTTGGTGTTACTGTTTATCTAGAAAATTATGCATTCATCTGCATGCATTTATTCACTAAGCATTGCTAAACACCCATTTCATGCTGGGCTCTGAATAATATTTTTATGGAAGTATACATCCTTGAAATAGCTGCATAACCCACTTCTCGCCCTTCCCCACCATCTTCCTTCCTGGCTGCATGACTCTGAGTACCACTCAGGCTAACTGAAGTTTCAAGAGCATGGATAGCCACTTAAATATAGTAATTTTATATTTAGAAATTTTCTTTGAACTGTCCCTTAGACAGGTATGAGATTTTAAAATTTTCATGGCAGTAGAATAAAATACATTCTAATTTCTTTTAAAATAACAACAGCAGTATGAAAGGATGATCACAGTATACAATCCTTAGTAAACCTATTTTCTTTTTTTTCCTTCTTTCCTCCCTCCTGTCCCTCCTTTTCTCCTTTTTTTCTGTATCAAGAAATATAGAAAAGTAATATAAGATTGCCAAGAAATCACCTTGTGAGATCTCTGATCATCATTTCTGAAGTGGTATTTCCCTTAATGTCAATTACATCACCTTTGTTTCTTTCACCACACTCACTACAATCTATACACCTATTTATTTGTTTGCTTATTTCCTCTTCCCTCTTGAAAATATAAGATCAAGGAGGATAGGCACATTGAGTTTCTAGTATTGTATTGACTCTATGGTGTCTGGTCTAAAGTTGGCAATACATAAAGATTGTAGCATAAATTAGTGAAGTAAATTATTCCAAATATCCACAGAAGCTAACAGTGCAGTGTCCATTGTGGGGCATTGTGGATGCCTCCAAAACACATGCTTTCCTTTCTCTTGGAAATTACCCTATATTCATTAAAGTTTTCACACGTCCTCTGTACAATCCAAATGTTTTCAGGGAAACTAACTCAACCCTTAACCCTGAAATGTGACATATGGGCTAGCAGAAAGGAAGCCAGTGAGTGACATTTCACAGGTGGCAGTGTGAGAATAGTTTTTGGTCCAGTTGAGCCAATAAGAAAACCTGGTAAATAGTATCTCACTCTTGTGTAAGAATAAATAAACATTGTGTGTTCTGAAAGTTATACAATGTGGTTGAGTATCCCATCAATAAGAAAAAGAGTACCCTACTGGTTTCTACCTGGCTTAATCCAATGGTCAGTTTTTAGACCTTGACTTACTCTTCCTCTGGGCAGCAGTGACACATTCTGTGGTGGATATGGCCATGCATCTCCTAGAAGCTTATTCAGAAATAAAGGATTTATTCCACCAGCTGTCAGGATACTACAGACAGATAGCCCTTGGTTATCACCCCCTTCAGGGATTAACTCAGCTGAAGACAGCCACTTTGCCCAAGGTAATACCTACTTCCTGGGTCAGCCCACATCCTATGACAGATGTCACTGTATACAAAGGCTTGGTCCTCTTGCTTGAATTTGTGACACCTCCAAGCTTTGTCCCACCCTCAGTACTCCCTCGGAGTCAGCAAAAGCCCCTATAGACACTGGATTGCAGTTTGACTCCTTCCTCTGTCAAATCCTGTATTTTTCTTCCTCCAAAAGGTGATCCCAAGCGCACTCCTTTCTAGACATTTTTCACCTTAATGTCTAACTGATACACCAAGACTTTCACCTAGGAAAAAGTCCAATGAAACAAATTCAACTTTCTCCATCCTGCCCCAAACAGAATTTGTGTGTGTTTGTTTACAGTTTTTTAGTTTTTTCTTAGGGCTACAACTTTCAAAGATCTAGTACAGTTCTTCTTGAACCATGGTTGACTTTCAGGGGTAGTTATTATGAGGAAAATAAATATGTAAATATATTTTTACTTAACATTGGGGATAAGAAAAAAGCAATACATGAAAGCAGTTATATTTTATATTTTACCTACATTCAAAATATACCTGAGATTTACTGTTCTTCAAAATATTTTCAGAAAACAAGCCCACTGAGCTCTTGATGTATGTTCCAAAAAAACGTAACTTAAACTGGAAGCAACACTGTCCTTCAGCACTACTTTGTGATAGAAGATTCTAATCAGTTTACATGCATAGCCTGAAAGTCCGTCTGACATTCAAAAGCTCTCTGATTGCCTTATAGATTGACTCTCTAAAAGTTAAGATAACCTTATTTTAGAATTCCTGAATGTTGCATTTTTGAATCAACGTTTATTTCTGATCCTTGGTGAAAAATTTAAGTGTGGGAAGAGAAGAGACAGTGTGTATTTGTCAGGCTGTATTCCATCAAAAACAGAAAATAATGTAAAATATTTTGTTAGTCATCCATTGGTTGACCCAATTAATATTGGTTTGATTTGAACAAGATTTGGTTATTGAAAGATTTATTTTTAATGAAAAAAACTGTAGCCTTTGCATTTCTAGACAAAGAAGCATGGTTTAAGAAAACTTTGGACTGTGTGCCAGCAGACCAGATTCAAGAATTCTGTCATTCTCTCACAGCATGACCTTGTTAAATCACTTAACCTCTTTGGGGTTCATTATTTTCATCTGATATTATGGAGCACATATGATAAAGCTTTTGGATGTATATCCAGAAGTGAGATTGCTGGATCATATGGTAATTCTATTTTTGTTTCTCTAAGGAACTTCCATATGTTTTTCCATAATGGCTGCACCATTTTACATTCCCACTAACAGCATACAAGATCTAACTCTTTTCACAACACTTGTTATCTGCTGTTCGTGGTTTTTGTTTTTTGATGTGAGGTGATATCTCATTGTGGTTTTGATTTGTATTCCCCTGATGATTAGTGATGCTGAGCACCTTTTTATACACCTTTTGGCCATTTGAAGTCTTCTCTGGAGAAATGTCTATTCATGTCATTTGTCTATTTTTTAATCAGGTTATTTGTTGTTTTGCTATTGGGTTGTAAGAGTCCCTTCTATGTTTTGGAAGTTAACTTCTTACCAAAAAGTTTGCAAATATTTTTTCCCATTCTGTGGGTTGCATTTTCAATCTGCGGATTTTTTCTCTTGGTGTGTAGAGTAGAAGCTTTCTGAAGCATATGTCAAGATACGGAAATAACTTATGCATTCATTGTTAGATAAGTGGATGAAGAAAATGAGGTATATACATACAATAGAATGTTACTCTGCCATGAAAAGATGCAGAGCCTACCAGTGCAACAATGAGGGTTGACCCGAAAGACATGCTAGTCCGTCAGTCACAGAAGGACAAACTGCATGATTTCACTTACGCAAGTCATCTAAGAGAGTCAGACTTGCAGAACCGGAAAATAGATTGGTGGTTGTCAGCGGATGGGGAAAGGGAAATGGGGAGTTCATGTTCAATGAATTTAAGGTGAGTAAATCCTAGACACCTGCTGTATAACATAGTGCCTGTAGGTAACAGTATGGCATTGTGCACTTAAAAATTTATTAAGGATGTAGATCTTCTATTAAGTGTTCTTATCACACGTATACACACACACAGCAAAGAGACACAAGGAAAGCTTTGTAAGTGATGGATGTGCTCATTACCTTGATTTTGGTGATGGTGTCATGAGTGTATGCAAATTGCCAACATATATAAAAAGTTGCTCAACATCACTAATCACTAGGGAAATGCAAACTTATCAAATTGTATACACTAAATATGTACAGGTTTTTGTATATAAACTGTACCCCAATAAAATTGAAAAAACGTATGGTAACACATGTGAAAGTACTTTGAAAACTGAGACAAATTTTACCTATTTAAGAAATCACAGCCATTATTAATATTAAAGTAAAATAAATGTGTCAGTCTGCACACTAATTTATAAGCAACAAAAAATGAATAGGATGGATTTAAGCATAAAAGTAAATTACTAGAGAGCTATTGGACATATCATGGGAAGGAGAAGAAGTCTGAGGATCGAGGTCAGCAATTGCAGGAGATTGGGAAGTAGGGAACCCAGAGGGCCACACTGCAGAAATGGTCTGGTGGACATGCCAGCCTTGGGGCCACCAGCACACTTACTCCATCTGTGTGATTAGTCCACTCCTGCCACTTGTCAGTGTCATAGGAAATGAATTCCAGTTCATTGGTAGATGACTAATTCAAGTTTTAAAAGTGTCTTAGATCTGCTTTCTACTTGCTAGGGTTAGAAGAGGGGGTCTCAGCCTTACTCAGATTTTGCAGTAGAAATCAGAGTCCATCCATCAAGGTTCCCTACATAGGAATGAATTTTACATCACTAACATTTTCTTAATAAAGCTTGTGTAAATGGTCATCCAGGGACAGGAGGATCTTCCCATCAAATTTTCGATACTCTTCACTCTACATTGAATACCCAATGTAGAAGGAAAACCTTGGCTATCAAACAGCAATAGGAACTATGCTGTAGCTGTCAGTCTGTATCTGTAATAATTGCTTTCATAGAAATGAAAGCTAAATAATATAGCTGGCAAGGGTAAGGTAAAAAATACAAAAGGAAAGAGAAATGCCTTTATAATTATAGAGTGCTGAATTACTAGTGAAAAAGAAAGAAAATGCATAGTTCTAGTCAGACAATGGTAATTCTTTCAAATGCACATTATATGGGTATGTGTGAAAATGAGTTAAATCACTTATTAATTATACATTCAATGGGTTAATTTTCCAATTTCCAGAAGAAAGTATATATTTATTCTTTGCCCTGAAGGTTATTTATAGACATTAGTAATAACTTGAAAAATGAATCTTACTTTCATAGCATTTTATTCTTGCCGATTTATATGAAGCTTTTCATTCAAAATTTCAATTTTGTTGACTGATCATATTGGATAGCCATGAGTGGAGAATTAGAATGATATATCAATTTTATAAGATGACAAAAGTTCAAAAGTTATCTTTTGAAGATATATTTAGAATATGAATATAAACATTAATATATATAAAACTTCATTTCTGTATGTAGAAATATATACATTTTACTTCATGACAACTTTTGAAGTCAGAAATTATCTCTTACTGAAGAATGCTCACTTACTGTATGGAGGGGTTGAAGGCAATATGTTGAGAAGAGATAATAGATTATAGATTATGCTGAAGGAAAAGAGAGGCACAGATTATTTTAGGTCTTCTTTTGAGAGAGCTTAATCCAAATTTATCAAGTTTATTTAGGCATAGCATATTCACCAAGAGGAAGAATTGACCGCAAGCAAGCAGTTGAAGCGTTAGGAATAACTCCCTGCTGGATTTTTTATTTGTGATGATAACTTGGTATCACATGGACTGACTAAAGGCTTAATTCCACTATGCATTCCATAAATTTTAAAAGTTTAGAATTGGCCCTGAAGTCAGTTTAGAGTCAGTTTACAGGCCTGTTAGCGTGACTCCTGAGAAGCTTGGGTGACCGACTTCCTGGTTTGTGACCAATGAAGCTGGTGCCCTGCCCTATGCCCTCAGGACTCCCTGGAGCTCACCTGGGGCTTCAGAGAAAAGTTCCCATATACATACATTGCTTCCCCTAACACTTGTGACCCTGTGCCTGAAAGATTAATCTGAACCCATGCATTGAGCAGGACAAAAGTGCTGGGGAAATAATACCCCAGGAGCAACCATCAGTGAATGAGGGTTTGAGGTCTGTGGGTACCATACTCAGCTCCAGGCTCCCCGGGTCCTGTGGTCCTGAGGCAGCCTCTACATGGGTTTCTCGGAAGGCCTCCAGTGAGACTCAGCCTCTGTTGCTCACAGTGGTAACCCCGTTATTAACACACAGTTTGTGACTCTCCTCCCTTCCTTCCTTGACAAAATTCCCACCCTCCATTGTGCTTTTAGGGATCACCTCCCAAATAAACTAGCACCCAAATTACTGTCTCAGAATGCACGTTTCCTTCTATTTAATACAAATGTTGACTTAATTTAATTTTTAAAAAATCCAACAGTGTCACTATTCTAGAGACACAAGTTGGAGCAAGGAAGAGTGAGTCTATTACCTGGCTGCATTTGTGAAGAGCTAAAGCTCTTGATTGCCTCTCTATTCTTACCACAGGGGCCATGGTGACTGCTTCTTTCTGTTACTTGTATGTCTGTCATGATTTGAGGCTCTCTCTCACAGCAAAGGCAAAAAAGAATATATGGATGAAATTCATTTGTTAAGCTACAAAAAAGGAATGGCTTCATGGATTTCAATTATTTCTGATGGATCGCAATACTTGCTTCCTGCTAATCACACTTTCCTTGGACATTTTCTCCATGACTTTTATTAAATAATTGCCTGTGGAAATGAGACTTAAAATATTGAAATTCTATGTTGCACAAAGCCCATTATATCTCACCCTTCTTTTCCTTCTGCCCAGTCCACTCCAACATTCCAGCTTCCATGAAGTCAGGGGCTTTGTTTGTTTTGTTTATTGCTCTGTTACAAATACAGTAACAACAAAAAGTGCCTAGGAAACAGTAAATGCTTCATAAATGTCTCCAAATCAATTGAATCAATTCAATTACTTGCTATCCTTACAAACTTGGACAAATTGATAAACTTCTCTGTGCCTTAGTTTTCTTAGATGTAAAATGGGGATAATAAAAGTCCCTCACCTAAGTAATTTTTTTGAGGTTTGAATGAGATTTTATATCTAATATACTCAGTGTAGTGCCTAACACACAATAAATGCTCAAAAAAGCATATCTTTCATTAATATTATTACTTATTGTTAATTTGATATGTATTTACTGGCAGCTGACTGTGTGACAGGTGTTGGGATTACAGCAGTGAAACATACGTACAAAGTCCCCACACTCATGAAATTACAGTATAATGAGTATGATATATGATCAACAGACAATCCCTGTATAAGTATTTTATCTTAAGGAAATCAGACTTTTTTCCATAGATATTGAAGAACTACACAAAGTATAAATCAGGGAATGACATCTTTTGGAAGTACATCTTAATGACTTCATCAATGCAAGAATGGATTAATTGGGGAAAATATTGAGGGCTGGATGATTTATTAAGCGATTACATCAATATTTCAGGCAAAAGAAATATTTACAGTAGTAAAATAAATGAATCTGAGAGACTTTTCTTGATGAGAAAAGATTGAGTGGGTGGATGGCCACTCAATTAAGTGACAGGAGGAATACAAGAACAGGTAGAGAAAGGAAGTTAAGATTATGGTGTTCCCTAAGATCTATTGGAGAAAAACATTGAAAAAGAATTAGGAGCAAGCAGAAATTAGGAAGGTCAAATGGTTCTTGAAATTTTGCAGAAAGTGGTAGGATCTGATCTGTGCCTTTGTCTGGAATGGTGAGCTGGGAAAACAGAGAAGGTGGGAGTTAGGATGAGAGGATGAATGAGGGGTCCTGGTGTAGCTGGGGAGAGGGAGACTACTCATAGAAGTGAAAGGAAAAATCAGGAACATTTTCTAAGTATTTTCAAAAGATAGTGTCTCTCCTTATTTCAGGGTTGTTTCTGTTTTTGAAGTGACTCAATTTTTGATTCTATGCAGAATGCCTCCCTTCAGCTTCCAAGGGGACGCCAGGAATCTTAGTGTCTCTATGGTGTTATACCAGTGTCACCTTACTCTGGATAAAATATTCTGTGAGATTAAAGAACGCTTTCCAATCTTCTGTTTTCTTTTTAATCTATAAAAGATAAAGCTTCTTTCTTTTAACATAAACATAATACTCTCAGCACCCTTAAAAATAATAATTCTTTAATGTCATCAAATATGAAGCCAACTTGACCTTTTCCTTATTGTGACTCATTCATTCCTTTTTTTGGTAATACAGCAGCCCTACATTTTTATTATTTTCAGACTTCGTTTTCTTCTTCCTGTGAAAGTCAAAAGACAAGAATTTGGGTTTTCATAAAGGTTCTCCCACTCCTTTGAGGATTTAAACAAAATACCACAAATTGAATAATTGAAACAACCAGTTTCTATGATCCTGAAATGTAAACATGTCAGCAAAATCGAATATGGCTCATATATATGTAGCTCAAAGGTATTAAAATCTCAAGTAAATGCTGGGTTGTGCCTGCTTTTTAAGAGAAGGCAGGGCATCGCAAGTTCATAACCAAATGAAAGACTTTAGTAATTTGGAAATATTTTCTAGGAAACAGGGGGCTGAAAAGGTAACTACCCAAGACTTGTGCAAGTCTCCAGATTATGAAAATTAAATATTTAGAATATAGAAGTAGTTGTGCTTCTAAGATGGAAGGACACCAAGATAGAGCACCCTATGAAATATGTCTACTTTGTGGCAATCACTCTTTAGGGATTTTACACATGTGGAACAATCCTCACAGTAACTGCATAAAGGAGAGCTTGTTAAGCCCACATTACAAATTTGTAAAGCAAGGTTATAGAATGTGCCCATGGTCACTTAACTAGGAAGTAGATTTGTTCCCAGGCTCGTTAGACTTTGAAACACATGGTCTTCCCATGACTATAACAGGCTGCCTTCTCTGGGCTTAGCTAAGGTGGGTTATCACCTGCCTAAAGAGGAGGAAAACTAATTTGAGATATTCCTGTTAGTATAATGCCAAGCTGTCCTCTGTGAGATCCGCCCTGTGTGCTCAGTGGCAAATGACGTGAAACTTGCAATCTTAGAGCAGCTGTACCACTTGCTGGAATACAGTCATAGCTAACTTGGATGCATATACATGCAATTAAATTTCCCTTTTAAACTGACCCCCTGTATCAATTGAAGTTCAGCCAAGAAAACACCCACAATAAGAATTCTGTGAATAAAGAATGTATGATATGTTAATTATAATAATTAATTATGTTACTCAGACCTTCCACTAATATGTGACAACCTGGGTAAGTGAGGGCCTAAAACTGGGAGGGATAGGCACCCATCATTCCATCAGTCCCACAGGTACAGGTAGCCAGTCAGAACTCACAGGATAAGGTTGCCAGATTTAACAACTAAAAATCAGGTCATCCAGTTAAATTTAAATTTCAGGTAATTAACACATCATTTTTTAGTGTATGTTCCATGTAATATATGAGATATAATTATACTAATTTTTTTCATTGTTTAATGTCAAGTATAAATTTAACTGGTGTCCTATATTTTATCTGGCAACATAATAGTGGGAACATCTGAGAAGCCAAATATGTTTGCCTCTAAAGTGAGAATGCAGAGAAGTTTGTGGTATGTCTATGGAAATAGCTACCAGTTCTCTGGCTACCCAATTAAGTGTCTGGGGGTGGGCCTGGGCTACTATTGGTCAAAGGGTCAGGAAGAGGAGCTAGATATGGAGCCAAGGAAAGCAAGGACAACCGGGGACAAGATGGCCATCTCTATGATGGACATATATGAGGTCTAGCCACACCCTCGCCTGGAGAAAGATGACTTCTGCTTCACAGCTGCCTTCTGAATTGCACCGGGACTTTTCTCAGCCACACAGGGACGGAGGTTCTGGGAAAGACAGATTCTAGTCTCAGCTGATCAGTGTAACTCAATGTAGTGTAGCTAGTGTATCTACTTTTTTACCCAAAACACACACATTCTCTCTCTCCCTCTCTCTTCTGATTTTGGTCTTTCTCTGTTTTATGAGTTAAAATGTATCTAAAAAACAGATTTAAATATACTATGAGTTTTGACAAATGTATACACCTATTTAAGCACTACCAAAATTAAGATACAGGACATTTCTATCATTCTAGTAAGTTCTCTCAGGTCCTTTCCAATCAATTCCCTCTCTCCCATAAGTAAACACAATTTTCTTTTTATCATAAATTACTTTTATCACTAATGGAGTTCTCTATAAATAGAATCATACAGTATTTTAATTTTGTATCTGGTTTCTTTCACACTATATAATGTGCTCACCAATATTTCTTCATGTATCAATAATATATTCTTTTTCATTACTGGGTAGTATACCATTTTGTGACTATATCCACACTTAAAATTAAAATTAATTTATTGAAAAGGTAACTTTGCACCAACACTGGAATTAAAAAAAAAGCATTATTATCATATATAAAGATAAATATGTAAAAATAATACCATAAACAGTGTAATTTAATAGTAATAACTTGTACTTATTTGTCAAATGCTCTGAAACTCCTCTCATTTCCTAATGTTAATCTGAGTGGTATCAAATACAGTCATTGACCAGGATTTTTAAGTATTCAAAATATTGACAGATAAAAGAAAAACAACATAATCAATTTCGATGCCTTATCCTCAGGCTAAAATCATGCTCACCATCAGTTATAACTGTCACTATCTCAATGCTGGGGGAGCGTTGGGCATTTCCTCTGTCCTTGTCCCCGCTGCAACAAAGAACTGAAGGGCAGAGACATAGTAGTGAAGCAGAGTGAAAGCTTTATTTAAAGTTACTTAAAGAGAGAAGAAGTGCAGCAGGCAACCTCAGCAAGGAGAAGTGCCCCGAAAGGTTGGAGAGAGAAAGTTTAAGATTAAAAGGCTACATACTTAGAAAGTGTGGGCCACCTCAGGGAGAGGAGCGCCCTCTGAAAGGTTGAAAAGAGAGTTTAAAGTTAAAAGGTTAAGCACTTCAAAAGTGCGGGCGACCTCAGAGAGAGGAGCGCCCCGAAAGGTTGGGGGTCCCCCTTTTAAGGATTCTTTAGGAATGTGACTAAGGGCTTGGGGTGCAGACTTGTTAAGTGGTCTTTGAATACTTAGAATTAACTTAACACAAGGAACTTCCTGCTCTGATTTCTCCCTGGGATACCCGCGTCTTGGTCTGGGAGCAGATCGAACAGGCTGCCTGCCCAGCCCGCAGGGTGGGCTGAGTTATTGTCTGTTTGCTAAAGAGTAAGTTAGGAATCTTACATTTTTAACTTCCTGGATATTAAAATACAATCTTTAAGATGGAATCTTTCCTGCCTTTACGGCTGGGCCTGCATGCTAAATTAGTTGCCTTGGTTACAAACTACTTAATTAGGCCCGGAAGGAGAAAAAAACAGCATAGAGGTAAAGGTGAAGAAAGTAAGCTGGGCCTGCGTGATTAGCACAATAAAGACATGGGCTGTGCTGAGGTGCCTTCCTTTATCTGGGAAATATCCAAACATTCCAGGGCAAATTGCTCTTGGCTTTTTTGTGCTTCAATTGATTAATTTGGGGTCTTTTTTAATGGACTTTCTGGGCTTTTTCTCTTTCCACCCCGCTCATATCTATTTTCCTGCCTAACATCAACTCCCCACACACATTCTGAGAAACATTACACTAGAACATGGTGTGGGAATCTTTGGAAACAAGGGAGCTAGAGTGCTGTGGGGTGCTCTGTGGTCCATACTCTAAATATAACCCTATAAGTTAACTCTTACAATACTGAGCCTGTGGCAAGGCTAGAAAACCTTTGAGCAGAGCCTAGAATAACACTCTTGGTGAGAAGCCAGAACAAATTTAATGAGCTGGGAAGGACTTAGAGTTGGATGTGACTTTGGAACAGCTAATGTGTGTTAGGGTGTGGCAATTCTTAATCAAAGGGCACTAATATTAATTGGATGCAGTTCAGTGGATACATTTCACTGTACTTTCCTTAATGCCTATTTACCTGCTTCTGTGATTTAGCTCCTTGAGGACAGAAGTGACATCTTTTTGATGTGCATCTCCGCTGCCTAACTGGGTACACAGCATTGCAGGGAACTTGAGTAAGTGGCAGTGTGAGTGGTATGAGAACCCACCACAGACTTACTGTCAAAGGACAACTTGGTGGAGCAGTGATGGAAGAAGGGTGATGGACACTCAGGATGTCAGGTTCATACTGGCTTGTAGTGGAACTGCTGGTGCTCAGGACTCTCAGCTCAATTCTGATTGTCTGAGGAATGGATGATCTCTTGGGATGGAATTTTTCAGACCTTGCTTGAATATTTCATATACCAGTTAGCTTTACCTGAATGGAATTGTCAAGAGACCTAGTATTGACAGGTGTACTAAGAGAAGAATTTATGATACCTGAAGAGGAAGAATGTGTACTGGGGGGATATTTGGAGAATAGGATTTCAAGACAATCCTCTCAGCAACTGTACCAATCCATCACCTTGTTAAAAAGCCATGAAACTAATATGACCTAACCATGGCTTAAAGAGAATAATAGGTCTTCTAACACTAAAAAGAGCTATTTTATAAGTTGGCTAACACCCAAAAAGACAATAATGAGTGTGGGATATAAAACTCCTTGTTCTCAACTGGATCTATATGTATTTATAGAGCTTACCGATGTTTTCTAACTTTTATACAATGATCATGCATTATTTTATAATTATGATAAAAAAGTCTTGAAAGTACAATTTCAAGCACATTTCACAAGACTGACACATTGTAAGGGATTTCTTAAAAAGTATTACTTAATAGTGAGGTACAAGTGAGACAGGGACTGTGGGTGTAGTCAGAGTAGGGGGAGGGCCTCCAGAAAAAGCAAGGCAGAATATTTGCAGTCAGAGCAATGTAACTACATGCAAGGAAACCCCCTTCCAAAACTCTGTGTTAAACATTAAGCTCCAGGGTAATTCTTCAGTAAGATCAGTGGGTGTTCCCAAGATAAAGAAGAGTACCCCATGTTGTTATTAAGCTAATCACTTGTAAGATTCACTTTAGCATGCTAAAAGGCCCAGGCCTATGTGCTGTCTTTCCTCTTTCAGATCTGATGGGGTGGTTTTGCAAACTGGGCAGCTAATTTAGCATGCAGACCCAGCTGTAAACAACATAGTAAAAGGCAGGGAAGATTCACCTTAAAGATAAGATTGCATTTTAACACCCAGGAAGTTTGGGAAGCAGGATTCTTAACTTACTCTTTAGCAAACAGACAATACCTCAGCCCACCTTGGGGGCTGGGCAGGCCGCCTTTTGATATGCCCCTAGACCAAGACGCCAGTATCCCAGAGAGAGATGGGGCGAGAAATTCCTTATGTTAAGGTAATTCTGGGTGTTCAGACACCACTTAGCAGGTCTGCACCCCAAAACCTTTTTCTCATGTTCTCGAAAAATCCTCATCTGCCTATAAGACCCGCAGACAACGCAGCACACAGGACTCTCTTGTCTCCTCCTGGCGTGAGCTGGGAGCTCTGTCCTATCACTTTATTTCTAAATAAAAGCCTGTACCTTGCTCTCCTACCTTGACTGTTTGCTAAGCTCATTCTTTGGCTTCGTGAACAAGAACCCCGGCATTACAAGGATAGTACCCTAGATTCTTTCTCTCCTTGATTGCTTGTTCAACAAAAAAGTTGAGAATGTAACAAATTCATGGACTATATTGTATTCTGTTTGTGCTAATACCAGAGTAATATTTTCAAAGATAGGAAAACATAAAGCATATGTTTCATGTAGCTGAAAATTTCTGGAGTAGCTCAGAAATCTGTGAAAGCCCCAGCATGATGTCTGGCCCTTAACAGGCAGTCAATGTGTATTGATGTCTTTCATCTACTAAAATCTCAGGATTAGGAAGTCTTGTATGAGCTAGAAAATGGAATTGATAATTAGGACTGGTAAAATGGTTTTACTTTCTAAAAATGCTTAAGACTGATAAAGACTATACTGAAAACTTTTTTGAAGTTTAACCAAGATTAGATCTTCAAACAAATAAAAAGAAGAAATCATTTCAGTTTAAAATAAACAGCTCTGTTGTTGAAAGGAAAGCAAAGTTACCCTCATAGGTTCTCCAGGCAATCATTTTACTCTTGCCACGTGTACACAGAGGAAGTTTTCCAACTGTATTTAGCTGTTTGGCATAAAAAATTGTTTTCTGACTCTATGTCTGTTTATAAGCATATTTTGAGTTGCATGTAGCAGTGCCCAATAAATATTTGCAAGATAAAAGGAAAATTAGGCAACATGGGAGATTAAGTGGGCAGGAAGGCCTCTCTTTATATGAAGACTGAATCATGACATTAGCAGGAGTTTGTGTTGGAAATTTTTTCTCAATGTATCAGAGGAAAGAAGTGCATAATGCTTTGAAGAATCATTTTTTACTATGTAAGAGCAGTTCTCAGCAAAACTGTGTGGTGGATGGGTTACTTCCCCTGGCTTTATTGGACCCTTCCCATCTGTCTGGGGCCCCTTATCCTTGTTGGTCCCATTCCAACCTCAATCCTGTGCCTGGGTAGTGGAATCTAAACAGTGGTTCATGTGACCTGACCTGCCTGCCAGACCCAGACTACCTTGCTCACTAGTTCCTGTCCCCAGAGCCTAGCAAAGTGTCTGCAGCCCTTCCCAGTCTTGGCTGTACTGCTGCATCCCTCAAGTTACCTGCTGCATCCTCAAAAGTATTTGAATTTTATGAGAACGTAAAAACTTCAAAATAATGCTTCACTAATGTAAAAATTCAGTGTTTAGGAGAGATATTTTGATAAGATGATTTTTCCAATACCTTTCAAATGTTTTCCATGGAGTTTTGCTGCCTCTGCTTATGGATGTCATCAACTTATTCTTTCTCTTTAATAAAACTTGGAGTTTTATTGCCTATTTGAAACCACTTGTACTAATCAATTGTACACAGCCTGGTTCTGCCAACCTGTACTCATGGTCTTCATAATATCAAAATCTGGCAGTGCTCAAACCCTTCTGGAGGCAGGGATAATTGCATGTTCTAAAGCATTTCCCATGGGGAAATCCAGCCTGCTAGACAGTGGAGAAAAGGAGCTTGCTAGGGAATGAGCCAGTTAGACTCAGCAGGAAACAGGTACTTCAAGATAAATAAATCTTGATGAACTGGCTCCATCTGAAGCTTTCTTTCTCAAAGTATGAAGAAAATTTACAATATTTCTCTTAAATAAACGGTGGACAGGGAATAAATAGCAATATTGGATTACCATTAAAGAATCATAACATTATCTTACTGCATAATCCTAATCTACAAAATGTTTGCATTTTTCCCCATGTAGCTTTTAAAACTAGTGTGTTTATATTTTACATCAGACCTTTTATTTGTCCCTTTAATGATGTTTGTTCACACATGATGGTTTTGGAAATGTATGGCTGACTATGGCACATCACTACCATTCTTTCAGTTGCCAGTTGTTAAAACCTAATGGTTTAAGGGGAAAGAACACATGAATTGTTTCATGTAGCTGAATATTTCTGGAGTAGCTCAGGTTTGGCTTGACCTAGAATCTAGAATGGTGTCATCCAGAACTCCTTGTTTGTTTTTGTTTTTGTTTTGTTTCTTTAGTTTTTTTTTCCTCTCCATTTTGTGTTGCCTTCATGCTAAGAAAGAGTCTTTCCTTGTGATTAAAGAATGGTTACAGTGGGTCCAGCCTCACATTTTCTCAGGTTCAAGATCAGTGAGAAACACATTTTTCCTTGTAGCCCCTGGAATTCCCCTGTTGGAATTAATCTATCTTCAATTATTTCTGAATCAATCACTCTATCTCTTCCTAGGTAGGTAGATTAGGAATGATGGAGAGAGAAAAAGGTAGGGAAGGAGAGAAAGATAGGTTTTTCCCTGAAGGTGGGAACTGTGTTTCTTATTCACCATTTCTTCTTCAGTTTGGTACAATGCTAGGCCCATAGTACATATTGAATACATATAAATTAAATTGATGTTAAATGTTACATCTGATCCAGTTCCCACATGATTAATTTTTTTCTTTACCATCTTTTTGGATTAGTTTCATTCTGCCAAAACAATTTTAAACTTCCTTCAGCTTTTACTTCTCTAGCTTTACTTTCATTTAACTTCTTTTCTTTGCATGCTATACCATTACCTTTCTATCACAGCCTCTTCTCTTTATAGATTAATGCTCTCCTTTTTTAGAGGGGCTACATCTTGTAGCATCATATGGAATATAATAACTTGTCTCATGAGAATCAGTAGGTAGGGAACAGGGACAATGGGGCAGGGGAAATAGTTATTTAGGGTTCATGATGGCTTAATTTCATGTGCATTATTAGCACCTTCAATTGAAGAACAAATGCTTGAAGTGGAACAATTATTATCCTCATTTTACAGATGAGAAAACTGAGGCATAGAATAGTAAGCTACATTCAAAGTTAAGAGTAGTTGAGGTGTTCCAGAAAAATGATTCACACAGGTAAGTTGTTGGTGCATCTGTTTATCTGTTTGTTTTTGAGCCTCTGTCTGTCATGGTGTAATTTTCCTTCAGAGTTCCTATTTTTTTCCTTGATGGTGGCTTGAATATTGATCTTTCCTCTAATAAGGGGAAATATATTCAAACTTATGTTTGCAAAGCAGATTTTAGGGATGGATATTTGCAGCTGGTTAAAACCCCTTCGCAGGCAGACAGGTTGAGGACATATTAATATTCATGATTCCTGCTGAATTTTCATATCTAGCAGCTATTTCATCTACAAGTCTCATGCTCTTGTGGGTTTTTTTTCCTCATCCTAATAGCTATTCTGACATCTATATAAGGGATTATATGAAAAACTACAATTCCTGTCATTTAGCAGTAAATGGCTGTGCAGTTTTCTGTTGGAAGTAGACCTTGGCTTTCTAAGCATGAAGCTGTGCATTAGTGAGAAGAATGCTATGTTCTTTCAACTAGAGCATGGCATGATGAAAATTTTCAGGGAGCAAAACACAGAAGGAAAACCATTTCCCATCCTTCATCTAGTTCCTCCTAGTTTATATTTAGTAGAAAGTCTTGTCATATACCAGTAATATATTGTATGATAGTCTTAATATTTAGTTCTTATAAATTTACATTTTTTCTGTATCTCATAATTATATGAAAAATTTTAAGGCTATTAGCCAGAAATCATTTTAAACCAGACAACTCATTCATTAGGTTCATTGATTTTTCTTATTTAACTATCAGAGGATAGTCTTCTATATTTCCCTTACTTACAAGTTATTGGTTGAGGAGAGGAATGTCATTTTTCTCCCATGATCTCTAAAATTATTATTTTACAAACAACTCAACAATCTAAAAAATAAATAGGAGGAAAAGGAAGCTTTTAAAAAATATGTAAGCATCTAAGTTATGATACTTTTATTTAAAGTCAATCAATATTTGAATATAACTTAATACTGTATTACATAAAATCTAAGATTTAAAGTCCACTCTGGAGAATCCTCTCTGTTTAATTCTCTCATCTCACCTAATGAATGTCATTCTCTGTGTTGGCTAGGATGACTTGCTTGTCAACATGCCTCATACATTCAAGTTTCTAAATCAACCTTACATCCAAATGGTGGCCTCCTTTCCTGGACTCACCTAGTCATATCCCTCTGCTAAAGGCTCATCTACTCTGCAAAACTCTCCAAGCATGATGACACCCAAATCCAGGCACCCAGCAGTGCCACTTTGACCAGCTTTCCTGGGACTGTGTATTTGAATTTTACATTTTATATTTCATTCTAGTATTAATTAGTACTTTTATATACTGACATATATGCATAGTCAAATCTCTACCATTTATTCAAGAAAACTAAGAGTAAAATCACTGATTTATTATTTTCCTTAGTTATCTTTTGCTTTGCTACCTTTGAGTCTATATTTCACCTATAGAACAGGCACTTAATAAAAATGTCTTTCTTCCATTACTCCTCCCCTGCTTTAATGAGTGAAGAGATAGTTTGTTGTTCAGCCATTACAACAATTTTTTAAATATTATTTTCCTTACATATTTCCTTATACCTATACTCTAATTTTACAAATCACCGTTACGTGTGCATGTTATGGAAAATACTGGAAAACCTGGACTGGTTCGCTGATGGAAGAACCAAGCAGCACTTGGAGGTCTTGGAGTGTTGAGGTTTTATTCTTGCACTGGTGGGCTCAGAGGGGAGTAATCTCCCAAGGTCTGAGCCCTGAGCACAAGCAAGGGGAGCAATTTATATTATTTTGATATGTGGCACTTCAGCATGGCAGGGCAAAAGAGGAGCCTGGAGAGGGGAGGAGGGAGCTGGGAGTGCTTTGCCAACCGGAGGAAAAAAGGGGTTTGCTGACCTTGAGGCTGTGTTGAATATTTTCCTTATCACTCCCCCTTCTGATGCCCCTTTAAACACTTTGTTTTAGCAGGCATCATCTTTTTGGTTTATGATAGGATTATAATGGCTTGTATTTATATTTTTAATTGCTTTGAGCTAGGATTTTTTTTCTTGTGACTTTTTTCATTAAAGTCCTGAGTGCTTGTGAAGAACAAAAATGATTATGTTTTTATGCATCTGTCTGTATGGGCCTCGTGTGTACAAGTTGAAATGAGTCCTTCAGACTCTTGATAAGCTTGCACTTAACAAAAAATACCCAGTTTTCCTCAGTCCTAATTTATTTTTATGCAGCTGAGCATTACACTCAGGCTGGCTTATTTGAGTTTGAGAGGACAGGTGCTAAAGAAGGAGGGCCACTGACGGCAGCTCCCTTGGGTGATGACCACGCACTTTATAACTTTGTATAGTTAATTTGAGTGGTAGCATTAGAGAAAGGTACTTTGGAAATGCAGGCTGAGACTTGAGTTCGGCTAGGAGAGACAGGTAAGCACAGCAAAACAACTTATGATTACCCAATGGACAATAGAAAGGGCAACTTTTTGAGGAACAGTTTAGTCAGAGGGGATAGCAGCAGAGAGTTTAATGCTCAGGATGAGAGATTCTGTTCTGGCGAGGGCCAGGATCCATAACATGCAGGTGTTCATTAGTCAGAGGGTAATCGTTGGATGTGGAGGTGGAGAGGATTCTGGAGGTCTGGCTGGGCTTTCTATTGATGTATTTCTTTGTCCAGATTATGAGTCTTTTTCACTCTGGAATGCTGGACCCATGGAGAGATGCCTGCAACTTTGAGGGCAGTAGGAGTCGTTAGAACAACAATGTGGGGGTCAGTTCACTGAGGTTTGAGGGGGTTCATTTTTCAGTTTTTGACCCAGACTGAGTACCCAGACTGGAAGGAGTGTACTGGGGTCCCTAAGGAGACCAGAGCTCTTTCTATGGTGTATTGCTGCAGCTTATTTAAGGTGGCTCTTAAGGCCTGGAGCTGTTCTCTTACTCCTTCATTTTCTATCTGGCATAGGTTCCCTAGGAGGCTTCCTAGACACGGGGAGGGCGTCTACACACTAATTCATAAGGGGAAAAGCCTTGAGTCCCAGGTGTGCAGCAAGCACGCAGGAGAGCTAGGGGCAGTAGATCTGACCATGGGAGGCCAGTTTCTTGGCAAAACTTAGCTAGGGTTCCTTTGATGGTGCGATTCATTCACTCCACTTACCCTGAAATTTGTGGCCTGTATGCAGTGTGGTGTTTCTAGGTAATGTTCAGAGATTTAGTTAAAATCTGTACTGCATCTGCTACAAAGGCAGGTCCATTGTCACTGTGACTTGTAGACAGTAGGCCAATCTGGGGCACAATTTCTCTCAGGAGGACTTTGGCTATCTCCTGGCTTTGTATTGTCTTGGTTGGGAAGGCTTTGACCCACTCAGAGTATGACCCACTTGGCTGGACATCTGTAAAGTCTATCTCAAGGTTTTCAAAGGGGGCAGCTCCTGCTCCTTGGACACCTGGCAGGGGTTGCAGTGCAGATTGAGCATTATTTCTGGCACAAGTCATGCACTGCTCACTTATTGCTCAGCTTAATAACTCTGGCAACTGGCTGATGTAGTATTGCTTGTTGAGAAGGACTTCTAGTGCAGTTTTTCTTAGGTGGGTGAGCTGATGGTATTTGCTGACTAGATGCCTTCCAGTTGCAGTTGGGACAAAGATGCATTTGTCTGGCAGCATCTACCACCTTTTTTTTTTAGTTAGGGTGGCTCCTTCAGCCATGGCCCAGTCCTTTTCTCTTTCAGTGTACTTGGGTAGAGGGGTCTCCACTAGGGGCATTAGGGCCATGGTGAGGGAAGGAGGTTTGTTTTTATTGGCCGCTGTTCTAGCTGCTTTATCTACTAGCTGGTTACCCTGTGTTATAAGGTTGTTTTCCTTTTGGTGTTCTTTGCAATGCAGAATTGCTACTTTTTTTTGGAGCCAGACAGCCTTGAGGAGTTTTAGTATTGTGGCAGCCGAGAGTTGGAGAGGAATTAATGTCTCTGTGTGTTTAAGAGGGACAGAACAGTATGGGGGACCTTGATATTTATTTTTTGTCCCAGGGTAAGTTTATCTGCTTTTTTAATTAATAGAACTCTGGCTGCCAGTGTCCTGAGGCAGGGTGGCCATCCTGCCTCAATAGGGTTTAGTTTTCTTTTTTGACAGGTATGCAACCGGCTGCTGCCGGGGCCTAACAGTTTATGTGAGAACTTTAAGGGCTCCCTTTTTTTCATGTATGAAGAGATTGAAGGCCTTTATTGTATCTGGCAGGCCTAGGGCTGGTGCCTGTTCTGAAGCAGCCTTTATTTCCAGGGAAGTGGCTCTTGCTTCTTCTGTCTAGACAGGGGGTTCTTGGTATGGCCCCCTCCCTACCCCAGGAGGCTGTAGAGGGGTTTTGCTATTGCTGAGATTCTGGGAATCCAGATTTTGCAGAATCTGGCAGCCTCCAGGAACTCTCGTGTGCCTTTCTTCATCTGGGGCTGAGGTAAGGAGATAATGACCTTTTCTTCTCTGGCTTTAGTGCCCTTTCTCCCTGGATGAGGAGGAAGCTCAAGTACCGGACTTGCTGCTGGCAGATTTGTGTCCTTCTTTTATGAGGCTTGGTATCCTGAGTCTGACAGGAGTTGCAGGAGGGCCTTTGTGCCTTTTGCACAATTTTCCTGGGTGTCACTAGCAAGGAGGAGACCATCTACATACTGCAGCATGTGGCTTCCCTTGGAAAGCTGGCAAGGCCTGTGGCCAATGTCTCTCTAAAGAAAGTGGGTGAGTTCTTGAACCCTTGTGGAAGCCATATCCAAGTAACTGCATCTGCTGCCCTGTATCCAGTTCAGTCCATTCAAAGGCAAACAAGAGCTGGCTTTGGGTGACCAGCTGGAGGCAGAAGGAGGCATCTTTTTAGTCTAGGCAAGTGAACTATTTGGCAGACCCCGGGATCTGGCTGAGGACGTGTACAGATTTGGGACCACTGGGCATAAATAAACAGTCATTCTGTTAATGACTCGCAGATCTTGAACAGGCCGGTACCCTCCTACTGGCTTTTTGACTGGTAGAAGTGGGTGACTGACACTCGGTTAGAATGCCTGTCTCTTTGAGTCTGATCAGGTGTTCGTGGATGCCTGCTCTCGCCTCTTGTGAAAGGGGGTTACAGACGCTGTCTTTGAGGCTGGGTCCCCGGAGTCAATTCTTCAATGACAGGGGCTCAGATATGAGAAGTCCAGGTGGGTTGTCTTCAGCCCATACCGAGAGGAAGTCAGCTCTGAATTCAGGTGGGCACCAAATAGCCTCCCCTCCTCTTCTCTGGGTGTGGTATTGCCAGTATGAGGAACCCTGACTCTTCTTGGCCTGGGTTTAGTTTGCAGCTGGTGTGTCCAGTTGGTTTAGAAGTTGTTTGGACTCCAAGCTTTCAGAGTATATCTCGGCTGAGGAGGGGAATGGGGCACTCGGGCAGGTAGAGAAGCATGTCAGGCTTTGTGGCTTTCAAGTTCTCATTGGCGGGCTTGGCAAAAGTGTTGCTGGACTGCTTATGTCCCAGTGGCTCTGATAATAGTTGCAGTCTTTTTGCTGAAGGGAGTTATAGGGAGGGTGACCACAGAGTGTTCCGCCCCTGTGTCAACCATAAAAGTCATGTGTTGTCCCCCCACTTTCATTTTGACCGTGGGCTCGTGGGGGTTGAGCATAAGAGAGCCTGGTCCTTGTCAATCTGAGTCTGTTCCTGCCAGACTAATGAGCCTTTCCCTGTGAGGCTCTTCCCAGCTGTAACTGGGCTTTCGGGTTTTGCCTCAGTTGGGGCATTTGTTCTTCCAATGCCCCTTCTCTTCACAGTAAGCACACTAGTCCCTGGCTGGGGCATCCTAGGCTTCCCCCTCTTGGCAGCCGACTTTTCTCTGCCTTTTGGTCATCTTTCTTTTAGGGCACCTGCTAGGAAGCTGGCCTTTTTCTTCATTTTTCTTTCAGTCTCTCTGTCAGCCTGAACTTCTCTGCTTAGATATTTTTTGTTGGCAATTTTAATCAGTTGAGTGATATTTATTCCAGCAAAGCCTTTAAGTTTTTGGAGCTTTGTCTGATGTCTGGGGTGGCTTGAGCTATGAATGAGGTGTTGACTATTTGTTGGCTCCCTGGTGACTCAGGATTGGAGGGGGTGTAGATGTGATAAGCTTCACACAGTCTTTCATAATAGTCTTCAGGAGACTCTCCTGGTTGTTGAGTGACTGAAAATATTTTGGTCATGTTCATAGGCTTTTTGGACCTGGCTTTGATCCCCTGGAGCAGGGCATCCTGATACTGGTAGATCTGGTGCTGTCCCTCAGGGATGGTGAAGTCCCACTCGGGGCACTCCTTAGGGACAGCAATTTCAGCCCATGCACCCCAATCAAGGACCCCAGATGCCTCCACTCTTCCATTGTGAACATGGTACAGAGGAGCTGTTGTTAGTCTTTCCAGGTGGCCAATTGGTTTGGAAGAGGGATTTCATGAGACCAACAAGGGTTTGTGGCTTTTCCAATGGGGTGTTGTGTTTTTAATTGAGGAGGTTAGTCATAGAGAAGGGTTGATAGTAAAACATAGACTGGCCAGGCTGGATGGCCCTGTCTTTATTACGCATTTCAGGCTCCTGTGTCTCTTGCACCAGCATCTGAAGGGTGCCTGCTCCCAGCCGAGGGCACAGTCTGGCTGCTGGTCTGGGGGAGAGTGGGTCCAGTGGCTCTGGAGTTGGCGGGGAGGCTGACGGAAGCAGGGTGTCTGGGACCAGGAGGCTGGGTGCTGACAGCCTTGGGGGCACATAAGGTAGGGGCAATATTGGCTTTTTTTTTGAAGTTGCAACTGGCTTTATTAAGCGACCCATGAATCGGGCAGCATCCGATCTTGCGAAGAAACTCTCCAAAGGGCAACAGAAGGGATAGGTTTTAAAAGACAGGACAAGAAAGTCATAAACAGAGAAAGGACTATTTTGGATGAGGTCACCCTCATTCGGGGAGAAAAGGGCCTTATTAGGTGGACTACCTAATCTTCCTTTGGGGGATGGAGAAGGCATAGGTCACAGATTATCTTCTTGATGCTGACCAGAAAATTCCTGGCTGCATTTCTGGGGGAGGCTGAAACTGCAATTAGGTCAGGTATTAAACCCCTGTTTGGGGACTTGACCCAGCAAAAGTGACCCTATGTGGGGCCTACGGTTTTCTTTTTTTTTTAATATAATTAAATTTATTATCATTAATTTACAATTACATGTGCAATATTCCGATTATTAAACTACCCCTTCATCAGGTCTCCCGCACCAACCCCATTACAGTCACTGTCCATCAGCGTAGTGAGATGCTATAGAATCACTACTTGTCTTCTCGGAGTTGTACTGCCCTCCCCGTGCCCCCCCAACATTACATCTGCTAATCGTAATGCCCCTTTTTCCCTCTTATCCCTCCCTTCCCGCCCATTTTCCCCAGTCCCTTTCCCTTTAGTAACTATTAGTCCGTTCTTGGGTTCTGTGAGTCTGCTGCTGTTTTGTTCCTTCAGTATTTTTCTTTGTTCTTATACTCCACATATGAGTGAAATCATTTGATACTTGTCTTTTTCGGCTTGGCTTATTTCACTGAGCATAATAACCTCTAGCTCCATCCATGTTGTTGCAAATGGTAGGATTTGTTTTCTTCTTATGGCTGAATAATATTCCATTTTGTATATGTACCACATCTTCTTTATCCATTCATCTACTGATGGACACTTAGGTTGCTTCCATTTCTTGGCTATTGTAAATAGTGCTGCAATAAACATAGGGGTGCATCTGTCCTTTTCAAATTGGGCTGCTGCATTCTTAGGGTAAATTCCTAGGAGTGGAATTCCTGGGTCAAATGGTATTTCTATTTTGAGTTTTTTGAGGAACCTCCATACTGCTTTCCACAATGGTTGAACTAATTTGCATTCCCACCAGCAGTGTAGGAGGGTTCCCTTTTCTCCACATCCTCGCCAACATTTGTTGTTGTTTGTGTTTTGGATGTTGGCCATCCTCACTGGTGTGAGGTGATATCTCATTGTGGTTTTAATCTGCATTTCTCTGATGATTAGCGATGTGGAGCATCTTTTCATGTGCCTGTTGGCCATCTGAATTTCTTCTTTGGAGAAGTCTCTATTCATGTCCTCTGCCAATTTCTTAATTGGATTATTTGCTTTCTGTTTGTTAAGGTGCATGTGATCTTTATATATTTTGGATGTCAACCCTTTATCAGATACATTTTTTATGAATATATTCTCCCATACTGTAGGATGTCTTTTTGTTCTACTGATGGTGTCCTTTGCTGTACAGAAGCTTTGCAGCTTGATATAGTCCCACTTGTTCATTTTTGCTTTTGTTTCCCTTGCCCGGGGAGATATGTTCATGAAGAAGTTGCTCATGTTTATGTCCAAGAGATTTTTGCCTATGTTTTTTTCTAAGAGCTTTATGGTTTCATGACTTACATTCAAGTCTTTGATCCACCTTGAGTTTACCTTTGTGTATGGGGCTAGACAGTAGTCCAGTTTCATTCTCTTACATGTAGCTGTCCAGTTTTTCCAACACCAGCTGCTGAAGAGGCTGTCATCTCCCATTGTATATCCAAGGCACTTTTATCAAATATTAATTGACTGTATATGTTTGGGTTAATGTTTGGATTTTCTATTCTGTTCCACTGGTCTGTGGGTCTGTTTTTGTGCCAATACCAAATTGTCTTGATTACTGTGGCTTTGTAGTAGAGCTTGAAGTCAGGGAGTGTAATTCCCCCTGTTTTATTCCTCCTTCTCAGGATTGATTTGGCTATTCGGGCTCTTTTGTGGTTCCATATGAATTTTAGAATTATTTGTTCCAGTTCATTGAAGAAAGCTGTTGGTAGTTTGATAGGGATTGCATTGAATCTGTAGATTGCTTTAGGTAGTATAGCCATTTTGACAATATTTATTCTTCCTAGCCAAGAGCATGGGATGCATTTCCATTTGTTAGTGTCCTCTTTAATTTCTCTTAGGAGTGTCTTGTAGTTTTCAGAGTACAGGTCTTTCACTTCCTTCGTTAGGTTTATTCCTACGTATTTTATTCTTTTTGATGCAATTGTGAATGGAATTGTTTTTCTGATTTCGCTTTCTGTTAGTTCATCATTAGTGTATAGGAAAGCAACAGATTTCTGTGTGTTAATTTTGTATCCTGCAACTTTCCTGAATTCAGATATTAGTTCTAGTAGTTTTGGAATGGAATCTTTAGGGTTTTTTATGTACAGTATCATGTCATCTGCAAATAGTGACAATTTGACTTCTTCTTTACCAGTCTGGATGCCTTGTATGTCTTTGTTTTGTCTGATTACTGTGGCTAGGACCTCCAGTACTATGTTGAATAACAGTGCAGAGAGTGGTCATCCTTGTCTTGTTCCCGATCTTAGATGAAAAGCTTTCAGCGTCTCACCGTTAAGTATGATGTTAGCTGTGGGTTTGTCATATATAGCCTTTATGATGTTGAGGTACTTGCCTTCTATACCCATTTTGTTGAGAGTTTTAATCATGAATGGATGCTGAATTTTGTCAAATGCCTTTTCAGCATCTATGGAGATGATCATGTGGTTTTTGTTCTTCTTTTTGTTGATGTGGTGGATGATGTTGATGGATTTTCGAATGTTGTACCATCCTTGCATCCCTGGGATGAATCCCACTTGATCATGGTGTATGATCCTCTTGATGTATTTTTGAATTCGGTTTGCTAATATTTTGTTGAGTATTTTTGCATCTACGTTCATCAGGGATATTGGTCTGTAATTTTCTTTTTTGGTGAGGTCTTTGCCCGGTTTTGGTATTAGAGTGATGCTGGCTTCATAGAATGAGTTTGGAAGTATTCCCTCCTCTTCTATTTTTTGGAAAACTTTAAGGAGAATCGGTGTTATTTCTTCTCTATATGTCTGGTAGAATTCAGAGGTGAATCCATCAGGCCCAGGGGTTTTGTTCTTGGGTAGTTTTTTGATTACCAATTTGATTTCGTCACTGGTGATTGGTCTGTTTAGTTTTTCTGTTTCTTGCTTGGTCAGTCTTGGAAGGTTGTATTTTTCTATGTTGTCCATTTCTTCTATGTTTTCCAGCTTGTTAGCATATAGATTCTCATAATATTCTCTTATGATTCTTTGTATTTCTGTGGGGTCTGTCGTGATTTTTCCTTTCTCATTTCTGATTGTGTTTATGTGTAGATTCTCTTTTTCTCTTAATGAGTCTGGCTAGGGGGTTATCTATTTTGTTTATTTTTTCAAAGAACCAGCTCTTGGTTTTATTGATTTTTTTCTATTGTTTTATTCCTCTCAATTTTATTTATTTCTTCTCTAATCTTTATTATGTCCCTCCTTCTGGTGACTTTGGGCCTCATTTGTTCTTCTTTTTCCAATTACAGTAATTGTGTCTTTAGATTACTCATTTGGAATGTTCTTCCTTCTTTAAATAGGCCTGTATTGCAATATACTTTCCTCTTAGAACTGCCTTTGCTGCGTCCCACAGAAGTTGTGGCTTTGTGTTGTTGTTGTCATTAGTCTCCATATATTCTTTGATTTCTGTTTTGATTTGGTCGTTAACCCATTGATTAATTAGGAGAGTGTTGTTAAGTCTCCATGTATTTGTGAGCCTTTTTGATTTCTTTCTAAAATTTATTTCTAGTTTTATACCTTGGTGATCTGAGAAGTTGGTTGGTAGGATTTCAATATTTTTGAAATTACTGAGGTTCTTTTTGTGGCCTAGTATGTGGTCTATTCTGGAAAATGTTCCATGTGCACTTGAGAAGAATGTGTATCCTGTTGCTTTTGGGTGTAGAGTTCTGTAGATGTCTGTTAGGTCCATCTGTTCTAGTGTGTTGTTCAGTGCCTCTGTGTCTTTACTTATTTTCTGTCTGGTTGATCTGTCCTCTGGAGTGAGTGATGGGTTGAAGTCTCCTAAGATGAATGCATTGCTGTCTATTTCCTCCTTTAATTTTCTCAGTATTTGTCTCACATATGCTGGCGCTCCTGTGTTGGGTGCATATATATTTATAGTGGTTATATCTTCTTGTTGGACTGACCCCTTTATCATTATGTAATGTCCTTCTTTATCTTTTGCTACTTTCTTCGTTTTGAAGTCTATTTTGTCTGATACAAGTACTGCAACACCTGCTTTTTTCTCTTTGTTGTTTGCATGAAATATCTTTTTCCATCCCTTCACTTTTAGTCTGTGTATATCTTTGGATTTGAGGTGAGTCTCTTGTAAGCAGCATATAGATGGGTCTTGCTTTTTTATCCATTCTGTTACTCTGTGTCTTTTGATTGGTGCATTCAGTCCATTTACATTTAGGATGATTATTGATAGGTATGTACTTATTGCCATTGCTGGCTTTAGATTCGTGGTTACCAAGGGTTCAAGGATTGCTTCTTTACTATCTAACAATCTAACTTAACTTTCTTGTTAAGTTATTGTAAACACAGTCTGATGTTTCTTCCTTTCTCTCCCTTCTTATTTCTCCTCCTCCATTCTTTCTATAATAGGTGTTTTATTCTTTGCCTTTAGTTGGTATTTGGATGGTCTGCTTTCTTTGCTATGATTTTTTTTTTCCTCTGGTGACATCTTTTTAGCCTTAGCTGTGCTTCCCTCTAGAGCAGCCCATTTAATATATCCTGTAGTCGTGGTTTATGAGACGCAAATTCTCTTAACTTTCGTTTATCTGGAAATTGTTTAATCCCTCCATCATATTTAAATGATAATCGTGCTGGATACAATATTCTTGGTTCGAGGCCCTCCTGTTTCATTACGTTAAATATATCATGCCTTTCTCTTCTGGCCTGTAAGGTTTCTGTTGAGAAGTCTGATGATAGTCTGATGGGTTTTCCTTTGTAGGTGATCTTTTTTGTCTCTCTAGCTGCCTTTAATACCCTGTCTTTATCTTTGATCTTTGCCATCTTAATTATTATGTGTCTTGGTGTTGTCTTCCTTGGGTCCCTTGTGTTGGGAGATCTATGAGCTTCGGTGGACTGCGAGACTACTTCCTTCCCCAGCGAGGGAAAGTTTTCAGCAATTATTTCTTCAAAGACACTTTCTGTCCCTTTTTCTCTCTCTTCTTCCTCTGGTACTCCTATAATGCGAATATTGTTCCGTTTGGATTGGTCACACAGTTCTCTTAATATTCTTTCATTCCTAGAAATCCTTTTATCTCTCTCTGCCTCAGCTGCTCTGTACTCCTGTTCTCTGTTTTCTATTCCATTAACAGTCTCTCGCATCTCATCCATTCTGCTGTTAAGCCCGTCGATCGCTTGTCTGATTTTCTGTATTGTCTTTCCTCAGTTCCCTCACTTCCTCCCTCAGCTCTTGCACATTTCTCTGTAGGTCCATCAGCATGGTTATGACTTTTATTCTGAATTCTTTTTCAGGGAGGCTGTGCATTTCCATCCCTTCAGAGTCCCTCTCTGGGGTTGTCTGGTTGATTTTGGTCTGAACCATATTCCTCTGTCTTTTCATGGCTGTATAATTGGTCACTGATAGTTGCCACGTATGTCAGCTGGGCTCTTTAAGACTTTAAAAAGAGAAGAAAAAAAAAAGAGAAAAGAAAAGAAAGAGAAGAAGGAAAAGAAAAAACAAAAACAAAACAAAACAAAAACAAAACAAAAAACTAAGCCCCGGCTCAGTCACAGCCCCTCGGAGTACGGAGCCAGCCGCCCCTACGGGCCAGACAGTGCGGCCGGCGCCCGGGACGGAGCCCCGGCCCGCGAGGAGGGCGCGACACAGGCGTTGGCGGCACGGCGGGGAGGAGCCCGGGCCGGAACCAGGGCTGGGCCGGGGGCGGGGAGGCCGGGGTCCCGGAGCCCCGGAGCTGGAGCGAGCGAACCAGGGTCGCGGGAGGACCGAGAAGGAGGAGCACCGCCGGAGCGAGCCGAGCTGCCCACAAAGTGCGATGCCCCGGCGGGGCTAGGGCGCGCGGCGGCCGGCGCGGCGCGGAGGGAGGACGCCCGGGAGCTGCGCGGCGCCGGGTGGCGCGGAGGGGCAGTCCCAGCGGGCGGCGGCAGGCCCGGGCTGCGACCCGAGCGAGCTCCATGCCCCGCGCGGGCTGACAGGCCGGACAGGCTCCCTTGGGAATGATTCCCCAGCCCTGAAGCCCACATATCCAGGAGACCCAAGCCAAAAGAAGGTCCCGCTAGAGCAACATGATGGTGGAATCTGCCTTGGAGACAATCAGGTCGGCTCCGTCTGGTCAGAACGGCGTGGGCAGCATCTTGGGGCAGGCAGATGGCAGCGGTGGCAGCAGCGTCGGGCCTGGGGCTGCGGGCACTGCTGGAGGCGGTGCGGTTAGGGACACAGCGGCGGCTGCCGACAGCAACGGTGAGATGAGTCCAGCTGAGCTGCTACACTTCCAGCAGCAACAGGCTCTCCAGGTGGCCAGGCAGTTCCTGCTGCAGCAGGCCTCGGGCCTGAGCTCCCCTGGCAACAGTGACAGCAAGCAGTCGGCCTCTACCGTGCAGGTGCCTGTGTCGGTGGCTATGATGTCGCCACAGATGCTTACCCCCCAGCAGATGCAGCAGATCCTGTCACCCCCACAGCTGCAGGCCTTGCTCCAGCAGCAGCAAGCACTCATGCTCCAGCAGCTGCAGGAATATTACAAGAAGCAGCAAGAGCAACTCCACTTACAGCTTCTCACCCAACAGCAGGCTGGCAAGCAGCAACCCAAAGAGCAGCAGCTCCTGCAGATCCAGCATCTGCAGCAGCAATGAGTGCTCGGCCTGCAGAGACCCGCGCTGGTGAGCCTGCCGCCGGCACCGCCGCCGCCAGACCTGCCACCGCTCTGGAAGGGCGAGGCCCCCGGGCAGGCCCCCGACGGCGGTGTCAAGCAGGAGGGCCTGGACCTTGCCGGTGCAGCCGCCTCCGCTACCTCGTTCACCACCATCCCCAAAGTCTCGCCACCCCTGTCCCACCATGCCCTGTCCAACGGACAGCCCACTGTGCCCACGCCTCGGAGAGACAGCTCCTCCCACGAGGAGACGCCCAGCTCCCACCCCCTCTATGGACACGGCGAGTGCAAATGGCCAGGCTGTGAGACCCTGTGTGAAGACCTGGGCCAGTTTATCAAACACCTCAACACGGAGCATGCCCTGGACGACCGGAGCACAGCTCAGTGCCGTGTGCAGATGCAGGTGGTGCAGCAGCTGGAGATCCAGCTTGCCAAGGAGAGTGAGCGGCTGCAGGCCATGATGGCCCATCTGCACATGCGGCCTTCTGAGCCCAAGCCTTTCAGCCAGCCAGTGACCGTCTCCACAGCAGACTCATTCCCGGATGGTCTCGTGCACCCCCCCCACCTCAGCTGCCGCCCCTGTCACCCCCCTACGGCCCCCTGGCCTTGGCTCTGCGTCCCTGCATAGCGGGGGCCCCGCCAGCCGGAGGAGCAGCGACAAGTTCTGCTCTCCCATCTCCTCAGAGCTGGCCCAGAATCATGAGTTCTACAAGAATGCTGACGTCAGGCCCCCCTTCACCTACGCCTCCCTCATCTGCCAGGCCATTCTGGAAACGCCTGACAGGCAACTGACCCTGAATGAGATCTATAACTGGTTCACCCGAATGTTTGCCTATTTCCGGAGAAACACTGCCACCTGGAAGAATGCTGTGCGGCACAACCTCAGCCTGCACAAGTGCTTCGTGCGCGTGGAGAACGTCAAGGGTGCTGTGTGGACCGTGGACGAGTGGGAGTATCAGAAGCGGAGACCACCAAAGATGACAGGGAGCCCCACCCTGGTGAAGAACATGATCTCGGGCCTCAGTTATGGAGCACTTAATGCCAGCTACCAGGCCGCCCTGGCTGAGAGCAGCTTTCCCCTCCTCAACAGCCCTGGCATGCTGAACCCTGGCTCTGCCAGCAGCCTCCTGCCCCTCAGCCATGAGGATGTGGGCGCCCCCGTGGAGCCGCTGCCCAGCAATGGCAACAGCAGCCCCCCTCGCCTCTCCCCACCCCAGTACAGCCACCAGGTACAAGTAAAAGAGGAGCCAGCTGAGGCAGAGGAAGACAGGCGGCCAGTCCCTCCCATGGGCACCCCCCACCCCAGCACCACGGGGCCTGCAGAAGACAGGGACCTGGAGGAGGAGCTGCCGGGAGAGGAACTGTCCTAAGGACCCCTGGTGGCAGGCAGGGCAGGGGTGAGACCCCTCCCTCCTGGAACCCAGGCCCCCCCTGCCCCCTCTCCAGAGCCCCGCCCAAACCTCACTTCCAGGACTCAGAATGGGGGGTCTGGGCCAGTAACTCCCAATGTGACCTGACTGACAGACGCTCGGGGGCAGGGACTGTCCTGTCCCCGAGGGGACACAATCCCTGGTCTGGGACCAAGGCAGAGGACCTGGAGGGCCCAGACCCTTCCTCAGACCCTCCCCTACACCTGAGTACCACCCCCCAACCACCAGCAGCAGCAGGGCCCTCCTCCCCCACCAGCTCTCCCCTTCAGGGCCCCTCAGCACCGTGGAGACCCGCAGGCGGGGCCAAGCTACCCTTCTCAAACCCAAGGCCCCTCTGCTCTGTTGGCACCTGGCTCTGGCCGGAGGCCCCCACCTCCCTGATCTGTGCTCCCTTCCACATTCTTTACCATACTGTGAAGAGATAACTCTCCACCCTAAGCTCCTGCCCCTGCCCTAGCCTAGGTTAGGGAGCTGAAGTCTCAGGACACCCCAGGAGAAACCTGCCCTCTCGGCCGTGCCCACAAAAAAGCCGCAGCTGGGATGGAACGGTTGTGTACCCTTGGGGGTCTGGGTGGCAGAGCCACTTGGCCTCGGCCCCCCCCCCCGCAGACCTGTGACCCAGCCCAGGCTGAACTGGGCCTCCACCCCCGTTTGCTGGGTACTTGTCGGTTGCCCCCACACTAGGGAGCAAGGCAGAGGCCCAGTGCCCGCCTCCTGCACAGCCAGGTCTGTGCCAGGTGGGCTTCGGAGGGGAGCCATTGTAGGGGGGTGGGGCTGCTCTTGAGGCTGGAGTTGGGGCAAGGTGCCAGGACCACCCAGAAGCATCCTGCCTCTGTTGCAGAGGAAAGGCCAGCCTGAAACCAGCTCCAGGGGTGGATGGGGTTGACATGGCTGCTGTGACCCAACAGGTTGCCCTGCCCCAGCCGGCAGGTCCCCTCACCCTCCCTTAGCACCTCTTCCCTGTTCCCATCAACCCTCCTCCCCCAGTTAAACCAATGACCAAAGACCTTTCTTATGCCGGAAGCAAAAACCAAAAAAAAAAACATAATGATAAAGGGGTCAGTCCAACAAGAGGGTATAACTATTATAACTATCTATGCACTCAATATAGGAGCACATAAATATGTGAAACAAATCTAACAGAATTAAAGGGGGAAATAGAATGCAATGCATTCATCTTAGGAGACTTTAACACACCAGTCACTCAAAAAGATCAACCAGAGAGAAAATAAGTAAGGAGACAAGAGGCACTGAAAACCACAGTAGAACAGATAAACCTAAAAGACAACTACAGAAGACTCTACCCAAAAGCAGCAGGAAACACATTTTTCTCAAGTGCACATGGAATGTTCTCCAGAGTAGATCACATACAAGGCCAGATAAAGAGCCTCAGTAAATTTCAAAAGATTGAAATTGTACCAACCATCTTCTCAGGCCACAAAGGCATGAAATTAGAAATAAATTATGCAAAGAACAAAAAATCTCACAAACACATTTAGGCTTAACAACATGTTCCTAAGTAATTGATGGATCAATGACCAAATAAAAACAGATTAAGCAATATTTGGAGACAAATGAAAAAAACAATTCAACAACCCAAAACCTGTGGGATACAGTGGAGGCAGTTCTAAGAGGAAAGTATACTGCAATACAGGCTTACCTGAAGAAACAACAACAAAAAAAAATCCCAAATGAACTGCTTAAACCCACAGTTAAATAAACTAGAAAAAGAAGAATAAAGGAGGCCCAAAGTCAACAGAAGGAGGAACATAATAACGATCAGAGCAGATATAAATAAAATTGAGAAGAATAAATAAAATCAATGCATGCCACCAGGAGCTTGTTATTACAGAGAAAAAAAATAGATAAAACCTCTAGCCAGACTTACAGAGAAAAAAGAGCAAAAACAGACTTAGAAATGAAAAAGGAAAAATCACTACAGACACCACAGAAATAAAAAGAATTATTAGAGAATACTAAGGAAAATTATATGCGAACAAACTGGATAACCTAGAAGGATTGCACAACTTTCTAGAAAAATACAACCTTCTAAGACTGACCCAGGAAGAAACATAAAATTGAACAGATCAATTACCAGCAATGAAATTGAACTGGTAATCAAAAAATTACCTAAGAACAAAACCTCTGACCCAGATGGCCCCATGGTTGAATTCCATCAAACATTTAAAGAAGAGCTAATACCCATCCTCCTTAAAGTATGCCAAAAAGTGGAAGAGGTGCGAATACTTAAAAACTCATTTTAAGAGGTCAGCATCATCACCAGAAAGATACCACAAAAAAATTATAGACCAATATCCCTGGTGAACATAGATGCAAAAATACTCAACAAAATATAAACAAATTGAATTCAAAAATACATCAGAAAGATCATCCATCATGATCAAGAAGGATTTATTCCAGGGATGCAAGGATGGTACAACATTTGAAAATCCATCAACATCATCCCCCACATCAACAAAAAGAAGAACAAAAACCACATGATCATCTCCATAGATGCTGAAAAAGCATTTGACAAAATTCAACATCCATTCATGATTGAAACTCTCAACAAAATGGGTATAGAGGGCAAGTACCTCAACATCATAAAGGCCAAATGTGATGAACCCACAGCCAACATCATACTTAACAACGAGAAGCTGAAGCTTTTCATCTAAGATCGGGAACAAGACAGGGATGCCCACTCTCCCCACTGTTATTCAACATAGTTCTGGAGGTCCTAGCCACGGCAATCAGACAAAACAAAGAAATACAAGGCATTCAGATTGGTAAAGAAGAAGTCAAATTGTCACTATTTGCAGATGACATGATATTGTATATAAAAAAAACTCTAAAGATTCCTCTCCAAAACTACTAGAACGAATATCTGAATTCAGCAAAGTTGCAGGATACAAAATTAACACAGAGAAATCTGTTGTTTTCCAATACACTAAAGGTGAACTAGCAGAAAGAGAAATCAGGAAAACAATTCCATTCACAATTGCATCAAAAAGATTAAAATACCTAGGAATAAACCTAACAAAGGAAGTGAAAGACCTATACCCTCAAAACTACAAGACACTCCTAAGAGAAATTAAAGAGGACACTAACAAATAGAAATTCATCCCATGCTCTTGGCTAGGAAGAATAAATATTGTCAAAATGGCTATACTTCCTAAAGCAATCTACAGATTTAATGCAATCCCTATCCAAATACCAACAGCATTCTTCAATGAACTGGAACAAATAGTTCTAATTTCATAGGGAATCACAAAGGTCCTCGAATAGACAAAGCAATACTGAGAAGGAAGAATAAAACGGGGAATTACGCTCCCAGAGTTCAAGCTCCACTACAAAGCTACAGTAATCAAGACAATTTGGTATTGGCACAAGAACAGACCTACAGACCAGTGGAACAGAAGAGAAAATCAGGACATTAAGCCAAACATATACGGTCAATTAATATATGATAAAGGAGCCTTGGATATACAATGGGGAGATGACAGCCTCTTCCGCAGCTGGTGTTGGGAAAACTGGACAGCTACATGTAAGAGAATAAAACTGGAGTACTGTCTAACCCCATAAAGAAAAGTAAACTAAAAATGGATCAAAGACCTGAATGTAAGTCATGAAACCATAAAACTCTTAGAAAACAACATAGGCAAAAATCTCTTAGACATAAACATGAGCGACTTCTTCATGAACATATCTCCCTGGGCAAGGGAAACAAAAGCAAAAATGAACAAGTGGGACTATATCAAGCTGAAAATCTTCTGTACAGCAAAGGACACCATCAGTCGAACAAAGGCATCCTACAGTTTGGGAGAATATATTCATAAATGACATATCCGATAAGGGGTTGACACCCAAAATATATAAAGAACTCACGCACCTGAGGAAACAAAAAGCAGATAATCCAATTAAGAAATGGGCAGAGGATATGAATAGATCTCCAAAGAAGACATTCAGATGGCCAACAGGCACATGAAAAGATGCTCCACATCACTAATCATCAGAGAAATGCAAATTAAAACCACAATGAGATATCACCTCACACCAGTAAGGATGGCCAGCATCCAAAACACCAACAACAACAAATGTTGGCGAGGATGTGGAGAAAAGGGAAACCTCCTACACTGCTGGTGGGACTGTAAATTAGTTCAACCATTGTGGAAACCAGTATGGAGGTCCCTCAAAAAACTCAAAACAGAAATACCATTTGACCCAGGAATTCCACTCCTAGGAATTTACCCTAAGAATGCAGCAGGCTTCTGCTGATTCTTTGTGGGCTGCTTTGTTGAGGTGACTAAGACCCTATTTTGTCCCTGCCTGTTGCAAGTGAATTGCACCCAACGGGGAAGGGTCTGGGAAACTCCTAACTGGGAGTTAATGTATGGGAGCTGATTAGGATGACCTGGATCTCCAATGATGACCTGCCAGACTCAGAGGATTGTTGGGACATCTAGGGTTCCTTCTGGAGGCCAACCTCCACTAAAGGTGGGCTATACAGATTCACACCCTACACTAAAGGTGGGCTATACAGATTCAACCTGCCAGGAGTTAATTTTACTCTGTAGTTTTCTGAAAATTCTTTCATGAAATTTTTTGATCATGGTGTCAAGAACTGTGGGTTTGCTGTGCCCTGACCCCATGACGTGTCTGTGTGATGGTGCTGCAACAACAGACAAGGGAGGGGGTACCCCCTTCAGAGAGGAGACCAGTCAGATGCCTGTCCATTTGCTCTCCTTGTGGAAAATTTAGTCATCCTTGACTAAGGTGTACCTATATAAGTCCTGGGCCAGGTCAGCCAAAGCTGAGTCACCATTACGTCATGGTGGCCGACCGCGAATACGGTGAAAGGCCCACTCAGATCCGTAGCACAGGCCGTGGAATCACAGATTCAGTGCAGACTGAATGGTTTCAGCTGCCCTGCACACTCACACACTCAGACCAGAGTTTAAACATTCCCCCCTGGGAATGTCTACCTGTGAGACTTCTAAGAAGTCTCTGGGAGGTGATCAGGCTCCCCTTCCACCCCAGCAGGTGGAAACTGGCTGCATCAGGGGCCCTGGGGCCTTACGGCATTTGACGTCAGAACCAGGTCCTCACCTGCCAAGCCTCCTTGAGTCCGGCGGGAACAGTGAAGCGGGGCTGGCCCAGGGTGACATGGGAGACTGCCAAAAGATCAGGCAGGGTGCACCTTCTCTGTTGTGATCTCCTGTTCCATCACCGCCCCACTGCTGCCCCAAACCAGTGGCAACAATGGGCCAGCGCAGTTGGGGTTCTGGTCAGGGAACCAAATGTTATGGAAAATACTGGAAAACCTGGACTTGATCACTGATGGAAGAACCAAGCAGCACTTGGAAGTCTTGGAGTGTTGAGGTTTTATTCTTACACCGGTGGGCTCAGAGGGGAGTAATCTCCCAAGGTCTGAGCCCTGAGCACAAGCAAGGGAGCAATTTATATTATTTTGATATGTGGCATTTCAGCATTCACAGGGCAAAGGAAGAGCCTGGAGGAGGGGAGGAGGGAGCTGGGAGTGCTTTGACAACTGGAGGAAAAAAGTGGTTTCCTGACCTTGACGGCTGTGTTGAATATTTTCCTTATCATGCATCCCCAACTAATGACCATAAACAACTGCTTGACAAGGATATTAGACATAATTTTAGAGATGAAGAAATGGAGCCTTAATTCATCCACATGCCCTGACTGAAATAATACACCTAGTAAATACTGAAACCAGGTATTTGATCTGGTTCATGAAGACTGAGAGGCAGAATAGATCAATGGTTTCAGAACAGGCTCTGAAATTAGCCTGCCTGGGTTAGAATTCTCGTTCTTGCACTTACAAGCTATGTCACTTTGAACTGATTGACTTCTTTTTCATTATCTGTGAAAGGTGATGCTAATAGTCCTATCATCTAGGATTGTTGTTCAGATTAAATTGGATAGTATTTGAAAAGCACTTAGAACACGGAGGAGGCCCCTATAAGTGCTCAGTTAATGCCAGCTGCTGATAGAACAAAAGAAAGGAAAGGGTAAGTGAAGACTGAAGGAACAGTCCTTCCTCTCTTGGGCTGAGCATGCCTCATTTAACACGATAAACTATCCAAAGAAGAAAGCACAGAACAGAAGGAGCGACAATATAAGCAGAAACCATTTTATAGGAGTAGGTTAAATTAACATCAGATAGGTAATACCCCTCCCCCCCCATGACACAGGCACTAAAAATTATACAATGAATTGTGGAGGCAGAGATGACAGCACAACATCTTCTGAGGACAATACCATTACCCTGCTGAGGAGGAGGCATGGCCCATAATGATCTGTGACTAAGGATACAAAGGAAAGCCCAGTTCAACTCCCTTTTAAATATATTTCCCCGAGAGTTTGTCAAGCTTTGCTGCACAATGGCACCTGCTGAGTTCAAGAGTTGTTGACTCTTTGCTTGGGAGGAAAGCTACAACCAACAGGATCTGTAAAATTCATTGACAACAGGTTCTTTATGTACCATTAACTAGCAAAAGGCTTTGTTATTTTAAAAGATACAAGAAAATAGGTGGTTTTTGGCTGTCTACTTTAATGAGAAATTCTTATTGTTTGGGTACAAGGTATTTTATTATCATCTAGAATCATCCCAGATATCTGAAAAATATTGTGTGATAGATACAATGCATGTCATCATGGACTGAAACTCCTAAAATAAATCTAAAAGATCAGTTTATGATAAAAATCTTGCCCAAATTATTGAAAAATTATTCTCCCATGGCATAGAAGACCATTTAGCTGACAAAATTACATCCTGGCTTTATTTTCAAGAGCTCCTGGCATTACACACAAAAAAACTTTAAAAACATTTAGTGGATTTAAATATAGTAGTTTTCAGTTGCTATTACCAGCAGATAACTTGGATTTCTATTACTGTCACAGTCATACAGTGATAATGAATTTATCCACATCTGTCAAAGTGCTCATCAAAGATATATAGGAAAACATTTATGTATTAAGTACAAGGTATTAGGTAAAAGCTATAAGGACTATTACCCATTCATTTACCTTGTTTTATTTTCCGTGTCCTATCCTTGAATCATTTTGACAACCAGAAAATATATCTAGGCTTTCTTAGTTAGCTTGTAGTCCACTGTATTATGGTCTCACATTTTTCTGTTTTTTACATAGTTTTTACATGTTTTCTCACCTTTACATGGTTTTTAGTAAAGCCTAGTAAGAAAGAGTTAAAAGATGGACAAGTTTTCATCTTCTGAAAAAAACTTGTCAAGTTTCCCTTAGGATATAATTCTAAGAAAATGTTGCTGTCTATAGAACTTGGCATTTCTTTTTATCTTATAGTATGAAACAAAAACCACCATAGTTGTATTTTGCTTTAATTCCCACCATGTTCAAAACAAAACTGAGTTTACAAATACAGTAATCATTGTATCCAAGTTCCTAGAAGAGCTATCTCTCTTTCTGCCTTCTTCTTCCATTTAATTTACAAGCACATGGCCTGTGTGTCATGGTTTTCAGTAAGGTTTTGTTTTAAAAAGCAAGAGGAAAGGAAATGAAAGTAATTATGTGATATGATAGAAGTGCTGGCTAACACTATAGTGGCAATGATATTGCAGTGTACAAATGTATCAAACCAACATATTGTACACATTAAACTTACACAGTGTTGTATGTCAACTATGTTTTGATTAAAAAGTAAAAAGCAATAGATTTTTCAGTCATCAAAAATCATTTGTGGAGTAGGCATGGTGAAAATAAAAAATAAGCAAGTAAGAAGTAATAGAAAGTGGGCCACTATCTTTCCCAATGCACAAAAACCAATTCAACATAAATCAGAAAGAAATGTAAGACCTGAAACCATAAGACTCATAGAAGAAAATGTAGGTAGTAAGCTCCCTGACATTGGTTTTGGCAATGACTTTTTGGGTTTGACACCAAAAGCAAAGGTTAACAAAATATAAATAAATAAGTGGGACTACATAAAACTAGAAAGCTCCTGCATAGCAAAGGAATTCCTCAACAAAATGAAAAGCTAACATTCCAAAGGGAGAAAATATTTGCAAAACATGTATCTGATAAGTGTTAATATCCAGGATACACATAGAACTCAGACAATTCAATAACAATAAAACAAATAATCCAATTTTAAAAATGGCCAGAGGAACTGAATAGACATTGTTCCAAAGAAGATAACAGATGGCCAACACTACATGAAAAGGTGCTCAACATCACTAATTACCATAAAAAATGCAAATAACCACAAGAAGATATTACCTTGCACCTGTTAGAATGTTTATTATAAAAAAGACAAGAAATGACAAATTTTGGCAAAGGTTTGGAGAAAAGGGAACCTTTGCCTATTGTTGGTGGGAATGGAAATTAGTGCAACTATTATGAAAAAGAGTGTGGAGGTTTCTCAAAAAAATAAAAATATAACCAACATATAACCCAGCAATTCCACTTCTGGATATTTATATAAAGAAAAAAAATAAAAGAAGACAAAAGCACTAACTCAAAAAGATATCTGCACCCCCATGTTCATTGCAGCTTATTTATAATAAGCCAAGAAATGGAGACAACCTTAGTGTCCACTGATGGATGAAGAGATAAAGAAATGTGATAGATATATATATGGCAATGGATAGTAAATAGAATATTATTCAGCCATAAAAAAGAAAGGAAATCTTGCTATTTGTGACCACATAGATAGACCTTGAGAGTATTATGCTAAGTGAAGTGTCAGACAGAGAAAGATAAATACTATAAGATCCTATTTATATGTGGAATCTACAAAAAAAAATCAAACTCATAGATACAGAGAACAAACTGATGGTTACCAGAGGTGGGAGTTGGGCAAAAGAGTGAAAGTGGTCAAAAGGTACAAACTTCCAGTTATGAATATATAAGTCCTAGGGATGTAATGTAGAGCATGGTGACTGTAGTTAATAATAGTGTATTCTATATTTGAAATTTGCTTAGAAAGTAGATCTTATGAATTCTCATCACAAGAAAAAATTTTAACTGTGTGGCGATGGATGTTAACTAAACATATGTTGATCATTTTATCATATATACATATTTCAAATCATTATGTTTATATCTGAAACTAACAAAATGTTCTATGGCAATTACATCTCAATAAAAAATTTTAAAAATAAATCTAATTCTTAGACCACAGTTCACAAATACCAAGAAACCAAAGAATACACATGATCTGTGGGAAATAAGACTAAGGAAAAACCAAATAAGAGTTGCTAAACAAAGGATATTTGGAGATTGAATGCAAATACAAGTGAACTAATAAGCCAGCTCTTCTGAAATGGTGGTAATTACCATGGAAAGTATAAAAATAGTTGCAATGAGATGATCAGGTTTTATTTTCTACAACCATATTTATAGATTTTCAGTATTTCCTGAGTAATTTTCCCTCTTCAAATCTACACCAAATCTTGTCACAAACAAGGACTAGACAGTATAACCAATTCTTTGCTACAAAGATGCTTCTTAATAAAGTCAAAGGGCAAACTTGATACCAGGTGTATCCATTAATAGTTGTGTCTTATGATGGCCTATGTTATAACAGCTTTAAAATCAACATTAATTGAGGGCATCCAAAAAATACTGCTGCTGTTTTTTAAAGAACCAAATAATAGCTATAACCAGCTTTCCTGACTTTAATAACACATCCAATGTGCCTTCACCCTTACAGAAAGGCACATTGTGTTCAACCTCAAAATAATGTCACATCAAAATATGAATATCATTGACTACTTTCAAATGAAAAGATGTGATTTATAATGTCATGCTTTGAATATAGCAGGATACAAGCTATATTACTTAACAGCTTTTTGAAAGCAAACAGTCTTTAAACATTTTGCCATTTTGGTTTTTCCATACAATGAAAACTTTGTACAATATCTCAACCACCATTTATCAGACAGGTTTCAGGTTTTTGGTGTTGATTACTTGATATCTGGAAGTATATGCTTCGTAACAATTCTTGTTTCAATAGCACACAGAAAACTTCAGAAAAAAAGGAGAATAGAAGTCTGTGAAGCTAAGAATAAATAATATTAGCCAGTGAATTTCTTTATAAATGTCCCAGGTTTTCATATGCTAGATCTTTTAGATTAGAAGACAGCAAATTATGGCTTGTGAACCAAATCTGATCCATCATCTGTTTTTTGTAAAGTTTTATTGGAATATATCTGTGCCCATTTGCTGAAGTTATCCTCTATGGCTGATACTCACTACAGTGGTATAGTTGAGTAGTGGTTACAAGAATTAACTGATGCAGCATTGTTTTATTCCCACTCTCTAGATAAGTAAATTGAGGCAGTATTAGTTTAAATGATTTAATTAAGAGTGCATAGGTAGTGGAGAAGTCAGGATTAGTAACCAGTAATCAAATTTCAGATCCTTTTATGAACCATTAAGATCAGAGTAAGCAAGACTATGTATGAAATGACCAGACGTGAAGATTCCTTCCTGTTTCTTACTGGTGAAATGTGGTTGGAGGAGAACAAAGAATAGCCTATATACCTCATCTGTGAGATTCAGTAATGCACAGACTAGACAAGTAATAACATTGTCTGACTGAGAGGCTGACTGATAAAGCAATATGTTCCATCCTTGCAGTAGTAATAAAACTGAAATGGTCCATAAAGCTCAGTAGCCAAGGGGGAAAGAGTAGATGAGCCACATGGAGATGCAGCAGATATCCAAGAAAGGGGCAGGAGCTAAATAAATCAGAAGTGGACAATAATTGTCACTAAGAAATTTACATTGGCAGTTTTCTAAACTGAAATTCACCAATTTCACAAACATTTTAGGTAAAAGAGTATGCCTCCATATACTCGAGATGATATAATCAACAAGAGACTGAAAAAAGAGAATTCCCTACTGTTTTCTGTATGATTGCCAGGGCATGTTTTCCTTTCTCATGTGAAATGAAGTTTTTGTTTTCGTTTTTATTTTTGTTTTCAGCATGTTAGGGAATTCTGGGGGAAGCAGGTAGAGAATGAGAAGCTAGGTCAAGACAGCAGAAATGGGGGGAGAATACAAATAGGAACTACCTCACACAACCCCATGAAAATGTCCCCAACCATAAACAAAGTTAAAGAGAGATCTGTGGTCTCCCTCCTAAGTAGAATCAAACAGTGACTCTTGCATAGTATAGTTAATTCCTTTGTGAATTTCACAGTTACTTAAGACCTAGATTTTGTTTCATATCAAACAGTATTTGATGAATAAAACTAAGCAATTTTTAAACCAAGCCAAAACAAAACTGGTAGCACTTGACTTGACATATTCAATGACTAAAAACAGAATTAAAAAAAAAAAGGGCATAATGGAATAGTATTCAGCAATGGAAATAAAGTTTATCAACTAATTAATGTCACAAATTATATTAAGTAAGCAAAGCAAATGGCACAATTAATGTACAATTTCAATTATAAAAAATAATAAGTTAATAAACTAAATACTCTGTTGTTTAGTCATATAAACATAGGTGATAAAACTATCAAAGTAATGGGCTACCTCTGGGTGGGGAACACAGGAGCTGCAATTTGGAAAGAGCACTTGGTGGCCTTCAAAAGCAGTGATGACCAGTTTCTACTGCAAGGAAAATGTACTCATGCTCATTTTTAACTATTATGTATATAAGTTTACATATACGTGATGCATAGTGTAGAATCAACATGTGTTAACTATAAGATGGTGTCCTCTCAATAGGTTGGTTAGTACATTTGTTTCCATAATAAAGTAGAATTTTCCATGGTTCACATTGCTTTCATATAAAATGGAGTCACTGATCTTCTTGTGTGAGTGATAATAGATTGAGATCTTCATCCATTTTGAGAAATTACTTGTAAGAAAATCTTTGGGTGATCAGCATCTCTAGTCATTAGGAAATTGCAGATTAAAACTACAGTGAGATAATTATCTCCTACCTGTAAGAATGACAATCATCAAAAAGACAAGAGATAACAAATGTTGGTGAGGATGTGGAGAAAAGAGAGCCCTTGTGTACTGTTGGTGGGATAGTAAATTGGTACAGCCACTATGGAAAACAGTTTGGAGGATCCTCAAAAAATTAAAAATAGAACTACCATATGATCCAGGAATTCTACTTCTGGGAATATATCCAAAGGAAATGAAAATACTAACTCAAAAAGATATCTGCACCCCCATGTTTGTAGCAGTATTATTTACAGTAGTCAAGACAGAATCAACCTAAGTGTCCATGGATGGATGAAAGGATAATAAAGTTGTGGTATATGTATATACAATGGAAATTATACAGCCATAAATAATCCTACCATTTTTGACAACATGTATGGACCTTAAAGGCATTATGCAAAGTGAAATAAGTCAGAGAAAGAAAAAGAGACAAATACTGTATGAGCTCATTTACATGTGGAATCTAAAAAACAAAATCAAAACCAAAAACAAACTCATAGAAAAAAAGAATAGACTTGGTGGTTCCCAGGGGCAGAGTACGGGGGGGTCAGGGGATTGGAAGAAGGTGGTCAAAAGGTACAAATTTCCAGTGACAAGATAACTAAGTACTACGATGTAACATACAACATGATGACTATAGCTAACACTGCTGTATGAAATATAGAAAAGCTGTTTAAAATATAAATCCTAAGAATTCTCATTATGAGGATAAAATTTTTTACCTTTTTTTCTTTCTTTTCTTTTTATTCTATCTATATGAGAAGATGGATGTTAGCTGAACCTATTGTGGCAATCATTTCACAATATATGTATTCACACTACCATGCTGTATGCCTTAAATTTATATGGAGATGTATATCAATTATTTCTCAATAAAACTGGAAAACAAAAACAAAAAATCCTTTGGTTCGCAAATACTAAAATGAAGATATGTTAGGATATGAGTGTTCAATGTTCATTTTGACTGTTGCATGTCAAGCACATTGTGATAATACATTTTCTTTGAGACTGATCTCAAAAATGAAAGTGACAGCATATTGAATTAAAAAGCACGACAGTCTATTAGCAGATTCAGTATGCATAAAAATGGAAACACTTCCAATAAAATAGCTGGGCTTTACCCTAAGACATTTATGATAAGGGTCTCTTTATTGCCTTCAAAAACTACAAAAGTTTGTCTCCCTGGGCATTGGTGGGTCCTGCTGAGGGTTACGGGGAGGTGACAGAAATAGCTGCATAAATAATGAAGCTTGTGCTTATTCTTAAACTGTTAAGCACACCGGAGTTGATTAAATTTTTAAATCTCCATAACAGATTTGCCCCCCAACCTTTTTTTTCCCTGTGTCTTTTTTTTTTGGTTCTTATTGTTCTTCTATCAAAAGCATAAAGAAAAGATGACATACACACACTCCCACTGTCCCACACATAAAAAAATTGCAAAAGTGCTGGCATATTCTGAGACTGGCGCCCCGGTCTTGTCAGGCACTGTAAGTTGAGCTAGACAGTTTGACAAATCTGATAGATAAACATCCTAACCTGTAATGCAGTGTATGAAGAGTGTGATTGCTCTCTGGAATAGTCCAGTGTCTGGAGAAGAGAGGAAATCTCTCAAATAAGAAAAAACTCAGTTGGGATAGTCTGAGACCGAAACACTGGGGCCAGGATTCTGAAGAGCCCCAAGCATTCCACAGTATCTCAACACTCCCTCCAACTTTGAGTTTGCAATCAGAAGATGAAAGGAAACAAAGGTACTGTGGAGGGCAGAAGGGTAGTTTATGATGTTTCTTTTTTGATGGATTACCTGCTCTGGTACAGCAACTGAGAGAGACTGCAAGGTTACAGGGAATGTAAACTGAATGTGAGCACTGGCATTTCCCGAATCCTACCCAGGTCCTGCAGCTTTGATACATGGCTGTGCTGCACAAGGCCATCAGTTCTCTGTGCAGCACCACGCTGAGTGGAATGTGCAATTGGTGTGATTACACTTACCATTATAACATCAAGCTGAACAACATGTTCGGCTCTGTGAACTAGAAGGTAGAGGGGGATTGATTCACATTGGCAAAGCAATGCAAAGAAGAGAGGAGAGAGTTTTGGAAATGCCTTCATCCCCTTTTCTGCTGGTTTCCAATTCTTGACAATGGAGTGCATATCGGGACTATAATCTGGCAGATTCGGATTCAGTGACAAGGAGGCCAGGGAATCTGCATTTCGTAAGCAATCTCAGGTGATGTTTAAATTTTTTAAATGGTGCAAGACTGGATATATTATAGTTGGTTTCTTATGAGATTAAGTAGCCTGAAAACATCTCTTTATTCCAAGAAACTGATGTATATTGGTTAAAACTTTAGATTTTATGAGATAATTGGATATATGCTCCTTGAGTGACAGGATTTTGCTTGGTTCCCATGCCCCTAGAAGTAGGCTTAACATGAAGTAGGCATTAATCAATAAATATAGATTTAATGCACGAGGGTATGCATACTCTGAGGCAACATTATCACAAAGTTTGAGATGCTCTTAGACATCAGTTTCTCTATGTGGCACCTATTTTTGGAGTTGGAGGTACAACACATTCCTGTAATGTCATGATAAGGGTATAAAGGAGGCTTAAGCCTTAACCTAAATTTCTCATTCATTTGCAGTATGGTCTTGTACTATAATATAAGAAAATGTAGTGTAGATTTGTTTAACAAAATATCTCCCAGAAATAAAATAAAGCTTCTGTATCTCCTTTTGAGAGCATGATTCCTGTTGACAGCCACTTTATTGCCGTATCTTCTGCAGTAACTAGGGCTAAATTTTAGTTTTGGACATGAGGTTTAGATCAAAACGATCTGTGCTTTGTGCATTCCTGGGTTTTCCTGCTCTATAATGTAGGGCCTTCTAGTATAAGAAGTAGCCTTTAAATGCATTGCCAAGATGACGCTCACCAGATGAGCATCGGGTGAAGCCCAGGCATTTTGGCGGGCTATGACGTTAGTCTACCTGTGTTCTGGGTATCTCCCTATTGGTGGCGTGAGTCTTCCACAATCGTGATCAGCTCGTGGACACCGTTTGCTTGCATTATGTGCCTTCCTGTGTGAAGAACTTGTGACTGCTTGAGCTTTATGCTGATTGGCCCATGAATGTATATATACTCTGCTGTTTCCACAATAAATGAGTTCCTGCTTTGACTGAGCTCCCTGTCGCGTCTGTTTGTCTCCAGTTCAGGGCTAGGGGCTGGAGGCTGGTGATCGGGCCAGTCGGCACAGCCCCTTCCTGGTCCTGCCTTGCCGGGGCGTGTCTCCCCCTTCCTGTTCTCTCCGCAGGTTCGGAGGGGGCTCGGGGAAGACTAAAAACCCCGACATTTGGCACCCAGCGTGGGGCATGAAAGGACGGACGAAAACCGAAAGTACCAGCGGATCAGGCCAAGTGTGTCTCTGGGTGAGTACCCCCCTGAAAAGATGGGGCAGACAACTTCTAAAGGATGACAAGCCTGCGCTTAAAGCGCTGAGACTTATGCTTAAGAGCTGAGGGTTAGAACTATTAGACCCTCAAGCTGAGAGAGTTTGGACCACCCTTGTAAGGGTGGCACCCTGGCTCCCTGTTGGTGACCTTTTTAATTGGTCCACTTGGGACCATGTGGAGCAACTGGTCTGAAAAGTGGAAATAAATCAAGGGGAATATCCCCCTTTGGTTGTCTACCCCACCTTGTCAGCCCTTAAGGCATGCTTTGGGGGTCCCCAGCCCTCGCAGTCCTGCCTAGTGGCCCCACCCAGTCGGGGAACTGAAAAACAACCCCCAGAGGCAAGTCATAAGTCACCTTTAAAGGAGGCCCCGCCCCCATCTCCAGAAAGTGAATGGGAATGCTTTGCGGAAGAACATTTTAAGCGACCTAAGAAAATTTATCCCTCATTGCCTAGACCTGACTCTGACCCTTGGGCTAGCGTAGACCCACCCAAGCCACCAGTTGGGGGGCCTTTAGATCCTGACTCTCCACCTTCCCATTACCAGGCTTTTCCTGTAAATGTTAACCCTGGCGGAAATCGGCCCGCTGCGTGGTATCCCTGGGAGCACCAAGACCTCAAGGAACTTAAAAAAGCAGTCTCTGAGGATGGGCCTAATTCTCCTTGGGCCGAAGCCATCCTCCAGGGAATAGCACACCAACTCTGTAACACTCAAGATTGGTAGAGTTTAACCAAGGCAGTTCTCCCTGGTCCCATGTTTCTCAAGTGGTGCGCCTTCTTTAAGGAAGAATGCCACGTTCAGGCAGAGAGAAACCAATCTGCCAATCCTCCCATCCCTATAACATTTGGGATGCTCTCTGGGACTAATGATCAGTTTGCTACAGGGCTCCAACAGGCAGCCATTCCCACCCCTTATCAGGAGCAAGTGAGGGCCCTGGGGCTAGCGGCTTGGAAGAAGCTAGAGGAAGGCCCTTTGGAGCCACCAATCTCTGGAATGACCCAGAGGGCTAATGAGGATCTCCCCTCCTTTGTAGACAGGGTTGAAAAAAGTTTACAGCACAAATTCCCCCCGGGCCCCTTGCGGGACCAATTTGTTAAGATGCTAGTCTGGGAAGGGATGACTTCAGATCATAAATTAGCCTGTGCTGGATTAAAAGAGTGATCCATAGAGAAATGGATTGTTGCTACTAAAGATGTGGGGACCCAGGCCCACCAGTCACGGGCCCTGGTGGCTGCCTTGCAGGGACGGACCACCTCCCTGACAGAGGCTTTGACGTCTGCCCCCTCCCTCCGCCCTTTTGGGGGCATGGTCCCCGATCCAGGAGTCAGAGATGGAGCGTGCTCTGGGTGAGGCTTGGGCTCACAGACTCGGCGTTGCTCTGTATGTGCTGCTGTGTAAGTGCCGCACGCTGACTGCGCCACTGGAGCCCCTACAACAAGCACAAGATCTTCATGATCTTACTCATCTTAATTGGAGAGGTTTACATCACAGGTTTCCTTCCATCCCTATCAAAGATTTTTAAAAGATTGTCAGAACCTGCAAATCTTGCCTGCCGTTTTTTGCAAGTCCCGCCCCTCCAATCCCCTGGGGTCAACCCGAGAGGCCTCAAACCAAGTTGCCTTTGGCAAACTGATGTTACTCACTATGCTGCCTTTGGAAAATTAAAATTTATTTTTGTCTCTGTCCACACCTTTTCCCATGCCTGTTGGGCTACAGCCCACTTGGGAGAAAGAGCCAAACATGCACAAAGCCACTTCTTGCAATGCTTTGCTATTTTAGGGATTCCTCACCAAGTGAAGACCGATAATGGTCCGTGCTTCACTAGTAAGGCTCTACAGAACTTTTCTCAGATGGCACATAAGCCACACCACAGGGATCCCTTACAATCCCCAAGGCCAAGCAATTGTCGAGAGACATAAGACCCTTAAAGCCATGTTACAAAAACAAAAAGGGGGAACAAGCCCCCATGACCAATTAAGAATGGCACTACTCACTCTAAATATTTTTAATTTTTCAAAAAATCAGCCCCTAACAGCTTTTCAAAGACATTGGACTAATCAAACGCCTTATACTAAGACTGAGGTATGCTGGAAAGATACATTAACGGGGCAATGGCATGGACCAGATCCCCTCATAAGTTTAGGCAGAGGGTTTGGATGCATATTCCCTATAGGGAACCCAAACCAGATCTGGGTCCCTGAGCGCAATTTGAAATTTTGCCCGCAGGTGGATGATGACCAAGACCCCAGAACAAGCCAAACCTCTATCTGATAAAGACAACCCAAGAGTGCCATCCACTCTTGAGGGGTTCCCTGTGTTTTCTCTCCCCTAGGGAATGTGCCCGCTGCACCACCCCTGGTGGACGTTCTGCTTGCTGGTGATCGGCCTCCTCAACATTACCCTGCTTGCTACTGTTATTGAGTTGATTCTCCAGAACCTCCTGGAAGACTTGAAACACGACAACCTCACAAAAGACTGAAGGGTTACCCATAGACTTCTCCTGCTGATCCATCCAGCTCAAGTCAAACCTCTATAAGGACTAAGGACTATCTGACACTCCGAGATCCTCAGAAGGCCAAAAGGATACTGAGATAAGACCCAAAATGCCCCCTTTTGTTCTTGTTACCCTGTTGATTATGGGGGTACCTATAGCCCAGGCTTGGGGTAATTGGTGTCAATCTTGTGGGGTGACCCTTGGATTCGTCCAAGCTACCTGTTATATCGCCAAGTATAGTCGTACTTCAGGAGACAGTTATTATTATGCAACAGTCTTAATTAAGAGTAACACTCAAGGATGTCCCAGATATGTTGAGCAAACTGTATGTTGGAGCAGGCCCAAACCCCAGCCTCCCGCATCGGGTGATCCGCCGTGCTCCTGCAATCAGCAGGGTGCCTCAATTGTTATTCATAGCTTTGTCCAAGTCTATTGCTACAAGAGTGCCACTAAATTGGACTGGGATATCCCTTGGAAACCATGCAGGTTATATATGTCCCGGGACCCGAGGAGAAAATATTTGCTGGAATTTGAGACCATGATCCCATGACGGGAATATGGGCTTATATAGAGGACTAGTTGCGGTGACCCCCGCCTTGCTTAAAGGTTAACTAATTAATTTGGCCTACTAGAGGTTTCACGACCTAATTGACACTGACACCCCGAACCATTAGATGTCCAACTTCCAATAGAGGTGACTCTGGTAGGGTTCGCTCTTCTCTGGTCAGCGACTAATCTCCACTTAAAACAAAAAAGGGGGAAATGTAGGGCCTTCTAGTCTAAGAAGTAGCCTTTAAATGCATTGCCAAGATGGTGCTCACCAGATGAGCATGGGGTGGTGCCCAGGCATTTTTGGCGGGCTATGACGTTAGTCTACCTGTGTTCCAGGTATCTCCCTATTGGTGGCATGAGTCTTCCGCGATCGTGAACAGCTCGTGGACACCGTTTGCTTGCATTATGTGCCTTCCTGTGTGAAGAGCTTGTGACTGCTTGAGCTTTATGCTGATTGGTCCATGAATGTTATATATACTCTGCTGTTTCTGCAGTAAACGAGTTCCTGCTTTGACTGAGCTCCCTGTTGTGTCTGTTTGTCTCCCGTTCAGGCCTAGGGGCCGGAGGCTGGTGATCAGGCGGACAGTCGGCACTCCCCCTTCCCAGTCCTGCCTTGCCGGGGCGTGTCTCCTCCTTCCTGTTCTCTCCGCAGGTTCGGAGGGGGCTCGGGGAAGGCTAAAAATCCCGACATATAAGAATGAATATTAGTTACATGGATGTTACATTTAAATTTTAGAAAACAAATAAAAGTCTCAGAATTGGTAAAAGTCAAAGAACATTCCCAATATTTCAGCTTTTGGACTTGACTGATTGAGTTCAAGCACACTATCCCCCCAGTATGGGAATAATGTTCCCTAAACCACTGACTGTTTTTGTTTGTTTACCATGCTGGTTACTATGTGGACAAGAGATGTTTCCTGAGCCACTGACTCTGTCATGTCTTGTTTGTTTTTCCCAGTGTAAGGACTCCATAGGGAGAATTATAGAGTATATATGAGTATGTGTGTGTGTGTGTGTGTGTGTGTGTGTGTGTGTGTGTGTGTGTGTACGTATATACACATACATATAATGAGGAATGTCAACAAAAAATTGTCATTTGAAAACATCTATTATAAAATTCTTTGAAAATTCAGATGAAACAAACTTCTGAAAGTATTAGGTGACTTGAAATTATATAATTTGAATTTTGCTAGATAAATGAATGAAGATTAATTCATTTCAAAGATCAATATTTAAGTAGATGAATTCAAAGGTCAAAATTTAACTAGAGTATTGACATCATGGAAATGCCAGCTTAAGGGAACATTCAAGCAATCATAACATAATCAATTACATAATTGAAAGCTGTGGCCCCATTGCCATAAGTGATATGGTGTAAACTTTGTTTTTTTAATTTATATATGTAGATATTATATATATCAACTTGTAATTGATTTGCAGATAACATGCTTTGAAGAAAGCGTGTAAGGCCTTAAACTACCTGCAAAAGGGTCATTTCAACTGGTTCTAAAACAGAGGCATTTGAGACGGTAAGTACTGTTTGCCCTACTTAGAACTGCATTTGAATGAAATTCTAGAGGAAGTTCATTGATATTTTTGTTTAATTAGTTTTGTTCTGCCTCTTGATGTTTTATTGGTTTGTTTCTTTTCTTAAAGTCTACTTCTGAGCAAAGTGCTAAAGCTGGTAACCGTTCTAATATGGGGAAACCTCAGTCCTGTTTCCCAGGGTGAGACAATCTGAATGTGTGTTGTACTTTGTGAACAAGCAAGCCTAACCTTGTGCTAAACAAAGAGTCAGTATTTTTGGATGGCATTTTGCCCAGTCTGTTTCTTAGCAAAATAGACTGTTTCAATCCCTGGAGTAAAGTACTAATTTAAATTGTTTCCCAGGAAATGAAAATAGTTTCTTCCTATATAGTGTGTTAAAGTGATTATCTCTTGATGATGGAATTGTAGTTACATTTTGTATTCCTTTCTTTTACATTTTTACACGTTTCTTTGTAATGAATATATACTTCCCTTTTAAAAGGAAATGACAACTTTCAACAAAACAAGTGAATGAGAACTAATCTCACAATATAAAATCAAAGGATAAAATGGCTTTCATCAAAACAGTGTTTTATCTGGAGATATTGTGCATGTTCCTGGCAACTTTTATTGAAATAAAAGTTCATTCACATATTTAAGAAATAGTTATTTAGATCCTACCAAGTGCTAGACACTGGTCTAGGTGCTGGGATATAGCAACAAACAGAAATTCCTGATATCACTGAACTTATATCCTAGTTATGGAAAATAGATAATAAATTATGGAATATGTCCGGTGATGACAAATACTGTGGAAAAAAAGACCTAAGAAAACATGGTGAGGTAATGGTGAGTGATGCAAAAGGTGCTATTTTGTATAGGCTGGGCAGACAGTAACAAATTGTGTCCGAATAGGTAAGTGGGCATCCCAGCAGAAATCTGAATGAAGTGATGAGCCAAGCAAATACCTTGGAGAGGAACTTCACGGGCAGAGGATAGGCCAGTGCAGAGGCACTGAGTGGTAGCCAGCCAGCTTAGCATTTTCAGCACCAAGGAGGTGAGGTGGGATTTGGGAAGGGAAGTTGGGCAAAACATCAAGTCAAACAGGTTAGCAGAGGGTCAGATTTTACGAGACTTGAAGGCAATGATGTTCTAAGTGAAGAGAAAAGCTGTTGGAGGTTTGAAGCACAAATGCTATTTTGTTTCATACTTAACAGCATCACGCTAGTTACTATGTGGACAAGAGATGATAGCAGGCAAGAAGTGGAAGCCTCGAAGCCAATACGAAGTAAGTAAACAGTTCAGGTGAGGAATGATGACTCACTTCCTGGTGGTCTGGCTGAGTAGTTCTTGGGTATGTAGAAGTCCTCAGCTTTCCGGAATGTTTTGTGTCTCATGAGATTTCTTCCAGAACATAAATGAAAGTCTCAACTGGTTATTATCCAAAGCAACTATGAACAAAGCTACCAGCCCTGGCTTGAAATTATCTTCAACTTCATACCTACGATGACACACAGCATTACAAAATTTGACAAAAACTAATCTTTCAATTTTATTTCCATCATTTAGTATATAATTCAGCCTTACTGAATAGTCATATAGAGAGTAAGAATATTAGCATTTAAATGATTTACAATAGTCTGTTATACCTATTTAGGTCTAAGATTGAATTTTACTCTTATGATGTGGGAAGCAGAGAACAAAGGATCTTAGATTATGAATTCAGAATTATTGAATTTTTCTCTGCAGGAGCCAGTGTTTCTTGTACGTGAGAGTCAAATGTGTCTAGGAAATTAATGCAAAGAAGGACTTAACCTCCAAGAAAATGTATATCAAATTTTGAACTGCTCATGGCAGCATTAAAAAGGAGAAATGAAAACAAAGAGTGGAAAAGGGGAGGTTAGATAGCAGAGTATATTGTTTACTTGCCTTTGCCTCCTGGATTTTCATTCTTTTCTTTTATCTCAGCAGCCTTGAAGATTTATTGGTACCCATTTCATTTGTCTTTCTCCAGATTTAAAATTGAAGTGATGAGATGGAATATTACCTGTGTGCTTCAGAACATCCATGAGTGACATATGATAGTTACCTGGGAAACTAGAGATGAAATTCCACAGGCCTTTGAAATAAAGCTCAGCTGAAGTTTAAACAGCAGACTGACAGTGAGCATTGATCCTTAGTGTTATCTTTAGGATATCTGAACTGCAGATAACAGAAAAGCCCCCAACTCAGAGTGGTTTAGGCAACAAAGAAATTTATTATCTAATATAACAAGAAATCCAGAGGTAGGGTGAGCTCCAAATCTGCTGCAGTAAAAAGGCCAATTTAATCAAGGATCCAGGTCTTTTTTGTCTTTTTCCTCTGTTGTACTCAGTGCCTCCTAAAGCTAGTTATCCTTTTTAATTTCTAGATGACTGCCAGTGACAATCTGAGAAACATTCATTCTTACTTATTTCTAGCAGGAGTGGAAAGGGAAGAGTTCCTCCTTAAGCCTAGAAAATATTCCTTTTCTTCAATCTGATTAAGAAAACGTCATTCACACTACCACCTCTAGACTAGGGAATGCCATTGTCTAACTGGTTCAAACAATCAAATCCCCCCTGAAGACTAGGTATGTTGTGAGTGTCTGGATCAAAAGGGCTTCTAATAGAATGACAAAGGGAGAATTTGATGGTAGGTGTCATCTGTGTTATAATGAAGCATCAGTGATTAATAGCAGACTCTACACTGGAAAATAACCTTCAAAGACTGGAATCTGCCCCAAGTTACATTATTCTGTTCCTTGTCATCAACAGAGTGGACATGTATTTATCTTATTAAGGATAAAAATAGAAAAGACGGGGAAGGATTTCCAGTAAGTCCAATTTTTCTCCTTTCTATAGCATTTTGAAGCATCCCATTAAATAGATTAGAAACAGTAATTTTAAAACATAAGTGATTCCAAGGCCTTTGTTGAGTTTACAAGACCAATGAATACTTGTGATGTTATAATAGCAATCTGTTGGTTACAGTTTTCTGTATCTTGAATTCCTTATATAAAGGACTTAACAATTTATTTCTAAATCCATATTAACTGTACTTACAGTTATAAATATTTGTAAGCAGTTAAATGAGACTTTTTCTTTTTATCCTGGAATCATGAAAAACTGTTAAGAATAATTTTAGCAAATGATGACCCAGCCAAGCAACAACAGATATATGATAAGCTTGTGTTTTTTTGTAATCTATGAAGAATGTATTAATTTTCCATTACTGTACAATAAATTATCATAAACATAGTGACTTAAAGCAATGCAGATTTATTATCTTACAGTTTCTGTAGGTCAGAAGTGTGAGCATGGTACAGCTGAGTTCTCTGCTCAGGGTATTACAAGCTGTAATCAAGTGTCAATCACACTGTCATTCCCATCTGAGACTCATGTCCTCTTCCAAGGTCATTAAGGTTGTTGACAGAATTCAGCTGTAGGACTGGCACCTATTTTCTTACTACCTGTTGACAAGGGACCACTCTTGACTCCTAGAGGCCATCCAAAATTCCTTACTAGTGTCTGCTTGTTTCCAGGCAGCAGGCTCATGTCTCTGTGGCTTTGAATCTCTGACTTCCTATGTCTGACTTCTAGGCTCAGATACAACGAAACAAATGATTAGGTCAGGTCCACCTGATAGTCTATCTTAAAGTCAGTTGTAAGGGGATTGTAATCTGATATGCAAAATCCCTTCACAGTGGCACGCAGAATTGAAAAACTGAGAGAAAGTGTGTGTATACCAGGCAGGGAGCTTCCAACACATAAAGGAAGTCTGAGCTGACAATGAAGATATTCCATCTCACAATGGAAGATTTAAATATTGTTGGCTCAGCTTTCAGGTGTTGAAAGGTAAATACATCAAAAGGATTCTCTCTCTCTCTCGTCTATCTAGACACAAATCAATTGGTTTCTCCTCTGCAGCAAAAAACATTACAAAGAATTACCTCTATAGGCTGGAAGGAAGGGAAGATAACGAAGAAATAATAGTATGTCTGAGGAAAATGAAGAAGAATGAAATTGAGTAGGAGATGTGCAAAGAAGCAGAAACAAAATACAAATGTAGGCATCCATGAAAGAAGAGGGAGTTGGCATCAGGGTTCTGTGGGTCTGAGATCGAGCTGGAATGAGAGAGAGCATTACAGGAGAATAAAAGGATGGGAAAAGCTAGGTAGAGACGACAGAGTTGAAAGTAATAATGATGGCATTTGTGGTCATGGATTCGCTCTAAACAAAGCACTCTGCTTCTTTTTCCTGAATAATTTTCTGCAGTGAAGAAAGGCTGATGGCAGCACATATTGGTGTACATATCTTGATCTTGTTAACAGTATTTCTCAACACTCACTTTGTTATGGTCTGGCTGTTGCTTTGGGGAGCCAGGCAAAACAGATAATATTACCCTTAATAAAAACATATGAAAGTGAAAAACACAGCTACAAGCAAAAGAAATTAAAATTAGCCCAAAGTAGTCTCATAGGCTCCTTGCAATAAACTGTTTGGACATGAAAGTGAGGCTATATATAGTTCAGTGTAGTTTTTCTCCTTTTCCTTTGTCAATACACTAACAAAGATAAATATAACTTAAAAACAACTTCATAAGTCCATTTCCCCCAGAGCACCATGGAATAAAGAATTTTGCATATTGGTACCAACTGGTTCTGAGTTACAAGTCAGAAATTATCTTAGTTACTAAGTCATTTAATTACAGGGATTGGCTAGGTTGAGTGTGTGTGTTTGTGTGTATGTGTACAATTCAGTACAGATGTATTCCATATAGTTGTCCTATAAGCAGGCCATATACATCTCCTTTAAAATAAATTATGAATTGTTGTAGAGGAATATCCATTTAAGAATAAGGAACATAATATCACAAAAGAGCTCATTTGGCCTCTGATATTTTCTGTTCCTGAGCCTTCAGGTTCTTGGCTCCATAAAAGAAGGGCCTCAGTAGAGGCTGAGAGTTCCTATGACATCATTTGTCAGTAGCAAAGAAGGTGAGGGCGTATACCTGGCTGCTCCTGTTGCCCTCTATAAAGATTCACGTTTCTCTTTGATGAGACGCTGTTGACCACGAGGTTATGTTAGTGACTCATTTTCATTTTCTTGTGGGAATGTGTGAGAGTGCTGCAAAGAAAGGAAAGGGATTGAGAGAAAAATCTCTCTCCCTCTCTGCCAAGAAGCTTTAGGGCACAGCAGCGGGACGATTCAGAATCCAACATTCTTGAGACTCTGATGCCCAATCTAATTAGATGACTGTTTGTTTGGACTTTTGTAACTCCCATTAAGACTGAATTTTCCTGAGAACAGAGGCAGAGATTTGTAGGAGTTACCAAGATTATCAGTCTAAAATGAAAATCACAATTTCAGCTTAAATTTGTATTGCGTTAATTACTTAAGGCATCAACATTGACCTCCTGAGGTTTGTGTGCCTACCTTTCCGCTGACTTCTATATCTGATTCCTTGCCTGTGAGTTAACATTTATGAATTACGATGCATAATTTCTGTCACCAAGTCTTCAAAAAAAAAATTGCTTGTGCTCCATGTTATTCAGGTTTAGATGAAATGTTTCTTACTAAGCTAGCAGAAAGCAGTGACACTTTGTGGCTTTTGGTATATGTCAGCTTTTCAAAATGCAGTTCATGAAAGCCCCCAGTTTTTGAAGTAGTAATATTTTTCATCACAGGACCTTCAGTAGTCCTGTGATTCTTCCGTTTAAGAAAATGTGACTTATCATTTTGCAATTTATGACTACAAAATCCTGAAGGCAGTCTTGTCGAGCTGACGGGTTCCTTTTGTTACTTGAACTTTAAGACTGGCATGGATGATCTGGTTTGAAAAGGTCACAGTTATACTAAAACCTACATAACTATTTTCTTTCATCTTATTGTGTCTGTACTACACAACTACTTTTGAATTCTCCTGGGAAATATGCTAGACGGCCAAGATCAGTGTGCTAGCTTGACAACAGTTCTTCATATATAGATACAACTCTTGGGGAAAAAGTGATTTAATGCACAATAGTACTCACTAATGCATAAGTAGGTTCAAAATTAGCTATATCTAAATTGTTAAAAAAATCAGAATTTTACTTCAGAGTAAAAATTAAATTTAAAATAACAATAATGCCATTATGCATCCTTACTCTAAAATTTGTTAATGTGAACAATTTTATCATGTTTCCAGAAAAAGTTCTTACAAGTGACATTTTTGTTCACTGCTATACCTTTATTTGACAAGCCATGCTGCTAATTCCATATTAATGGACTAACCTGATTCTTTCATTACATTTGGAATGTAAGAGCAAATGAAGAATTCATTAAATTAATTGGATTATTTTATTCAAATACTTCCATGGTGATTATCATGATACCTAAGTAATCAGACTCAATCTAAATAAATCAGTTCAGTAAAATATTAGCCTAATTTTTGCCCTAATGGAATCATTTCATTAATACTGTCAGGACTGAGTAGAAAAGCTTCCAGACATTTTCTACAGCACCAGCAGGGTAAAGGTGAACAACGCACAGTGGTTGACAGTGGAATTTACCGAGTGAAGGAAACTATGTTCCTGGTTAGAAAAGGGGTGCTGATATTATTCCCTAATTTACTGAGAAATTTAAGATTCCCCTTAAATGGAGATGCAAATACTCATCTTCCTTTTTTTCATTTCTAAAATCACTCCAATAATAGCTTCTCCCTCTCTTTTCCATTTTTATGTCTCTGAGAAAGAAATAATCTTTTTTAACCAAGGCTAAGCCTTTTGCTTATGCTCTCACCCTACTCCTAGTACTGTCTTCTCTAAGGCTTTAACAAATATGTCCTTTGAAATCATCTACATATATTTTTAATTTATGCTATTCTAACTATTTTCTTTCCCACTGCCTGAAAGTCTGCTTGGAGTGAACAACAACCAGCACCCTGAGAAAAATAAAAATATAAGATTCTCTGATTGTTGCTGCCCCTAAACTACTTATCGTTCTGTATCATTTTCTTTCAGCAATCTTAGAAAATAATGTATTCTTGGTGCCTTATCTTCCACATAGTTGACTTATTTTATATACTTTTTCCCTTCTACCATGTTGCCCTATTTAATATGACAGTTTCTGATAGGGCTCTCTCATTTAATCTCTCCTTTACAAGATTAGCATATATTAATAGCTTCTACCTACTTACCACTATTTTATCTCTAAATCCAATGAAATATTGTGCCTTCCCTTATTGTTCTTCTGACACCTTTCTCTTCATAACTGCTTTTTTATTCCTACAGTGCAATTTGAATACATCATATTTTGCCAAGAGGACTATTCATTCCTGACCTCTGGCCCAATTAAAGAAAAATTCTTATCCTTATTTTTGTTTACTGTTATCATCAGTCACTTGCATCCTATCTGAAACCAAAACAACTTATATACGAATTTTTATCCATTTTATAGATATACACTCATTTAATTGTCAACAGTCATGAAACAAATATTCATGTTTCCCTTTGGTAAGTGGTGGAGCTGAAGCTCAGAAAGTTAGTAGTTCAAGGCCCTCTGGAAGCCATAAAAAAGTGCCTTTCAGAGTGGAGGGTGTAATTAACCATGGGCTCTGAAGTCCATCAGCATGTAAGCACCTAAGTCACAGTTCCTACTGGCTGCTCTGTCAATGACTAACAGATACAGGGGTCCTCTAATGAACAGCTTTGGCTGAAGGACTGCCTGACATCTTTCTAGAAACTTTCTTGAGCTACACTGCAGTCTAAGACATTCCTTCCTTCTCTTTCTCTTTCACAAGGGTCAGACCCATATCATGATCTGACAACTTTCTTAACTTTCTCGGGTTCCCTCTGACCACCCCCCTACCCCAACCACCATTTTCCCTCTTAGGCATTTACCCTGTCAGTCTCTTGCATGGCTAATTCTGTCTTGGTTTGTGCTTCTCAGAGGACCCAGACTAACACAGTCACATCACTACTTGGAACTGAGCTAAAATTTACAATCTAGAATATCTCTTTCCAAAACCAGCACACTTAACCACTAATATATGTTCTTCTTCCACATTACTAGACTTTTCACCCATCTTTAGTCTACCATTCCCCATTCAAACTAGGCTACTATCCATTTCCATTCCACTGCCTTCCATTTTCAATGTCTTCCAATCTCTCTCTCAGACATATGCTACTCTTAAGGTCTGTCTCCAATATTTCCTAACCTTGGAAGCTTTTAAATAATTGCCCCAACTTGAATTCTCTCTTCACTGTATCTCTTCTTATATTGGTTTAAGGAAGATTTTAACATATTGTGTAAAATAGTGCCAAAATATGCAAATTACATACATTCTCATTTCTCTTATTGACTTCCTATGTGACTTTAATCATGGGGTCATCCGATGTGGTACCTTCCTTGCTTGATATAGTCAATCTTACAGTAGCAGATATAAATAGAAATAACTTGTAAGCTAGAGAAATAATCTTCATAATGCTGAGGTCTTATAAGACTTGAAAACACATAAAATATCACTATAACATTTCTGTTAAAATAAATGTTTATTCATTAGAATTTCTATACCATTAAATAAAATAACTTGCCAGATATTACTGGGTGAATTACAAGATTTTAAGAGTAGATTTTTTTTAAATTAGTGATCTCTCCTTCTCTCTCCTTGTTATCTTTCTGGAAGAAGAAGAAATATAATATGCATCAATTTTTTTCTATATTGAGTTGATGGAGGTACGAAAAACACAAGATCACCTCCTAACATAGTTAAAAAGATAGGTTGATTCATCTAGAAGTGATTTAGATCTGCGCACTAAACATCTATAGCTGCTAACACTGCAAAAGAAAGATGACTAGACTTTAAATGTCCCATGATAGAACATACAACTATGAAGTAATCTTGTGAAAAAAAAAATAAGTAAAATGAAGTAGACACTTGATTTTGAGGAAAACTTTAGACCCAAATTCTAATTTAATGGAAATACAGATGACTGATGAACATGTGAAGTGACACTACAGGGATGTAATCAGCACCTAGATTCTTTCCTCCAACATTTAAGATGCAAGTGAGAAAAAAAAAACTGAAGGGGATCCCTACAGACTATAAAAGATTTAAACAACATAGCAACTAATTGCAATGTGTAGTACTTATTTTGGTCCTGATGCAAACAAGTGTTAAGAAAAATAGCATATATGAGACAATTGGACAGTTGAATATTGAGTCAATATTCAACGATATTACAGAGCTAATATAAATTTTTAAATAGTAACTGGCATTGAGGTTATGTTTTTATTTTTTTAAAGAGTCATTGTTTAGAGATACATGCTATATATTTATTGGTGATGGACTCTGATTACCAGAGGATTTTTTGGTGCTATTCTATTTCTTTGCTTGAGTGCCCATAATAAACTTCCTAGTGCAATTAATGTAAGATTTTTAAAAAAGACAGTGGTTGACTGGTTAACCAACAAAGACTAGCTACCCTTTTTGCTGACACTCAGACTCAGTATTTGGTCCTCAAGTTGTCCTGTATCAGTTTCTACTGCAGTGATAAGGACTCAGAGAATAGTCATAAACACGAGATCACAAGTGCCTGATTATACATAATATAACATTATTAAGTGAAAATGAGGATTAGAACAGCCAAGAAATCCAGAGAACACCTGTTTTTCATTTGTTCTCTCAATACATTTTATTCCTAGATGGAATAGTAAAATTACTGTCAGAAACTTGAAAAAAAAATCCCTCAGCCCACAATACCTCTCATTTACCAGAGAGGAGATTTAAGGAAAGAAGAGTTAGTTTTCCAAATATCTTGAAAGAAAACAAAAGGCAGAGCAAGTTTCCTGGAGCCCCTTTCTTTAGTGTATTCTTTCAACATAAATTATCTCTCTCTTACTAATGGACAAATTGAAGGATAGAGTTATCCAGCCAGTCAAAAATGAAATAAAAATTGGAAAATTCTTAATGAGCATATAATCAAAGAGTACTGGAGAATTTTATGAAGTAGTCTTATCAAGACTGATATATGCCCACCTTTACCATGGAGATAAACATGCTAAGCAGACTAGGACACCTATGATAGCAGCCAAAGCAGCCCATTCCCATAAATGAGGCCAGGATCATACTGAACAACTGTTGCTGTCTCTTTCTTGTGTTTCAGACTCAAGGCAGACCATTTCTGCCCTTATATTGTCATGCACCTGGATGCACAGAACATAGTTTGTTTATCATTGTATCTCTGCATCAGCACAATTTCCTAACATATAATAGCTTCTTAATAAATATCTGTTAAATAATTGAATAAATAATTTATGTGGATTTTACCTTATATTACATTTATTACATTTTAAATTAGCATCTTTCTGAGGGATTTGAGATTCTAAATGTGAATTATTAACTCAATGCAATAGTTTCATCACTCTAATATTAATGATGATTAGCTTCAGTGTCAAAGGGTGCATTTTCTTATCAGATCTTCACCCTCCAAGGTTGTAGCCTGTAAGAAACATATCACATGGCATGGAGGAAAGAGTATGGATTTAAATCCTACCTCGTGATAATTTGTATCACACTGACTTATTTGCTCTTTCCCAAGGGTTACAGCTTCACCTTCCATGTCTTTGCTCATGCTATTTCTTCTGCCCTGAATGCTCTTTTCTCCTTGTTTGCTTGACTAACCCTTTCTTTTCCTTGAAGACTCTGTTCAGACCATGCCTCCTCCAGGAAGCCTTCTCTAAGTATCCCTGGCCTGGTTGAGACAATGCTTCTTACATATACCACAATACACTCCAGATGTACCACCATAGAGCTTACATAATTGGCTATTTATTTGTCTCCCCCTTAGCCCTGGTCTGCCTTAACTCCTGCTCCGTCTCATCCCAGAACACACACACACACACACACACACACACACACACACACGCAGTAATAAAATATCTAAAAGTACGCATGATGGCTACATTCTTTGTATACTTAGTGCCTAGAATAATGGCTGGTACACAACTGATGATCAATAAATCTTCACAGTTGTTGAGGCTTAAAATTAAGTAATCATATGAAGTTGTCATGAAACTTCATTTCCTATTTAACTGGAAATTTTTCTTTGTCATGGGATAAAACAAACATGTATTTCAAAATGATGTGATTCCTACTGGTAATGAAAGAAGAGTCACCTTCACGACCAGTTTGACATCACAATTAACTGGTATGACTTAGGGACCATCAAAGGACCTAGCCTTTTTACTTGGAATAACATTCTGGCTGTGACACAATGCCTGGAATAACCATAATTATTCATTCCTATGGTTTAGGTAATAAATGCTGCTGTTACAGTGAAAAGTTGACTTATAGAGGAAACTTACTTTATAGTTTGCCGGGAAGCATGACATTTAAGTACTGAACATAGGTCAGATGAATTTGAAGAGAGGAACTGAATTCCAAATCCACAAAGAATGGTTCTTTGACAACCCAAGAATGCCATGAGGACACAGCTTTAATAAAGAATTCCTGGGAAGTGGTAGGGACTGAAAATAAACTCGTCAATCTCCCTTACTACGAATGCTGCACAGAAGCACTTAACAATGCCACTGACTAGAGAGGCACAATAGGTCAATATAGAATTTCCCAACGTTCAATAAATCATATTCCACCTTCTGGATTTTACCATATCTGAGTATCAGCTGTACTATTATTTAATATTTATATTTAAATTAATTAATTTAAATAAAAATGCCTATGATAGTCTTAGTCTCAAAATCACATCTGTGAAATCATGGGTTAAGGGTGTTACTTTTTTCTATTACACAATAAAATAATAACATAACTACTGAAATAATTGAATTTGCCTGAACATCTTAAGTTGGGAAACACTTAAGAAATTATCCTCTAAAATCAGATTGAGTTATTGAATCTAAAATTAACTTGCAATATATTCTGACAATTTATTTAAACTATCTCAGCTTCAACATATTTATCAGTAAAATAGGACCAATAATAGTGCCTACATTTTAGAGTTCTGAGGATTAAATACAAGGATGTCTGTGAAGAATTTAGCATGCTGTGTCTTGACAATACAGCAGATATTCAGCAAAGGTTAACACTTTTTTGTCACTTAACCATCAATAATGATGTCTCTAATGTACACAGCCTTATTCTCAAAAACTCCAAACACACTCTTTTCATTGACATTTCCTGATTTATATTTGAGACCTTGTGGCAGTAGGTAGTGTCATTTCCATTTTATTAAGCCATGTTTTACTGAAACAGGAATGAGGTAAACATATGGATTCCCAATATCTCATGATTAGAATGCTTTTCTGTTTAGGATTTTTGTGTAATTAAGGTTGATTTGAATCATGTATACCAAATATTTAAGGAATTGTTGATTATAACGGGGTTAAATTAACTTTCCAAAGTAACAAAATAGATCATTAGAAAGATTTACATTTAGAAAAATTGTAAAATTAAAAGAGGCTACAGAATAGATACATAAAAACAGACACATATGCATTTATACATATAAATGTTGGATTTGAGAGAGAAAGAGGTGGGAAAAGAGAGTTCTCTGTCTGTGTAGGTCCTGCAAGCACAGAGGGAGGTAATAGTTTAGTTAAGCAATATGGACAACACATTTTCAACACCGAGGAAGTGATATACTAAAGTGCAGTGTAACTGCAAGTCTGGGACAGGGGAAGGAAATAAATCAGTTTACTCAAGCAATTTAAGGAAGGTGGTTTTTCTAAAAATTTAAATTATATTTTGTTATTTGTATGAGTGTGTATCTGATATCATTACTATTACAAAAAAAAACTATTCAGGAACATGATCTCAAGTTAAAGTTGGACAAATGGGAGCTACTAAAACTTAAAACTCTTAACTCATAATATTTTCATATCAGTGCCCCCAAATTTTAAGTGCCCATGATTTGTTGAGTCTGCTCTATTGAGCCCAGTCTCAACAATTAACATCTGAACATCTGCGGCCCTGCTGGTCACACATCTCAGCTTCTTTTAACATTCCAGTTTTGCAACATGCGGTTCGAGCTTCTTGTCACCTCTGTATAAAATGAGCTAGATTGTCATTTTAACTGTTTATCCCTCAGGGTGCTTTTGTCACTCAATAAATATTACTTAAAGATGAGGATGGTTTTCAAACATCTCTCTGTAGAATATAACATACATTGGCTATCTGGATAAATATAAGCTGTTTTTTAATATTCCCTTTGACTTTCTCTTAAGGTGAAAAGGAAAATTGAGTTCAGACATCTTTTCATATTTAACTCTTGTTCTTTCTCATTTTTCTAATACCTCTTGTAATAATATTTCCTGTTTTGTCTTTATTATTTTTTTATTTTTCCCTTACCTCGTACTTTTCTGGATGTCTTCTGTTTGCATATTTTCTGCTGAAAGTAAATCTTTTTTAAATGACAAGGGTTTTGCAAGGGTTTAAAAAATTTTTTGAAGTAATTTTTCCAATGTAATCATGTTATTTATGGGAAAATTAAATACAGGAAATTGGGTGGAACAATTTTACTGAAGAAGAACAAATAAAACATTAGGCTTTTCAATTTGGAAACACAGAGTTTAAATAATGACATGTCTTAATTTCATAAATGTTCAGTGCCTTTTATATTTCAAATCCTGTATAGGGTTTTGATAAAAAGCAGTGAAGAAAGAAAAATAATTCCTGCTCTCACGAAGCTTGCATCACAGCATTAGTACAATGTGTGATGTTATTTCTGGTCACAGTCAGCCTTAGATGGCTCAAAGGGTATATACAGGGGACACATGTATTTGAGAAAAAAAGAGTACAAAATTAGAATGTAACATTGGATACACAACTAAATATTTAAAACTAGGAAAAATTCACAGAACTTTAAAAAGTAAAGCCGATACATATCGTAAGCAATGTAAAATTCTAGAAAACAGCATAATACTACCATTAATAAACTTTCTGACATAACTCTATAATATTTCATCCCATAAAAATTTTTTTTCTTTTTTCTTTTGGCATCATTAATCCACAATTACATGTGCAACATTATGGTTACTAGACTTCCCACATCATCAAGTTCGCACCACGTACCCCATTACAGTCACTACAGTCACTGTCCATCAGCAAAGTAAGATGCTATAGAATCATTACTTGTCTTCTCTGTATTGTACAGCCTTCCCTGGGTCCCCCCATATTATGTCTGATAATCGTAATGCCCCTTTTTCCCCCTTCTCCTTCCCTTCCCACCCATCCTCCCCAGTCCCTTTCCCTTTGGTAACTGTTAGTCCCTTCTTGGGTTCTGTGAGTCTGCTGCTGTTTTTTCCTTCAGTTTTTTTCTTTGTTCTGATACTCCACATATGAGTGAAATTATTTGATACTTGTCTTTTTCCGCCTGGCTTATTTCACTGAGCATGATACCCTCTAGTTCCACCCATGTTGTTGCAAATGGAAGGATTTGTTTTCTTCTTATGGCTGAATAATATTCCATTGTGTATATGTACCACATCTTCTTTAACTGTTCATCTACTGATGGACACTTAGGTTGCTTACATTTCTTGGCTATTGTAAATAGTGCTGAGATAAACATAGGGGTGCATATCTCTTTGTCAAATGCACTGTTGCATTCTTAGGGTAAATTCCTAGGAGTGGAATTCCTGGGTCAAATGGTGTTTCTATTTTGAGTTTTTTGAGGAACCTCCATACTGCTTTCCACAATGGTTGAACTAATTTGCATTCCCACCAGCAGTGTAGGAGGGTTCCCCTTTCTCCACATCCTTGCCACCATTTGTTCTTGTTTGTGTTTTGGATGTTGGCCATCCTCACTGGTGTGAGGTGATATCTCATTGTGGTTTTAATCTGCATTTCTCTGATGATTAGCAATGTGGAGCATCTTTTCATGTGTCTGTTGGCCATCTGAATTTCTTTTTTGGAGAAGTGTCTGCTCAGATCCTCTGCCCATTTTTTATTTAGATTATTTGCTTTTTGTTTGTTGAGGTGCATGAGCTCTTTATATATTTTGGATGTCAACCTCTTATCAGATATGTTATTTATGAACATATTCTCCCATACTGTAGGATGTCTTTTTGTTCTACTGATGGTGTCCTTTGTTGTACACAAGCTTTTCAGTTTGATATAGTCCCCCTTTTTCATTTTTGCTTTTGTTTCCCTTGCCCAAGGATATATGTTCATGAAGAACTTGCTAATGTTTATGTTCAGGATATTTTTGCCTATGTTTTTTTCTAAGAGTTTTATTGTTTCATGACTTACATTCAGGTCTTTGATCCATTTTGAATTTACTTTTGTGTATGGGGTTAGACAATGATCCAGTTCATTCTTTTACATGTAGCTGTACAGTTTTGCCAACACCAGCTGTTGAAGAGGCTGTCATTTTCCCACTGTATATCCATGGCTCCTTTATCATATATTAATGGACCATATATGTTTGGGTTAATCTCTGGACTCTCTATTCTGTTCCACTGGTCTGTGGGTCTGTTCTTGTACCAGTACAAAATTGTCTGGTTTACTGTGGCTTTGTAGTAGAGCTTGAAGTCAGGCAGGTAATTCCCCTGTTTTATTCTTCCTTCTCAGGATTGCTTTGGCTATTCAGGGTCTTTTGTGGTTCCATATGAATTTTAGGACTATTTCTTCAAGTTTGTTGAAGAATGCTGTTGGTATTTTGATAGGAACTACATTGAATCTGCAGATTGCTTTATGTAGTATAGCCATTTTGATAATATTTATTCTTCCTAGCCAAGAGCATGGGATGAATTTCCATTTGTTAGTGTACTCTTTAATTTCTCTTACGAGTGTCTTGTCGTTTTCATGGTACAGGTCTTTCACTTCCTTCGTTAGGTTTATTCCTAGGTATTTTATTCTTTTTGATGCAATTGTGAATTGAATTGTTTTCCTGATTTCTCTTTCTGCTAATTCATTGTTAGAGTATAGGAAAGCAACAGATTTCTGTGATTTGATTTTGTATCCTGCAACTTTACTGAATTCAGATATTAGTTCTAGTAGTTTTTTGTTTTGTTTTTTTTGTCTTTTTTAAATATAATTTATTTTGGTATCATTAATCTACAATTACATGTGCAATATTATGGTTATTAAACTACACCTTCATCAGGTCCCCCTCACCAAGCCCATTACAGTCACTGTCCATCAGCATAGTGAGATGCTATAGAATCACTACTTGTCTTCTCTGAGTTGTACAGCCCTCCCCATGCCCCCCCCCAACATTATATCTGCTAATCGTAATGCCCCTTTTTCCCTCTTATCCCTCCCTTCCCACCCATTTTCCCCAGTCCCTTTCCCTTTGGTAACTATTAGTCCGTTCATGGGTTCTGTGAGTCTGCTGCTGTTTTGTTCCTTCAGTATTTTTTCTTTGTTCTTATACTCCACATATGAGTGAAATCATTTGATACCTGTCTTTTTCGCTTGGCTTATTTCACTGAGCATAATACCCTCTAGCTCCATCCATGTTGTTGCAAATGGTAGGATTTGTTTTCTTCTTATGGCTGAATAATATTCCATTGTGTATATGTACCACATCTTCTTTATCCATTCATCTACTGATGGACACTTAGGTTGCTTCCATTTCTTGGCTATTGTAAATAGTGCTGCAATAAACATAGGGGTGCATCTGTCTTTTTCAAATTGGGCTGCTGCATTCTTAGGGTAAATTCCTAGGAGTGGAATTCCTGGGTCAAATGGTATTTCTATTTTGAGTTTTTTGAGGAACCTCCATACTGCTTTCCACAATAGTTGAACTAATTTGCAGTCCCACCATAGTTCTAGTAGTTTTGAGTGGAGTCTTTAGGGTTTTTTTATGTACAATATCATGTCATCTGCAAATAGTGACAGTTTGACTTCTTTACCAATCTGGATGCCTTGTATTTCTTTGTTTTGCATGATTGCTGTGGCTAGGACCTCCCGTACTATGTTGAATAACAGTGGGGAGAGTGGGCATCCCTGTTTTGTTCCCGATCTTAGGTGAAAAGCTTTCAGCTTCTCGCTGTTAAGTGTGATGTTGGCTGTGGGTTTGTCATATATGGCCTTTATTACTTTGAGGTACTTTGCTCCATACCCACTTTGTTAAGAGTTTTTTATCAAGAATGCCTGTTGAACTTTGTCAAAAGCTTTTTCAGCATCTATGGAGATGATCATGTGGTTTTTTTGTTCTTTTTGTTGATGTGGTGGATGATGTTGATTGCTTTTCGAATGTTGTACCATCCTTGCATCCCTGAGATGAATCCCACTTGGTCATGGTGTGTGATCCTCTTGATGTATTTCTGAATTTGGTTTGCTAATATTTTGTTGAGTATTTTTGCATCTATGTTCATCACGGATATTGGTCTGTAACTTTCTTTTTTGGTGAGGTCTTTGCCTGGTTTTGGTATTAGAGTGATGCTGGCTTCATAGAATGAGTTTGGAAGTATTCCCTCCTCTTCTATTTTTTTGGAAAAATTTAATGAGAATGGGTATTATATCTTCTCTATATGTCTGATAAAATTCAGAGGTGAATCCATCTTGCCTGGGGGTTTTGTTCTTGGGTAGTTTTATGATTATTGATTCAATTTCGTTGCTAGTAATTGGTCTGTTTAGATTTTCTGTTTCTTCCTTGGTCAGTTTTGGAAGGTTGTATTTTTCTAAGAAGTTGTCCATTTCTTCTCGGTTTTCCACCTTGTTAGGCTACAGATTTTCATAGTATTCTCTTACAATTCTTTGTATTTCTGTGGGGTTGGTCATGATTTTTCCTATGTCATTTATGATTCTGTTTATGTGTGTAGATTCTCTTTTTCTCTTAATAAGTCTGGCTAGGGGTTTATCTATTTTGTTTATTTTGTCAAAGAACGAGCTCTTTGTTTCATTGATTTTTTTCTATTGTTTTTTTCTTCTCAATTTTATTTATTTCTTCTCTGATCTTTATTATGTCCCTCCTTCTGGAGACTTTGGGCCTCATTTGTTCTTCTTTCTCCAATTTCAGTAATTGTGACTTTAGACTATTCATTTGGGAATGTTCTTCCTTCTTTAAATAGGCCTGGATTGCAATATACTTTCCACTTATAACTGCCTTTGCTGCATGCCACAGAAGTTGGAGCTTTGTGTTGTTGTTGTCATTTGTTTCTATATATTGCTTGATCTCTGTTTTAATTTAGTCATTGATCCATTGATAATTTAGGAGCTTGTTGTTAAGCCTCCATGTGTTTGTGTGCCTTTTTGTTTTCTTTGCACAATTTATGTCTAGTTTTAAACGTTTGTGATTTGAGATGTTGGTTGGTAGAATTTCAATATTTTGAATTTACTGAGGTTCTTTTTGTGGCCTAGTATGTGGTCTATTCTGGAAATGTTCCATGTGCACTTGAGAAAAATGTGTATCCTGCTGCTTTTGGGTATAAAGTTCTGTAGATTTCTGTTAGGTTCATCTGTTCTAGTGTGCTGTTCAGTGCCTTTGTGTCTTTACTTATTTTCTGTCTGGTTGATCTGTCCTTTGGGGTGAGTGGTGTGTTGAAGTCTCCTAAAATGAATGCATTGCTTTCTATTTCCTCCTTTAATTCTGTTAGTGTTTGTTTCACATATGTCGGTGCTCCTGTGTTGGGTGCATATATAATGGTTATATCCTCTTGTTGGACTGACCCCTTTATTATTATGTAATTTCCTTGTTCATCTCTTGCTATTTTCTTTGTTTTGACGTCTATTTTGTCTGATAAAAGTACTGCAACACCTGCTTTTTTCTCCCTGTTGTTTGCATGAAATATCTTTTTCCATCCCTTCACTTTTAGTCTGTGTATATCTTTGGGTTTGAGGTGAGTCTCTTGTAAGCAGCATATAGATGGGTCTTGCTCTTTCATCCATTCTATTACTCTGTGTTGTTTGATCGGTGCATTCAGTCCATTTACATATAGGGTGATTATCGATAGATATGTACTTATTGTCATTGCAGGCTTTGGATTTGTGGTTACCAAGGTTCAAGGGTAGCCTCTTTATTATCTAACCGTCTAACTTAACTCTTTTATTAAGCTATTAGAAACATAGTCTGATGATTCTTTATTTCTCTCCCTTCTTATTCTTCCTCCTCTTCCATTCTTTATATGTTAGGTGTTTTATTCTGTACTCTTTTGTGTTTCCTTTGACTGTTTTTGTGGAAAGTTGATTTTGTTTTTTGCCTTTAGCTGGTATTTGGATGGTCTGCTTTCTTTGCTGTGATTTTATTTTCTTTGGTGATCTATTTAGCCTTAGGAGTGCTTCCATCTAGAGCAGTCCCTTTAAAATATCCTGTAGAAGTGGTTTGTGGGAGGGAAATTCCCATAACTTTTGCTTGTTTTGGAATTGTTCAATTCCTCCCTCAAATTTAAATTATAATCGTGCTGGATACAATATGCTTGGTTCAAGGCCCTTCTGTTTCATTGCGTTAAATATATCACACCATTTTCTTCTGGCCTGTAAGGTTTCTGTTGAGAAGTCTGATGATAGTCTGATGGGTTTTCCTTTGTAGGTGATCTTTTTTCTCTCTCTGGCTACCTTTAATACTCTGTCCTTATCTTTGATCTTTGCCATTTTAATTATTATGTGTCTTCGTGTTGTCCTCCTTGGGTCCCTTGTGTTGGGAGATCTGTGGGCTTCCATGATCTGAGAAACGATTTCCTTCGGCAGCATGGGGAAGTTTTCGGCAATTATTTCTTCAAAAACACTTTCTATCCCTTTTTCTCTGTCTTCTTTTTCTGGTACCCCGATAATGCGAATATTGTTCCGTTTGGATTGGTCACACAGTTCTCTTAATATTCTTTCATTCCTAGAGGTCCTTTTATCTCTCTCTGCCTCATCTTCTCTGTACTCCTGTTCTCTGATTTCTATTCCATTAACAGTCTCTTGCACCTCATCCAGTCTGCTCTTAAGCCCATCAGTTGATTGTTTCATTTCTGTAATGTCCATCTTCACTTCATCCCTTAGCTCCTGCATATTTCTCTGTAGGTCCATCAGCATGGTTGTGACTTTTATTCTGAATTCTTTTTCAGGAAGATTGTTTAAATCTATCCCACCAGGCCCTCTCTCTGGGGTTGTCTTGGTGATTTTTGACTTGACCAGATTCTTCTGTCTTTTCATGGTGATAGAAGTGGTCGCAGGCAGGTGGCTCGTGTGTCAGCTGGGAGAACAAAGTCCCTTTCTGCTTGTTGTTCACCTTGCCATTCTCCACAGCCTGTGCCAGTTACCCGCACACAAGGAGGCAGTCTCTGGTATAATCTCCTGAGATGCTGTGGGCAGCACTGCCCTCAGTCTAGCCTTGAGCACTGTGGGGGCGTGGCAACCACGCCGGGTGCGTTCTACTGTAAGGATGGGCCCTTTCGTGCCTTCCATACCTTGCTCTGGCTTCTGTAGCCTGTGCTGGTTACCCGCACACCAGTAGGCAGTCTCTGGGATAATCCTCTGAGCTGCCATGGGCGGTGCTGCCCTCAGCCTAGCCTAGAGCACTGCGGGGGCATGGCAAACATGCTGGGTGCATTCACTGCAAGGATAGGCCCTTTAGCACCTCTGGACCTTGCTCTGGCTTCCGCAGCCTGTGCTGGTTACCCGCACACCAGTAGGCAGTCTCTGGGATAATCCTCTGAGCTGCCATGGGCGGTGCTGCCCTCAGCCTAGCCTAGAGCACTGCGGGGGCATGGCAAACATGCTGGGTGCATTCACTGCAAGGATAGGCCCTTTAGCACCTCTGGACCTTGCTCTGGCTCCCGCAGCCTGTGCTGGTTACCCGCACACTGGGAGGCAGTCTCTGGGATAATCCCCTGAGCTGCTGTGGGTGGGGCCACCCTCAGGCTAGCCTACAGCACTGCGGGGGCGTGGCAACCATGCCGGGTGTGTTCTACTGCAAGAATGGGCCCTTTTGTGCCTTCCGGATCTTGCTCCAGCTTCTGCTGTCCTTTCGGGTCAGCTGCTCGCTGGGAGGAGAGTCTGTGTGGTTGCCATGGGCGGGGTCCACTCTCCAGCTGCTCCTCAGCTGTGGCGGTTCAGCCGGCACCAGCAGGGGGGAAAGAATGGCAGGCTGCTTATTGCCGTGAGGTGCTTTGGGGCTGCTTTACTCGACAGGAGGCTTGAAATTCTTCAAGATTCCCAGCCTGCTTGGCTGAGTGTGCTGGGACGATTTTGTTCAGCTGTTGGGCCCTTGTCCCTTTAAGACTTTTAAAAAGCACCCACTTTTCTTTTGTCCCAGGGGAGTCGGCTGTGGGGACCCGCTCCCAGTCTCCGTCTCAGGTTTTACTTTTCTGTTTCTCTAATATCCAGTACACCATGCAATGTGTGTCCGTGCTCCCAGTGAAGATTACTAGGGCTGGCTATTTAGCAGTCCTGTGCTTCCACTCTCTCCCCACTCTGACTTTTCCTCCTGCCAGTGAGCTGGGGTGGAGGGAGTGCTCGGGTCCCACCAGGTCACGGCTTAGTATCTTACCCTTCTCGTGAGGTGCTGAGTTCTTGCAGATGTAGATGTAGCCTGGCTGTTGTACGGTATCTTCTGGTCTCTCTTTTAGGAGTAGTTGTATTTGCTGTATTTTTAAGAATCTATATGGTTTTGGGAGGAGATTTCCACTGCCCTACTCATGCTGCCATCTTGGGCCCCTCTTCCATCCCATAATATTTTGACTGTATACTTTTTATAGCCTCTTCATACATTAATTATTTTATATCATTTTCTTTAGAGAGTGTAGGAAAAAAAAGCTCAGGCTTTTTTCTAGAATGACAAATAAATTTATTTTAATTGTGACAGTTTAGGAAGGTTTCAGTTTCACAACTCACTGAGAAATGTACTATTAAGGTGAAATTTATTATAAAAGGGTAGAAAAAACACATGATTCTTTATACACTGACATACTTTGTAGTGCATCTACAGGTTTGGCCCATAAAAATCATTTCTATTTCATGCAACTCAAAAAAAAGTTATTTATTGTGCATTTAAAGCAATAGATACTGTATTATTGAGCACATAAGGTCAAACATAAAAAAGAGAACTTTTTCATGTAGTAAGCATCAGAGATAACTGAGTCTTCTATTTAAATGTTTACATGTCTGATGATTGGAAGAAGTTCTCACAGATGGTATTTCAAATCTGTTTCTCCTCTATATGCCCACATATTTCCAGTGCTCATTCATCTCACAAAATGACTCCTAACTATGCACATACCATGAACTTTGGCAGCATGAGAAGCTTAACACTAACTTAACCCTTCACTGAAGAAAATGTAAACCACATACAAATATCTGATTAAGCCCAAGCTAAAGGCATCTCCAATGTGATTTCCACTTAGCTGGATCCCCTCTTTGTCGGATTCTCTGACTTGAAGGAAAGTATGGCGGAAGAAAAGTCAGAGTAGGAAGAGGCAGTAGAAGAGGCAATTGTGGCTAAAATATTACTTTTGCAAATTTTGCAAAAGCATATGAGCATTGGCTAGAGCTCCTCCTGGAGCCTGGGAAGAGGTTTGAGCAAGTGAGAGGCTCTGGAATTTTAGATACATTCAATTTAGTGTAAATCTGTCCCTGGTCACAAACCAGTTGAATAAAGCTGTCTTATTTCTCTAGAACTGATATTTCCAGATATACAGCATTAGTCTTATCTATTCAAGTAAACTCAGTCATATCAAGCTTACTACTTAGTAGCATTTGGGCAACTATTCAGTGAACTTAGCACTTTCCTAGGTCAAGCTCTCTCTGCAAGTGATTACATGTGATGCTGGCGTTAGAGGGGTATGGATACAGAATTGCCATGTAGCCACACTAGTCTCTACTGATTCCTCCCACTTGTTCCCTTGTCATGCATTTGCACCTATTGTTGCTGCGTGTGGTGTCCAAGTTTGCACTACAGCCACTATATGAATCTACTCTGAACATGGTGGTTCACTTTTAGCCATTTTCAAGGGTCTCTCCAATGTTATTGAGACAGTTCAATTGTTCCCTCCACCACAATGGGTGTTGCTGACATTATTATGCTGCCTTTGAGCCCACCCAACAAACCCATCTAAGAATATGTCTAAGAAGCTTGTAGTCTTTTTGGTCTTTGCTCAGAGATGCTTTCTATGTTCTCAGCTTCCCCTTAACCTATTAGAGTTTCTAATACCTTTGCTCTTCTAGGTTTTGACGTGGAAGTTTGGGCATTGGATCTCTATCTCAGCTTAGTTTCGCCATTCAGATCAACCTTTTTGTCTTCTGACTCCAATCAGGTCAAATTTTTATCTCCTTCTAGGGCAGATCTGAGTCTTAGGAAGCATACTACATTCTTTCCAATTCTGTCTATGTGTAATAGTCAAGACTTAAAAAATTAAAAACTGATTTTTCTGTGAAGCATCCACTTTTACAATTGCAAGTCCTGGTTTTAAGATATGTTTCTCTGCCATTAATTAAAAGTATCTGTGGGGCAGTTCGATGAACTTCTTTTCCTGGGCATTAACTACTTTCTCTATTAGGCAATGGATGACACAGGCAATTAGTGGAGTGTCTTGGGGCCATAAAACAGTGTGGCTATCAAAATGTCTCTATTTAAAATTTCTAAGTCTTATCCTGCTATGAGTAAAATTAATGAAAATGAGCAATTTTATAAAATGCTAATATAGTTAATATTATATAAAAAGATGTCTTTAAAAATATTGGGACAAGGAAAAACCACTGAGATACTCTTAAAATGCATAAGATGAAATACTTCTTCAACTAGATAACATTGAAAAGTCATGTTTTAAAAAATTAAAATAACTTTGTTCTGATTACAAAATCACTTCATATTTACTTTTAAAAATATCATATAGTATAATATTAAATATAATACATTACCCATAATAGTCCTACCCAAAGATAATTTCATGCTTTTATTCAAAGCTTGAAGAATTGCTTATCTGAAGAAGTAACATAGACATAAAATAAATTTAAAAATTCTTACAACATTTTACAAATGAAAGTAGTGGGTCTATGAATGGAAAAAGGGACATGTTTCACCATAAGTATTAACTCTCATGACTACCTATTATACATTTCTTCACCTTCTGTTGCCAATGCTGTGCGGGGCTGACACATGGTCAGCATAAAACAGGTAATCAGCAAACCTCGGAGGAATATGGTGAAAGAGATTATTTGAAGGTCTCAGAGAGATAAATTGTTCACAGAAAGGCAGGGGTTCTTTTTATAACTTGAGCTGGAAGTTGCTCCAAACTCCAAAATAGTCTATATAACTCTTCCACTGTCTCAGGAAAAGATAAAATGAAGAGAGAAAATATTGGTGCAGTGCAATGAGACAGGAAAGAAAAAATCCTAGGAAATCTGGCAGCTGTCTTGGGTACTTTGGAAAATATATTTTGGAGGACAAATATTTTCATGTTTCAGCATTACACAAGTCTCTAGAGAGGTAGCAAATAAGGAAAGGTGGTAAAGTGAGCTTTAGCAGTAGAGTTGATGACAACTCTGACCTCAAAGTCTGACTTTTGAGCAGTTGCAAAAAGCAATACTGAAAAAATATCTTTCACACATTCATATAAAAGCCCCAAAAATGAAATGTGCCTGGACTCCAAAACTGTCTGGAATGACATGTGGAATAACAAACCAAGTCTTACCATGATCACGGTGAGGCGGTCCCTGCAAGGCAGAGAGCAATAATACTTTGTTTCAACCAGTTTGGTGTCAACAGTTCCTTATATAAATTTAAAATGAGTGTCACACACCATGAAATGTTCAAAGTACAAGTAATTAATAATAGAATGATATGACAAATGCATAGTATAGAAAAAACTGAGAGAAAGTGAGGCATGGAAGTTTTTATTGAAAAATTAGTTTTTTTGTGGACAATATCTTAAAGTGTTATTTGAACAGAACCTGATTATTGGACAGAACTGTTTAACTAAAAAGGTTTTAGAAGGCTTTCAAAGCTGAAAGAACAAGAATTAAATTTTATAAGTGAGCATATTGTGATGTTAAGCAAGAGACACATGATGACAGTGGGGAAAAAAAAGTAGGCGGGTAAAGTGGGTTGAGTAATTTTTGTATAGTAAAAAGAGTGTATTGTATAGTAAAAGGTTTACTACATCAGGATTTTATTCTTAGACCTGATCCTAACTCTCTGATTGTTTTTGGGCACATCTCTTGTCTGCATCTTATTTTCTTTCTCTATAACATTCTAGGTCTAAAATATAATATAAATGATAATAAGAACTAAAATGTATTAAATGTTTACTCTGTGAGCAGAGTCATCCTTTCAAACATCCATTTCATACTTGTAATTTTAGGAGATAGATTATGTTATTATTTCCATTTCAGATAGGGAAAAATTGATCACTGAAAAAATTATTCAAGCTTATTTTATAAATAAGTGAACAGGCAAAAACATGATGAAAGAAGAAAGTTTTAAGGAAAATGAGTAGGGCTACAGTGTATAGGAGTATATAGTGCTGGAAATTCTGTAGGGAAGCAAATTGGTTAAGATCATATTCTAGAAATCAAGATATGGACTGATGGGAATATAAAATTGGGAAGTGATAGTGGGAACACAAAAGAAATAATTAGCCTAAGAGTTGTTTCAGTGAATCTTATTGAGAAATTGTTATAATGTGAAAAAGAAAACTGCCAGAATATGGCTTTAGAGTCAAGCATACCTGAATTTTACAGCCAACACTGACACTTTCTCTCTGGGTCTTGAGCATATCCTTAGCCTCCTTGAACTATACTTTCCTCACCTATAAAATAAGAGTCAGGATGCCTACAATGTCAGGCTGTTTGAAAAATGAAATTAGATAACATACAAAATGCCAGTGCTACCCCTGGCTTTCCTTAATTGCCAGCTATTACCATCATGCTTATGGCAGTTTGGAATTTTCATCAAAGTATATTATAAGCCAAGATATTAATGATACTATTTATTATGTATAATACTAACAATGAATATTTACTTAGCATCTGTTATAAGAAATCCAGTGCTAGCTATGGGAAGATACAAAGAAAAATGTGATACTGACAGCTAACGTCATACTCAGTCAACTAAGAACAGGAACAAGGCAAGGATGCCGACTTTCACTTTTATTCAACAGTTTTGGAAGTACTAGCTGCAGAAATTAGGCTGGAAAAAACATTAAAGTTATCCAGATTGGAAAGGAAGAAGTAAAACATACTATTTGCAGATGACATGATACTATATATGAAAAACCCTAATGACTCCACCAAAAACTATTAAAACTAATAAATGAATTCAGTAAACTCACAGGATACAAAAGTAACAAACAATAATAATAAGCTAACAAGAAAAGATATTACAACAATCCCACTTACAATTGAATCAAAAAGAATGAAATGTCTAGGAATAAATTTAACCAAGTTGATGAAAGACCTGTACTCAGAAAATTATAAAACACTGATGAAAGAGACTGAAGATGATAAAAATAAATGGAAAGACAGTTTATGCTCATGGATTGAAGGAATTAATAGTAAATGTCTACACTACCCAAGCAAACCACAGATTCAATGAAATCTCCATCAAAATACTAATGACATTTTTCACAGAACTAGAACTAGAATGAAGAATCCTAAAATTTGTATGGAAAAACAAAAGACCCTGAAGCCAAAGCAATCTTGAGAAAGAACAAAGCTGGAGGTATCACACTGCCTGATTTCAAACTATACAACAAAGCTATTAAAGTCATTAAAACAGTATAGTACAGCACAAAAACAGACACACAGATCAACTGAATAGAATAGAGACCCCCCAAAATAAACCCACACTTATATGGTCAATTAATCTATGACAAAGGATGCAAGAATATGCAATGGAGAAAAGACAGTCTCTTCAATAAATGGTGTTGGGAAAACTGTACAGTTACATGCAAAAGAATGAAACATATCATTTGCAAAAATAAATTCAAAATGGATTAAAAGCTTGAATATAAGACCTGATACCATAAAACTCCTAGAAGAAAACATAGGCAGTAAGCTCTTTGACATTGGTCTTAGCAATATTTTGGGGGGCCAGTTTCCTCAGGCCAGGGCAACTAAGCTAAACAAATAGGAATGCATCAAAGTGAAAAGCTTTTAAAGCTTAAGTAAACAAGTAGGAGTATATCAAACTAAAAAGACTTTGTACAATGAAGGAAATAAACATTTTATTTTGTACAATCAACAAAATAAAAAGGCAACCTACTGAATGGAAGAAGATAGTTGCAAATCATACATCTAATAATGTGTTAATCTCCAAAATATATGAAGAACGTAATGTCAAAAAACCAAGCAACACAATGAATAATTGGCAGAGGACTTGAATAAGCATTTTTCGAAAGAAGACATATAGATGGGGTCAACAAGCATGTGAAAAGATGCTCAAGATCACTAATTGTTACGGAAATGCAAATCAAAGCCACTATATCACCTCACACCTATCAGATCGAATATTATCAATATGACAAAAAAATAACAAGTATTGGTAAAGATGACGAGAAAAGGGAACCCTTTTACACTGTTAGTGGGAATGTAAATTGGTACAGACACTGTAGAAAATAGTATAGTGGTTTCTCAAAAAATTAAAATTCGAATTATCATACAATCCAGCAGTTCCACTTCTGGGTATTTATCTGAAGAAAATGAAAATAGTAATTTGGGGAGACATATGCAATGCTTATTGAAGCATTATTTACAATACCCAAGATTGGAAGCAACTTAAGTATCCATTGATAGATGAATGGATAAACAAGATGTGGTATGGACATAACAATGTAGTATTACTCAACCATAAAAAAAAACAAATCTTGTCATTTGAAGCAAAATGAATGAACCTAAAGTGTATTATGCTAAGTGAAATAAGGCATAGAAAGATAAATATGTAATTCATTTACATGTGGAATCTAAAAAAACAAATGAAAAACCAAACAAAATAGAAACAGGTTCATAGATACAGGAAACAAACTACTGATTTCCGGAGGGATGGGGTTTGTGTGTGTGTGTGTGGGGAGTGGGGGGTGAGTGAGGCAGGCAAAAAAGGTGAAGAGGATTAGGAGGAACAAATTTCCAGTTATAAAATAGGTAATTCATGGAGATGTAATGTACAACATAGTAAGTATAGTCAATAATGTAATAACTTTGTATGGTGACAGATGGTAACCATACTTATCATGTGGATTGTTTCCTAATATATAAAAACATTGAATCACTATGATGTACACCTGAAAATAATAGGATATAATATATTAATTATACTTAAATAAAATAAAATAAAAGGCTGCAACTTTGACAATATCAAGTGTGGAAAGGATACAGAGCAACTGAAACTCACATACATTGCAGGTGGAAGTGCAAAATTATATAACTACTTAGGAAAACATATAAAGTTAAACATGAATAGCTCAGCAGTCCTACTCCTAAGCATTTAACTAAGACAAAAGAAAATATAAAGACTTGTGCAGGAATGTTCATACTGGCTTTATTCACAATAGACAAACTAGAAATAATCCAAATGGTCAATAGCAGTTTAATGGATAAGTTGTGTTATGTACATCTGTATAATGGAGTAATACTCAGCAATAAAAAGGGACAAGCTACTCAAACGTGCAACAGCATGGATGAATTTTGAAAATATTATGACTGACTTCCGGGAGGATGGCGGTGTGAGCAGGGCGGCTGAAATCTCCCAACACTATATTTATCTACGAAAACACAGCAAATACATCTATTCCTAAAAGAGAGACGAGAATACATAGGAAAGCGCACAGCGTGCAGCTACACCCGAGAGGACTAGGCACACCAAGAGGCGGGTAAAATACGAAGCCGCGACCCGGAGGAACCTGAGCACTCCCCCATCCCAGTGCACCAGCGGGAGGAGAGGATTCAGAGTGGGAGGGAATGGAAGTACACCCCGCGAAGTGGCCAGCCCGGGTGATCTGCGCGGGGAGCGCTGACCCACATTGCGCAGTGCAGCGGAGATTGGAGAGACAGAGGGGCAGGATTTGAGCGGGTAACATGCCAGGGTACTGGCAGCCGGCTCCCGGGAAGGAAAAAAAAAAGCGCACACTTTCTTCAGCGGTCTTAAAGAGACAGGAGCCCAGCGGAGGGGCCAGATCGCCCCAGCACACTCAGCCCAGCAGGCTGGGAGTCCTGGGGAGTTTCAGACGCCTTAGCTGGCGACTGAGGAAGCGTAGCCACACTTACGCTTCTCACTGAGATCAACAGCCTCCTATTTGTTCCCACCCCTGTCAGAGGGATAAAGGGCCCTGCAGAGGGGCGCAGCCACGGCTGCGGAATAGTGGGGCAATAGCGCCACCTACAGCATTCCCACAGAATCTACGTCGGGTGGGCATATTTTTTGGGTTTTTCTGTTGTTTTGTTTTGTTTTTTGTTTTGTTTTTGCTTTTTCTTTTCTTTCTTTCTTCTTTTTTCTTTTTTTTTCTCTTTTTTTAATTCTATTTTTAAAGTCTTAAAGAGCCCAGCTGACATACGTGGCAACTAACAGTGACCAATTCTATAGCCATGAAAAGACAGAGGAATATGGTTCAGACCAAAATCAACCAGACAACCCCCCAGAGAGGGAGTCTGAAGGGATGGAAATGCACAGTCTTCTTGAAAAAGAATTCAGAATAAAAGTCATAACCATGCTGATGGACCTACAGAGAAATGTGCAAGAGTTGAGGGAGGAAGTGAGGGAACTGAGGAAAGACAATGCAGAAATCAGACAAGCGATCGACGGGCTTAACAGCAGAATGGATGAGATGCAAGAGACTGTTAATGGAATAGAAAACAGAGAACAGGAGTACAGAGCAGCTGAGGCAGAGAGAGATAAAAGGATTTCTAGGAATGAAAGAATATTAAGAGAACTGTGTGACCAATCCAAACGGAACAATATTCGCATTATAGGAGAACCAGAGGAGGAAGAGAGAGAAAAAGGGATAGAAAGTGTCTTTGAAGAAATAATTGCTGAAAACTTTCCCTCACTGGGGAAGGAAGTAGTCTCGCAGTCCACTGAAGCTCATAGATCTCCCAAAACAAGAGACCCAAGGAAGACAACACCAAGACACATAATAATTAAGATGGCAAAGATCAAAGATAAAGACAGGGTATTAAAGGCAGCTAGAGAGAGAAAAAAGATCACCAACAAAGGAAAACCCATCAGACTATCATCAGACTTCTCAACAGAAACCTTACAGGCCAGAAGAGAGTGGCATGATATATTTAACGTTATGAAACAGGAGGGCCTCGAACCAAGAATATTGTATCCAGCACGATTATCATTTAAATATGATGGAGGGATTAAACAATTTCCAGACAAATGAAAGTTGAGAGAGTTTGCCTCTCATAAACCACCACTACAGGATATCTTAAATGGACTGCTCTAGATAGAAGCACACCTAAGGCTAAAAAGATGTCACCAGAGAAAACAAAATCATAGCAAAGAAAGCAGACCATCCAAATACTAACTAAAGGCAAAGAATAGAACACCTAGTTTAGAAAGAATGGAGGAGGAGGAATAAGAAGGGAGAGAAATAAAGAAACATCAGACAGTGTTTACAATAACTTAACAAGAAAGTTAAGTTAGATTGTTAGATAGTAAAGAAGCAACCCTTGAACCCTTGGTAACCACGAATCTAAAGCCAGCAATGGCAATAAGTACATACCTATCAATAATCACCCTAAATGTAAATGGACTGAATGCACCAATCAAAAGACACAGAGTAACAGAATGGATAAAAAAGAAAGACCCATCTATATGCTGCCTACAAGAAACTCACCTCAAATCCAAAGATATACACAGACTAAAAGTGAAGGGATGGAAAAAGATATTTCATGCAAACAACAAAGAGAAAAAAGCAGGTGTTGCAGTACTTGTATCAGACAAAATAGACTTCAAAACGAAGAAAGTAGCAAAAGATAAAGAAGGACATTACACAATGATAAAGGGGTCAGTCCAACAAGAAGATATAACCATTATAAATATATATTCACCCAACACAGGAGCGTGAGCATATGTGAGACAAATACTAAGAGAATTAAAGGAGGAAATAGACAGCAATGCATTCATCTTAGGAGACTTCAACACACCACTCACTCCAGAGGGCAGATCAACCACACAGAAAATAAGTAAAGACACAGAGGCACTGAATAACATACTAGAACAGATGGACCTAACAGACATCTACAGAACTCTACACCCAAAAGCAACAGGATACACATTCTTCTCAAGTGCACATGGAACATTTTCCAGAATAGACCACATACTAGGCCACAAAAAGAACCTCAGTAATTTCAAAATATTGAAATCCTACCAACCAACTTCTCAGATCACCAAGGTATAAAACTAGAAATAAATTTTAGAAAGAAATCAAAAAGGCTCACAAATACATGGAGACTTAACAACACTCTCCTAATTAATCAATGGGTTAACGACCAAATCAAAACAGAAATCAAAGAATATATGGAGACTAATGACAACAACAACACAAAGCCACAACTTCTGTGGGACGCAGCAAAGGCAGTTCTAAGAGGAAAGTATATTGCAATCCAGGCCTATTTAAAGAAGGAAGAACATTCCCAAATGAATAGTCTGAAGACACAATTACTGAAATTGAAAAAACAAGAACAAATGAGGCCCAAAGTCACCAGAGGGAGGGACATAATAAAGATTATGGAAGAAATAAATAAAATTGAGAAGAATAAAACAATAGAAAAAATCAATGAAACCAAGAGCTGGTTCTTTGAAAAAATAAACAAAATAGATAAACCCCTAGCCAGACTCATTAAGAGAAAAAGAGAATCTACACACATAAACACAATCAGAAATGAGAAAGGAAAAATCACGACGGACCACACAGAAATACAAAGAATCATAAGAGAATATTATGAGAATCTATATGCTAACAAGCTGGAAAACATAGAAGAAATGAACAACTTCTTAGAAAAATACAACCTTCCAAGACTGACCAAGCAAGAAACAGAAAAACTAAACAGACCAATCACCAGTGACGAAATCGAATTGGTAATCAAAAAACTACCCAAGAACAAAACCCCTGGGCCTGATGGATTCACCTCTGAATTCTACCAGACATATAGAGAAGAAATAACACCGATTCTCCTTAAAGTTTTCCAAAAATAGAAGAGGAGGGAATACTTCCAAACTCATTCTATGAAGCCAGCATCACTCTAATACCAAAACCGGGCAAAGACCTCATCAAAAAAGAAAATTACAGACCAATATCCCTGATGAACATAGATGCAAAAATACTCAACAAAATATTAGCCAACCGAATTCAAAAATACATCAAGAGGATCATACACCATGATCAAGTGGGATTCATCCCAGGGATGCAAGGATGGTACAACATTCGAAAATCCATCAACATCATCCACCACATCAACAAAAAGAAGAACAAAAACCACATGATCATCTCCATAGATGCTGAAAAAGCATTTGACAAAATTCAGCATCCATTCCTGATTAAAACTCTCAACAAAATGGGTATAGACGGCAAGTACCTCAACATCATAAAGGCTATATATGACAGACCCACAGCTAACATCATACTTAATGGCGAGACGCTGATAGCTTTTCATCTAAGATCGGGAACAAGACAGGGATGCCCACTCTCTCCACTGTTATTCAACATACTACTGGAGGTACTAGCCACAGCAATCAGACAAAACAAAGACATGCAAGGCATCCAGATTGGTAAAGAAGAAGTCAAATTGTCACTATTTGCAGATGACACGATACTGTACATAATACACCCTAAAGATTCCATTCCAAAACTAGTAGAACTAATATCTGAATTCAGCAAAGTTGCAGGATACAAAATTAACACACAGAAATCTGTTGCTTTCCTATACACTAATGATGAACTAAGAGAAAGAGAAATCAGAAAAACATTTCCATTCACAATTGCATCAAAAAGAATAAAATACCTAGGAATAAACCTAACGAAGGAAGTGAAAGACCTGTACTCTGAAAACTACAAGACACTCCTAAGAGAAATTAAAGAGGACACTAACAAATGGAAATGCATCCCATGCTCTTGGCTAGGAAGAATAAATATTTTCAAAATGGCTGTATTACCTAAAGCAATCTACAGATTCAATGCAATCCCTATCAAACTACCAACAGCTTTCTTCAATGAACTGGAACAAATAATTCTAAAATTCATATGGAACCACAAAAGACCCCGAATAGCCAAATTAATCCTGAGAAGGAGCAATAAAACAGGGGGAATTACACTCCCTGACTTCAAGCTCTACTACAAAGCCACAGTAATCAAGACAATTTGGTATTGGCACAAAAACAGACCCACACACCAGTGGAACAGAATAGAAAATCCAAACATTAACCCAAACATATACAGTCAATTAATCTTTGATAAAAGTGCCTTGGATATGTAATGGGGAGATGACAGCCTCTTCAGCAGCTGGTGTTGGAAAAACTGGACAGCTACATGTAAGAGAATGAAACTGGACTACTGTCTAGCCCCATACACAAAGGTAAACTCAAGGTGGATCAAAGACCTGAATGTAAGTCATGAAACCATAAAACTCTTAGAAAAAACATAGGCAAAAATCTCTTGGACATAAACATGTGTGACTTCTTCATGAACATATCTCCCCGGACAAGGGAAACAAAAGCAAAAATGAACAAGTGGGACTATATCAAGCTGCAGAGCTTCTGTACAGCAAAGGACACTATCAGTAGAACAAAAAGACATCCTACAGTATGGGAGAATATATTCATAAAAAACGTATCTGATAAAGGGTTGACATCCAAAATATATAAAGACCTCATGCACCTTAACAAACAGAAAGCAAATAATCCAATTAAGAAATTGGCAGAGGACATGAATAGACACTTCTCCAAAGAAGAAATTCAGATGGCCAACAGGCACATGAAAAGATGCTCCACATCGTTAATCATCAGAGAAATGCAGATTAAAACCACAATGAGATATCACCTCACACCAGTGAGGATGGCCAACATCCAAAACACAAACAACAACAAATGTTGGCAAGGATGTGGAGAAGAGGGAACCCTCCTACACTGCTGGTGGGACTGCAAATTAGTTCAACCATTGTGGAAAGCAGTATGGAGTTTCCTCAAAAAACTGAAAATAGAAATATCATTTGACCCAAGAATTCCACTCCTAGGAATTTACCCTAAGAATGCAGCAGCCCAATTTGAAAAGGACAGATGCACCCCTATGTTTATTGCAGCAGTATTTACAATAGCCAAGAAATGGAAGCAACCTAAGTGTCCATCAGTAGATGAATGGATAAAGAAAATGGGGTACATATACACAATGGAATATTATTCAGCCATAAGAAGAAAACAAATCCTACCATTTGCAACAACATGGATGGAGCTAGAGGGTATTATGCTCAGTGAAATAAGCCAAGCCGAAAAAGACAAGTATCAAATGATTTCACTCATATGTGGAGTATAAGAACAAAGAAAAAATACTGAAGGAACAAAACAGCAGCAGACTCACAGAACCCAAGAATGGACTAATAGTTACCAAAGGGAAAGGGACTGGGGAAAATGGGCGGGAAGGGAGGGATAAGAAGGAAAAAGGGGCATTACGATTAGCAGATACAATGTTCGGGGGGCATGGGGAGGGCAGTACAACTCAGAGAAGACAAGTAGTGATTCTATAGCATCTCACTACGCTGATGGACAGTGACTGTAATGGGGTTGGTGGGGGGACCTGATGAAGAGGTAGTTTAATAACCGTAATATTGCACATGTAATTGTAGATTAATGATAATAAAATAAAGTATATTAAAAAAATATTATGACTGATTGAAAGAAGCAAAACACAAATTAGAACCAATTGTATGATTCCATTTATATAAAACTCCAGAAAAGCTATACATAGTGACAAAAAGCAAATTAATGATTACCTGGGAATGGGGCTGGGTGTTGGAGAAAGATGATGGAAATGTTTATGTCTTGATTATAATGGTGGTTACATGATTGTACACATTTGTCAAAATTCATTTAACTGTAGATGTAAGTTGGGTATATTTTACTGTATGCAAATTTTGCCTCATTAGAGTTGATTTATTTTTAAAAAGAGTATGTGATGCTGACACCTTATATTTTACAATCTACCAGGAGAAGAAAACTATATAAAATTCAAACCAGCATATGATAAATGCAATAAGTACAAAGTATAATGAGAAATGAAAAAGATGATATCTGGCTGTGGGATGAAGAGAATAAAACATATGATCTGGTTCTTGGAAACAAATAGAATTTCAACCTGCAGAGTTGGGATCATACCAGACATTAGGACTAGAGTGAACAAAGACATGTTAATAGGACAACGATAAGAATGCTCTGGTTGGAATGAGCATTTAGAACTTGAGTCACATCACCAGCAAAACTATTATTATGGCATGCAGCATAGCCCTAGTTTACTGTAGGAAATGAAAAGTGGTGAGTGCATGTTGGGGGAATAATAGAGGGAAAGGTATATATAGATTGTGGTGGTTTTGAGTGATAGGTGTGTATTGAATTTTCTCCTTCCAGCAGCAAGGAGGGAGGTGACTTTTTAAAATACAATGATATAATGAAATTGGTCATGTAAGAAGAGTAACAGAGTGAAAAAAATGGAATTGTCGTTAGTGGGGCAGATAAATGCAATAACTGGTGAAATCACAATAAAAGATGTAACTTGTTTTTAGCCATTTGGTTTCAAACAAGGATCCTTTCTTTAGGGAAAATTTCACCCCTCATATTTGTGTACCCTCTAAAGATGGATCTATTTTCTCCTTTTTGATCCATTGAGTAGACCTGGAGTGCCCAGATATAACTGATATCAAAAGTCCAAGAAAGGGTGGAGACATCTATTGAGAAAACCAAGAGTCAGGTGAGATAGGAGCATATGAATTTCTGTGAGAGTATTTTGTTGTTAGGATTCCTTTTTTCTTTTTTTGAGGAAAAGAATGTCCTCTTTTGTTCTAAAAACACATTATTCTGATGAGAGGAGAAAAAGAAGGAAAGTTGAGACATTCTGGTATAGTTGTTCCTTCTCAGAAATTCTGGGTCCTAGTCCCATCTTGCATTAGTTCTATCATACTGTGCGAGCTGCATGACTTCCCTGTACTTCACTGTTATTGACTATAAGATGGAAAATAATGTTTCATAGGGATATTGTAATGAATGAATGACAATATGCAATTGAATTAACTAGAAGGAAATCTACCAAGTGTAAATATAACATATTTAGCTGCTGTTGTCTTTAGTATTTGCTATTATTAGGTAGAATATATTACAACAGTTCAAGGATATGTTAATGAAAATACCAATCAGAATGTTTAGCAGTAAACTGAAGAAGTTTAAAAAAAAGAAAAAGAAGAAAATTAAAAAAAAAGGGGGGGATTAACAAGATAATATGGAACAAATGAAAAAGAGCAATAGTCCTTGAGCTCATAGAACTGTGAAAATTGCAGGATATGTCTTGAAAATGTAACAGGCCTAAAATCAGCTAAAAGAGAAACTTGTGCTTGGGAAGAACATTTGAAACTTGAGCCACATCTTCACCAAAACTCTTACTGTGGCATGCAGCATAGCCAGTTTACTGTAGGAGATGAAATACAAATAACTGAGAGGGTAGAAGAGAACCTTGAATAACATCAAAATGTACAGAAGCATTAAGAAAAAGGAAAAGAAAAGATGGGACCACAAGATTAAATGGAAATCAAAATATGCTATTACAAATGCCCAAGCAGAAAAATAAAGTTTCCATGGTGATTGCCACATGCTTGGCAGTATTCCATCAAGTTCAGGAAAATGGGAATTAAATGGAAAAAATAACTGGTATTGGAAATTACAACGATAATTATGTTCTTTAAATACATAATATTAGAGTCATGTGAAAGGAAGTCCTATATGGAGGAATATGTGACCAGTGAATAACAATAAATAGAGGTCTAGTCATCTCTGCAAAAGTGAAGTTGGCAGAATTTGGATTTAATGGTGGCATTTAAAAGTTTTGTTGTAGAATATTGTGAAACAAATAATAGCAAAAATAATTAGACCAGAGCTTAGTTGACACTGGATTTTGTGAATTTGTAGTGAAAACATTCACATCATTTTCTATTTTGTAGTGCTGGCCAATAAAAAATAGACCAGGAAGTAATTGAAGTTTCAAAATGGGTACTGCCTGAGTTTAAAACAGTGAGACAGTCTTAGGGAGTAGTGAATATGGTATGGAAACAGATGATCACAGAGGCAAGTTAGCACCCAAATAAACTCTAGAACTGATCTTCTTTCAAAATAGACCCAAGCAATGTCTTGGCAATACATATTTTAGAGGTGGACGCCTAATGTTTAATAAGCAACTTGTGATCTAGTGAATTAAAGATGGCGGTGTGAGAGGTGAGACACAGGCTTCCTCCTAAAACTGCATATAATATGAAAATATAATTAATACAACTAATCCTGAAAGAGCAACAGGAAAAAGGACTGCGCCAGATTGCATACACCTGGACAAAAGAGCAGACCTCACAGAACAGGGCAATGAACCAAAGCTGTGACCCAGTGGGACCCAAACCCTTCCCCGACCCCAGCTCACCGGCAGCAGGAAGAGAAACTGAGCAAGGAGGGAGTGGGGGCCTGGGACTGATGAATACCTATCTTCAGAGATCTGCTCTGGGAGCACAAACCTACAATTCATGATGCTTGCATGATACTCTCATGATTATGGGGTTGGAAAGCAAAGACAGGCAGAATTCCTGGAGAGACTGAGATTCCAGCTGCTTGTGGAAAGCAGGGATCCATATCTGGCTGCTCTGGGACCAAAGAAAGGTGGGCAGTCTGAGAGACTTCATAAAAAGGAAGCCCTTACCAAGAGGGCTGCTAAAGGGCCAAGGATTGCACAGAGCTTACTGCTCAGGAGAGAGGACAGGTAGACAAAATTGTCTGGGTGCACTCTGCCCAGCAGGTTGGGAGCGTTGCCATACAGGCTCTCATATTTAAGGAGGAAAAAGAAATCTTCCTCCTTACATGATCTTCTGGTGCTCCGGCTCCCTGAATGGCTACACAGCTCCAAGGACCCCCTCTGTGATATGCAGCCTACTGCACCTTTCTTCCAGCCAGCCCCACCTGGCTCGCAAATTGCCAAAACCTACCCTGGCGTTAGCCCAGCCAGAGCAAAGAGCTGTCTACAGTAACTACAAATGCAAAGCATAGAGGCTTATACAAGTGTTCTTGGCCCACTGCTTCAGGCAATGGAGATAGGCAAAGCATTCGGGTAGCAGGACACAGATCGTTCCTCCCCCCAGGCACAAATACCACTCCTCTGTGACCACCGACATTGCTTCAGGCGCTTATAAGCTCCAGGGAATAGAGCTTCTGAGCACTAGAGAGTGCCATATACAAATATGAAATGCCAAAGGAATCTGGTTCAGAGTAAAATTATTAATACAACTCCTGAGAAATATTTAAATGACATTGACCTCATGACACTTACTGAAAGGGAGTTCAAAATAAAAATCATTAACATGCTCATGAAGATACGGAAAGATATTCAAGAACTCAGGAATGAATTCTGGTCAGAGATCCAATCATTGAAGAGCACAATGGATGGTACTAAAAGCAGACTAGATATGGTGGAGGAGACGATAAGTGAAATAGAAAATAGAGAAGAGGAATACAAAGAAGCTGATGCACAGAGAGAAAATAGGATCTCTAAGAATGAAAGAATATTGAGAGAACTGTGTGACCACTCCAAATGGAACAATATTCACATTATAGGGGTACTAGAAGAAGAAGAGAGAGAAAAAGGGATAGAAAGTGTCTTTGAGGAGGTAATTGCTGAAAACTTCCCCAAACTGGGGAAGGAGATAGTCTATCAGGCCATGGAGGTGCGCAGATCTCCCAACACAAGGAACCCAAGAAAGACAACACCAAGACATATAGTAATTAAAATGGCAAAGATCAAGGATAAGGACAGACTATTAAAAGCAGCCAGAGAGAGAAATAAGATCACATACAAAGGAAAGCCCATCAGGCTATCATCAAACGTCTCAACAGAAACCTTACAGGCCAGAAGGGAGTGGCATGATGTGTTTAATGCAATCAAGCAGAAGGGCCTTGAACCAAGATTACTTTTTCTGGCAAGATTATCATTTAAATTTGAAGGAGGGATAAAACAATTTCCAGATAAGCAAAATCTGAGAGAATTTACCTCCCACAAACCATCTCTACAGTGTATTTTGGAGGGACTGCTATAGATGGAAGTGTTCCTAACGTTTAATAGCTGTCACCAGAGGTAATAAAACCACAGTAAAGAAAGTAGAACTGTTACTTAATAAGCAAATGCAAAAATTAAAATAACTATCTCCAAAGTCAATCAAGGGATAGACAAAGAGTACAGAATCTGATACGTAATATATAAAGAATGGAGGAGGAAGAAAAAGGAAAAAGAAGAAGACAAAAGAACCTTTAGACTGTGTTTGCAATAGCATTTTAAGTGAGTTAAGTTAGACTCTTAGATAGTACGGAAGTTAACCTTGAACCTTTGGTAACCACGAATCTAAAGCCTGCAATGTCAATAAGTACATACCTATCCATAATCACCCTAAATGTAAATGGACTGAATGCACCAATCAAAAGACATGGAGTCACTGAATGGATAAAAAAAAAAGACCCACGTATATGTTGCCTACAAGAGACTCACTTTAAACCCAAAGACATACACAGACTAAAAGTGAAGGGATGGAAAAAGATATTTCATGCAACTAATAGGGAGAAAAAAGCAAGAGTTGCAGTACTTGTATCAGACAAAATAGACTTCAAAACAAAGAAAGTCACAAGATACAAAGAAGGACATTACATAATGATAAAGGGGTCAATCCAAAAAGAAGATATAACCATTATAAATATCTATGCGCCCAACACAGGAGCACCTACATATGTGAAACAAATACTAACAGAATTAAAAGGAGAAATAGAATGCAATGCATTCATTCTAGGAGACTTTAACACCCCACTCACTCTGAAGGACAGATCAACCAAATAGAAAAAAAGTAAGGAGAGAGACACTGAACAGCACACTAGAACAGATGGACCTAAGAGACATCTACAGAACTCTACACCCAAAAGCAAGGAATACACATTCTTCTCAAGTGCACATGGAATATTTTCAAGAATAGATCATATACTAGGCCACAAAAAGAGCCTCGGTAACGTAAAAAAAATTGAAATTGTACCTATCAGTTTCTCAGACCACAAAGGTATGAAACTAGAAACAAATTATGCAAAGAAAATGAAGAATCCCACAAACACATGGAGGCTTCACAACATGGTCCTAAAAAACCAATGGATCAATGACCAAATAAAAACATAGATCAAGCAACATATGGAGACAAATGACAACAATAATTTAACACCACAAAATCTGTGAGATGCCACGAAGGTCGTATTAAGAGGAAAGTATATTGCAATACAGGACTACCGCAGGAAAGAAGAACAATCCCATATGAGCAGTCTAAACTCACAATTAATGAAACTAGAAAAAGAAGAACAAATGAGACCCAAGTTCAGTAGAAGGAGGGACATAATAAAGGTTAGAGCAGAAATAAATAAAATTGAGAAGAATAAAACAATAGAAAGAATCAATGAAAGCAGGAGCTGGTTCTTCAAGAAAATAAACAAAATAGATAAACCCCTAGCTAGATTTATCAAGAGAAAGAGAGAGTCTACTCACATAAAGAGAATCTGAAATGAGAAAGAAAAAATCACTACAGACACCACAGAAATACAAAGAATTATTAGAGAATACTATGAAAAATTATATGCTAACAAACTGGATAATGGAGAAGAAATGGACAACTTTCTAGAAAAATACAACCTTCCATGGCTGACCCAGAAAGAAACAGAAAATCTGAAGAGACCAATTACCAGTAACGAAATTGAACTGGTAATCAAAAACCTACCTAAGAACAAACCTGTGGACCAGGTGGCTTCACCACTGATTTTATCAAACATTTAGTGAAGACGTAATACCAATCCTCCTTAAAGTTTTCCAAGGAGTAGAAGAAGAGGCTATACTTCCAAACTCATTCTATGAGGCCAGCATCACTCTAATACCAACACCAGGCAAAGACACCACAAAAAAATAAAATTACAGACCAATATCCCGGATAAACATAGATGCAAAAATACTCAACAAAATATTAGCAAACCGAATTCAAAAATACATCAAAAGGATCATCCATCATGATCAAGTAGGATTTATTCCAAGAATGAAAGGATGGTACAACATTCGAAAATCCATCAACATCATCCACTACATCAATGAACAGGACAAAAACCACATAATCATCTCCATAAATACTCAAAAAGGACTTGACAAAATTCAACACATATTCATAGTTCTAAGAGAAAAGTATATTGCAATCCAGGGCTATTTAAAGAAGGAACAACATTCCCAAATGAATAGTCTAAAGACACAATTACTGAAATTGGAAAAAGAAGAACAAATGAGGCCCAAAGTCACCAGAAGGGGGGATATAATAAAGATCAGAGAAGAAATAAATAAAATTGAGAAGAATAAAACAATAGAAAATATAAATGACACCAAGAGCTGGTTCTTTGGAAAAATCAACAAAATAGATAAAACCCTAGCCAGACTCATTAAGAGAAAAAGAGAATCTACACACACAAACAGAATCAGAAATGAGAAAGGAAAAATAATGACAGACCCCACAAAAATACAAAGAATTATAAGAGAATATTATGAGAATCTATATGCTAACAAGCTGCAAAACCTAGAAAAAATGGACAACTCCTTAGAAAAATACAACCTTCCAAGACTGACCAACAAAGAAACAGAAAAATTAAACAGACCAATCACCAGCAACGAAATTGAATCGGTAATCAAAAAGCTCCCTGAGAACAAAACCCCTGGACCAAATGGATTCACCTCTGAATTCTACCAGACATATAGAGAAGAAATAACACTCATACTCCTTAAAGATTTTCAAAAAATAGAAGAGGAGGGAATACTTCCAAACTCATTCTATGAAGGCAGCATCACTCTAACACTACCTAAAGCAATCTACAGATTCAACACAATCCCTATCAAACTACAAACAGCTTTCTTCAATGAACTTGAACAAATAATTCTAAAATTCATATGGAACCACAAAAGACCCCGTATAGCCAAAGCATCTTGAGAAGGAGGAATAAAACAGGGGGATTTACGCTCCCTGAGTTCAAGCTCTACTACAAAGCCACAGTAATCAAGACAATTTGGTATTGGCACAAAAACAGACCCACAGACCAGTGGAACAGAATAGAAAATCCAAACATTAACCCAAACATATACAGTCAATTAATATTTGATAAAGGAGCCTTGGATATACAATGGGGAGATGACAGCCTCTTCAGCAGCTGGTGTTGGCAAAACTGGACAGCTACATATAAGAGAATGAAACTGGACTACTGTCTAACCCCATACACAAAGATAAAGTCAAGGTGGATCAAAGACCTGAATGTAAGTCATGAAACAATAAAACTCTTAGAAAAAACAGATAATATTCTCTTGGACATAAACATGAGCGACTTCTTCATGAACATATCTCCCTGGGCAAGGGAAACAAAGCAAAAATGAACAAGTGGGACGATATCAAGCTGAAAAGCTTCTGTACAGCAAAGGACACCATCAGTAGAACAAAAAGACATCCTACAGTATGGGAGAATATATTCATAAATGACATATCCAATAAAGGGTTGACATCCAAAATGTATAAAGAACTCATGCACCTTACCAAACAAAAAGCAAATAATCCAATTAAGAAATGGGTAGAGGACATGAATAGACACTTCTCTAAAGAAGAAATTCAGATGGCCAACAGGCACATGAAAGGATGCTCCACATCGCTAATCATCAGAGAAATGCAGATTAAAACCACAATGAGATATCACCTCACGCCAGTGAGGATGGCCAACATCCATAACACAAACAACAAATGTTGGCGAGGATGTGGAGAAAAGGGAACCCTCCTACACTGCTCGTGGAAATGTAAATTAGTTCAACCATTGTGGAAAGCAGTATGGAGGTTCCTCAAAAAACTCAAAATAGAAATACCATTTGACCCAGGAATTCCACTCCTAGGAATTTATCATAAGAATGCAGCAGCCCAGTTTGAAAAAGACAGATGCACCCCTATGTTTATCGCAGCACTATTTACAAGAGCCACGAAATGGAAGCAACCTAAGTGTCCATCAGTAGATGAATAGATAAAGAAGATGTGGTACATATACACAATGGAATATTATTCAGCCATAAGCAGAAAACAAATCCTACCATTTGCAACAACATGGATGGAGCTATATGGTATTATGCTCAGTGAAATAAACCAAGCCTAAAAACACAAATATCAAATGATTTCACTCATATGTGGAGCATAAGAATAAAGAAAAAAACTGTAGGAACAAAACAGCAGCAGACCCACAGAGCCCAAGAACAGACTAATAGTTACCAAAGGGACTGGGGAAGATGGGTGGGAAGGGAGGGATAAGGGGGAAAAAGGTGCATTATGATTAGCAGACATAATGTTGTGGGGGCACGGGGTGAGCTGTACAACCCAGAGAAGACAATAATGTTTCTATAGCATCTCACTACGCTGATGGACAGTGACTGTAATGGTGTTGGTGGGGAGAACCTGATGAAGGGGGTAGTTTAATCACCATAATATTGCACATGTAATTGTAGATTAATGATACCAAAATAAATTATAAAAAAAAATTCAACACCCATTCATGATAAAAACTCTCAAGAAAATGGGTATAGAGGGCAAGTACCTCAACATAATAAAGGCCATATATGACAAACCCACAGCCAACACTATACTTAACAGCCAGAAGCTGAAAGCTTTGCCTTTATGATCAGGAACAAGACAAGGATGCCCACTCTCCCCACTTCTATTCAACATAGCACTGGAGGTACTAGCTATGGCAATCAGACAACACAAAGAAATAAAAGGCATCCAGATTGGTAAGGAAGAAGTTAAACTGTCCCTGTTTGCAGATGACATGATATTTTACATAAAAAACCCTAAAGAATCCACTCCAAAACTACTAAAACTAATATCTGAATTCAGCAAAGTTGCAGGATACAAAATTAATACGCAGAAATCTGTGGCATTCCTATGCACTAATAGTGAACTACCAGAGAGAGAAATCAGGAAAACAATTCCATTCACAGTTGCATCAAAAAGAATAAAATACCTAGGAATAAACCTAACCAAAGAAGTGAAAGAACTATACTCTGAAAACTAAAAGACACTCATGAGAGAAATTAAAGAAGATACCTATAAATAGAAACACATCTGTGCTCATAGATAGGAATAATTAGTATTGTCAAAATGGCCATCCTACCTAAAGCAATCTGTAGATTCAATGCAATTCCTATCAAAATGCCAACATCGTTCTTCAATGAACTAGAAAAAATCATTCTAAAATTCATATGGATCCAAAAAAGACCGCAAATAGCCAAAGCAATCCTTAGAAGGAAGAATAAAGCTGGGGGAATTTTGCTCCCCAACTTCAAGCTCTACTACAAAACCACAGTACTCAAGGCAATTTGGTACTGGCAGGAGAACACACCAATAGACCAATGGAACAGAGTAGAGAGCCCTGATATAAACCAAACGATATATGGTCAATTAATATAAGGAGCCATGGACATACAATTGGGAAATGACAGCCTCTTCAACAGCTGGTTTTGGCAAAACTGGACAGCTACATGCAAGAGAATGAAACTGGATTATTGTTCAACCCCATACACAAAAGTAAACTCGAAATGGATCAAGGACCTGAATGTAAGTCATGAAACAATAAAACTCTTAGAAAAAAACATAGGCAAAAATCTCCTGAATATAAGCATGAACAACTTCTTCCTGAACGCATCTCCTCAAGCAAGGGAAACAAAAGCAAATATGAACCCATGGGATTACATCAAACTATAAATTTCTGTATGGCAAAGGACACCATCAGCACAACAAAAAGGCATCCAACAGTATGGGAGAATATATTTGTAAATGACATATCCGATAAGGGGTTGACATCCAAAATATATAAAGAACTTACACACCTCTACACCCAAAAAGCAAATAATCCAATTAAAAAATGGGCAGAGGATATGAAGAGACTGTTCTTCAAAGAAGAAATTCAGATGGCCAACATACACATGAAAAGATGCTCCACATCACTAATCATCAGGGAAATGCAAATTAAAACCACAATGAGATATCACCTCACACCAGGAAGGATGGCCACCATCCAAAAGACTAAGAACAACAAATGCTGGTGAGGATGCGGAGAGAGGGGATCCCTCCTACATTGCTGGTGGGAATGTAAGCTACTTCAACCATTGTGGAAAGCAATATGGAGGTTCCTCAAAAAACTAAAAATAGAAGTACCATTTGACCCGGGAATCCCACTCCTTGGAATTTACCCAAAGAATACAACTTCTCAGATTCAAAAAGACATATGTACCCCTATGTTTATTGCAGCACTTTTTACAATAGCCAAGATATGGAAGCAGCCTAAGTGTCCATCAGTAGATGAATGGATAAAATGTGGTACATATATACAATGGTATATTATTCAGCCATAAGAAACAAACAAATCCTACTATTTGCAACAACATGGATGGAGCTAGAGGATGTTATGCTCAGTGAAATAAGCTGTGCAGAGAAAGACAAGTGCCAAATGATTTCCCTCATTTGTGGAGTATAACAATGAAGCAAAACTGAAGGAACAAAATAGCAGCAGACTCCGAGACTCCGAGAAGGAACCACTGGTTACCAAAGGGAAGGGGTGTGGGAGGGCAGGTGGGGAGGGTGTGAGAAGGGGATTGAGGGGTATTTTGTTTAGTACACATGGTGTGGGAGATCACGGGGAAAACAGTGTAGCACAGAGAAGGCAAATAGTGAGTCTGTGGCATCTTACTACACTGATGGACAGTGACTGCATTGGGGTATGGGTGGGGACTTGATAATATGGGTAAATGTAGTGACCACATTGCTTTTCCATGTGAAACCTTCAGAAGAGTGTATATCAGTAATACCTTAATAAAAAGAATAATATAAAAAAATAATAAGCAACTTGACTGTTTCTTAAAGTTGGTTTTAAGCCTACAAAGAATATGCACTTGGAGTCTAAGGGGGAACAAATAACACAAGAACTATAGCAATTAAATCTATGTTTAGCCCTCTACTAACCCTTTTTGCTCTCTCAGCCTGATAGAATTTGGCGAGGGAGCGACTGGGTCTGCTCCGCCCTTCTGGCAAGGCAACCATCTGGCCAGTTGCACCTGTTTCCAACAGCTCTGTTACTCCCATGAGCCCTATGTTGTTTTAAATGAAGTGGGAGCTAATGGGACGTGAATTACATGTGGAATGGGATGGCAATTTGTGAAGAAGAGAGCTAAACAAAGCCAATTAGCTAACCTGGAATGGATAAACTAAACTGAATAATTGGGAAGAATGGCAGAACAAGGTTAAACAAAATAGCAACCAAGATGATGAATGTTCTTTGAAAAAAGAAGCAGACAATTTCATTGTCTGGGGGAAGAAAACAAAACTCCATCTGCCCATTCAAGTGGCTCCAGTTTCTAGTTCATATTAAAGATAAATCTGAACTATGCTCTAGTAGCATTGCTGAAACAACTGTTTCAGGGATCAGGCTTCCTCTCCCCTAACCTCTGCGTGATGACTTGCGCTACAGAATGAGGGCTGTGCTGCTGTCAGAGGAAAAGAATCTGCGCCTTGAAAAAATTAACTTGAAAGAAGGACAAACCCTCCAAAACAGCTTATATTTCCACCCTTCAGAAACAGTGATAGTGTTTTAAAGTAAAAGTTGCTGGTGTTTTTACATGTGAATTTTCCTTCATTTTACACATCATTTTGGATTTTCTCCATCTCTTAACATTATTTACTGTTTTAGCCACACTTAGTTCCCCACCTCCTATTTGCACAAGTTCACACTACTGAAATATATGTCACAGAATTAAATTTTATTTTGTTTTCTATTCTGAAATACCAAGGATTGGCTTTGTTATGCAATATGAATGATAGATATACTACTATGATTGTTGGTGAGATTTCACAACCTTATAATAGCTCCAACTTTAAATAATTAACCTTAGATGTCCAGAATATTAAGACATAAACCTTTTGGAATTATTTGTCCCAGAAGTTAATCAGTAAAAAAAATAGTATATTGAAATTCTCTGCATGTGCGCACATGTATATGTATTCAATTATATAACTTGCAATTTTTCTTCAGGTCTAACAAGTCACAAAAAAATACCTACATGTCTTAAATTGAGATTGTTTTTGTCAATCAGTATGTCTCTCAGCTAAACATTTCAGAAGAAATTGAGAAGCAACTATTTTCTATGATCCCAATGCTTTTTAACAAACCCACATGCACCCCTACATTTTGTTCTTCATGCAAGGTCAGGAAGAGAGTGAATGGATTCTTAAAGAAGAGTTTGCAATATATAGACATATACCATATTTTTAAACAAATTTTCTGTCCCTCTCTATAACTCATATGAACATTGGGGCACTTACCAAAATTCATCATTTTGATACAGGGGAAAAGTTTTAGAATTTGAAAAGGACAAGTTTCAGTGGATGTGTTGTGTGTGTGTGTGTGTGTGTGTGTGTGTGTGTGTGTGTGTGTTTTCAGTGCCAGATACTGCAAAGAGTAGGTCAGGAAGTTAGTCATTTTATGTTCATTTTCACATTTTATCTTTAAATGTCAAGTCTCTAAAGATTTTTATTTGGATAGCATGGTGACATATGATGAAACTTAGGGAGATTAACAAAAAGCCACACATTGGTTTTCTTGGGGGTACTTTGAGCTATAAAGGTTTAGTTTTATTTTATATTCCATATGAACCCTGAGATACATTTAATCCCTCAGCAAGAACAAGAGAACCATTAAAGTTATGAAAACCCACTATAAGAAAGAAAAAACATTATTCTGACTTCAGGAATCTTCCACCTAGAAATTATCTTCCCTATATCTTATTGGCCTATTTTACACACACATAAAATTTCTATATTCACATTGCTTTTCCTCTTTCAAATTGGTCTGATGTGTTTCTTTTATCGATGACTTATAAAAAGAAGGCTTTGATTTAAAAATGATTGCAGCCGTTTAAGAAAAAGCATTCATCAATTCATTGTAAAGGTCTTAAAATAACCTTACTCTTTCTGGTATACTGTGCAGAAGTCAATAAAATGGGGCTAAATGCCAAGAGAAAGCAGTCATGAGACAACCCCAGAAAAGATGCCAAACCTACACTATCAGAAGTGAAAAGAGAAGCTCAAATAACAACATGAACACCTAATTGTAATTTCACACTTTTTTCGAGATACAAATATTTCATTGTAATTAAGGAGCATTTAGGATAAATTACATAATAAAATACTTTGGAATTCAGAGGCTTAAATTCAGGTCTAAAAGAACTTAATGTAGATTTGTGGATTAATCAGCATACTTAAACTTAGAACTATATGAATTTTCTCCATAAATTTATGCTTATGTTCTACAACTTACCCCTTCTCTGTACATGAGGGTTTGAAACTCTTTTTCTTCCTTTAGCTATTATAAGAGATGACTTGTGACATTAATGAAAGGATTTGTAGAATTAAAACTTCACAGAAGGATGTTATGACTATAATCTTCCTATTCAAAAACTTCTTTAGATACAAATGGGGCCTCAAAATAAAAACAAAATGTGATTCAAAATAGAGACAAAAGATTAGTTGATTTTCAAGTGAATTAGGGAATTATTTTAGAAAGGCACCGTATATCTCTCAGCAGATCACATTATTCTGGCTGTGGGACTGACTAGAAGAGAGTGTGCTGAATTTAAAAATTAACTGCAGTGGTGCCAATCCTACTTTTGCCTGTGGGGAAGGAGGGCAAGGTGGATAAAAAAGCTGGATATACGTAATAGTTGCATGGAAAACCGCATGGCTTCCATGTCTCCTGAAAAGTGAGCATCTTTCCTTCTCATTCTCTAAGCAAAAAGATACTCAAACAACTCTTCCTCTACCATTCTAATAATAATAATAAAGGTATGATAATCATACCAAGAAGAGAATAAGCCTCCAGTAGAAGCAGACATAGATGGAGCACACAGGTTAATAAAGTGCTGGAACATCATAAAACCAGGGTAAACATTTTGCAAAGCATGACTGAGGGTAACAAAACCTATGGTTTGAAGAACTGCAGTCATACATGAAGCTTAATAACAAGAGACTAGAAATAGAAGAAGCTGACATCCCAACATAAATGATGTGGGGCAAGGCAATGTTCTGACAAGAATTATTCTGTTAGACACATTGGTTAAGGGTTACTGTCAGTTGTTTAGAACAGAGGAATTCAAAACTGAATTCCAAATCCTGTCTACAAACTCTCCACTTCATTCTATGTAAGCATTTCTTAATCTCTCTCAACAAAATGCTGTCATCTCCACAAGGTTGTAATTTAAAGACCTCTTCCTTCTGCTACCAAACATACCTGATCTAGGAAAACCAATGTACCTATTATAGTCAAGATTCTAATTTCCAATGTGGGAAAAACCAACTAAAGAGTACTCCTTTCCACATTGTCTTTCAAAGCTTCCGGGGCATTACAAAACAACCAGCAGACTTCTAAACTGAAGATAAAAAACATCATATCTAAGATTGTGGTGATGGAGCATATTTTAGAAACCAAAGCTATTAGATGGTATCAGTTCCCACCTTTGGCATATCTAGACATATTTATCAACCACAAGATGTTAGTTAAATCCAGAGTACCATTTTTTACCCCAATTTGCCCTGAAGTAATGCTTTAGCAGTGCTCTCTAGCCAGAAATTTCTCTGATGCCACAGAATGAAAAGGTATGAATATCAAAAAACACATCATTGATAATACCACCAACCTATATTGCTTCTAACCACTGGGGACAATTTCTTCATTAAATCCAAATTCTCCTTTTGGACAAGGTCTTTTTCATAACCAATCAAGTGATAAATGAAGCCTCACATTGTTTGGAAAACTGTGTTTGCCATGGAGCCCACATTTGTCAGACCATCCCCCCAGAGAGTCCAATTCATCAGGCCTTGTCAGGTTGCATTACTCAGCCTCATTAATGCCACCTCATAGGCTGCAGCACTATCTCCCGCCTGGAGTTGCCTGATAGACTGCTCCTCCCTGCACAGACTCCTAAGGGGCCCTTCGAGAAATGTTTTATTGAAGGCTCTGGTGAGGGAAACAGCACCTTAATGAAAGACATGCTGCAGAGCATAGCTAACTACTACTACAGCCCATCTCTGTTGCCATCAGTAATTGCACTGATTTGTGACCTATGAGGATGATGGCTAGCTAACCTTTTCTTAACTGAAAATGCAGGTGATAGGAAAAACTAGGTAAGAAAAATTAAGGGAGGTGTTCTATTTCAAAAGCTGTTTTAATAGGAGTGTTTTCTATTCACTTGGTTTAAATAGAACAACCTAGTCCTTGATCTCTCAGGTGGTGTAGTTAGATTAAGGAAAATAGCCTCAGGAGAAGAGAAAACAAAGTCAGAACAAAGGCCAGAGAATGTCAAGAAAAGCATTTAACACAAACGGTAAATGTTTACTTGAATTGTGACAAATGCTTTTAGTAGAAGATCAAGATGTGGTAGATTTAAGTGCTCTGTCATTGCAAATACCCTAAGCACAGAGATTGAGTGAAGGATCACTTTAAGTCATGACAATGCATCCTGGAATCAAAGGTGACTGGAGTGAAAAGCAGAGATTGATGACAACTGTGCTGTTTTACAAAACTCGCTATTGTTCTTTTCTTATTTTCCTAGTCAGATTCTTTAAAAGAATTAAAATAAATCAAAAGATTACTTATGTACATCTGCTTTAAAATGCTACACACACACACACACACACACACACACACACTCATACACACATTCCCCATTCACCATTATTCCAGAATTATATGCAGCTGCTGCTCTGGTCTAATTGCCTTTGCAGAGCAACAAAAGAAGTAAACGACTTTTACTGAAGCTGCAAATCAGATTCCCCTCAGCTCTGGTGGCATCTGTGGGCAAAGGGCTCCCTTTAGAATGACACTGTCCAATTACCAGTAAACATTGCTGCTATCCTCCAGGAAAACAGAAGTTAGGGAATCTGTGAGGTAGCACATAGCCAAATAATCAAACCATTTGATTACCTTTTGACATTGCAATTTATTTAGTGCTGATAGAGGTAGGAGGCTATATTCCTGCCCAGGTGGAATTCACAAGTTAAAAGGACAGGCTTAAATTACCAAGTACTCATGCTGGATAAAAGTACTGTGTTTAGTCAAGGTCTCTCAACAATCTATTACTTGGAAAGCCCTGTTATCAAGATTTTATTTTTGTTATTTGTGGGAGAATATTACTTTCTATTCCAATTTTCAGGATCTCATTTTTTTTACCCCTAAAAACATATTCCACTGAATGTTAATTCCTGCCCGCAATCCTTAATCAAAACTCCCAAATCCAAAAGTTCCAAAATCTTAGAATTTATTTTAATGCATTTGGTGGTAAATGCTGACCTAACTTGAACTTCTCTAGCTGTGAAACTTCATCTGAACTTATATGAAGTTTTCATATTCTTTCCACGTAGTATGAATATTAATATACTGCATTTCAGTATCTTTGATTATAGAATACTGACCCAGGCTTGGAAGGGGTACTATTCAATATACAGTATATGACTTGAATTACCTTTGTCAAATTGGAAAATGCTAACTTCTGAAATATTTGTCTCTAAGATATTCAATTAAGTGATAGTAAAATTGTATCCTATTCTTATTCTACAACCTGATGCTGATTTTTCTTATAGTGATACTGTTCAGATTTGAAGGTTTGAGATAGAAACTTTTTTTTTGCTGTAAGAAATACTACTTCATCCAAACCCACAGAATGTACAACACCAAGAGTGAACCCCAATGTAAACTATAGATTCTGGGTGATAATGTCGTGTCAATGTAGGGTCACAAAAAAAAAAAAAATACTACTTCTGCCTTTTCTATTCTTCCCAGGTCCACACTCTACCTAAAGAAGCCTCAGCTGGCCCTTAAAAGTACTGCAATGAAGGAAATTTCTAAAATATTAATTGCAAAATTCTAAAGGAAGTAAATTACTTTTAAATTTAGTTTTGTTTAAAAAGTACTTATGCATATTTACATATTTTTATAAAAATACTTCAGGCTGAATGATTTGAAATGCACTGATATTAAAAAGAAAATGTAATACTTGAATTGTCATTAAAATAATAACCAAGTGGTTAGTCACATGTAATGTGTATATTCACTCCATATATGCCAAAAGTTTCTATCTGCATTTAACAAATATGGAATAGCTTGGAAGATAGGCTATTTACTTTACGATAGATACATAAGAAACTAGGTAAATAAGGACTAAGAAAAAATTTTTGTTACTTCTAAAATTACAAGGAATATACTCTTACATGAAAGTTTCTATTGTGTTTTCCCAAGAGCACTGAATTATAACAGAGTCCTAGAGTAGGTAGAGCTTCTGTGGGGTAAATGGCAGAATTTCCGGAATCTCCCTCCTACCCTTAGTCCATTTACATATCAATAGATTTTTCACAGAGCCTCCAGTCTATCCAGGGCAGAGGGTAAAAAGGCCATTCTCTCCTCCCCTCCCTTCCTGGCACCTAATTGGTCTGCTGCCAGCCAATCACCACAGCCTGCCCATGGAGATCCTCCTGGAAGGGGCCGGTGAGGAAGAAAAGTGAGCGCTTCTGCTTGAGGGAATGGATGGAGCTGGGCCTGGCTAGCGAATTAAAGCAAACTGTGAGCAATAGAAATAGTTTCTCCCAACTTGCCCTTCCCCTGCCTTACTTCAGTTTCACCAGATTCTAGGGGAATTTGTTCCCACAGAAGAACCCCTTACTTCTGGAGCTACACTTCTTAAGATAAACTTTCTATGATAAGTAGCCTATGGACACCGTCTTGCTGAGTGGTCATCCAGTGTCTCTAATATAGGCTGAATTACATCCCTGAAATTCATATGTTGAAATCCTAACCTCTAATGCCTCAGAATGTGACTGTATTTGGGAAAAGGTCTTAAAAGAGGTAATTAAAATTAGGTCATTAGTGTGAATCCTAAGCCAATATGATTGCTGTCCCTATAAGAAAGAGAAATTTGGGCACATATACTGTGGAAAGACCATATGAAGACACAGGGAGAAGACAGTCATCTACAAGCTAAGGATAGAGGTCTCAGAAGAATGTATCTCTGAATAATGTTATCTCAGACTTCTAGATTCCAGAATTGTGAGAAAATACATGTCTGCTGTTTAAGCCAACTGTGGGGAAGTTGGGGTTCCTATGGCCAGGATCCTCACTGAACTTAATCCACATGATGATGTAACTGGCCTGTTGCTAGGCTACCACTTCCACACCTTTAGGCAATAAGCTATTATTGTGCTATATAGAGAGCTGGGCCCAGTGCTCTGGGCAGAGGCAGAGACACTAGTGCTCAACCTACCACCAGGAGAACAAGCTGGGTAATAAACTCTTTCACCACAAAGAACGTTTTGCTGTCAATTTCTTTGGTCACACTGAATCCATAGTAACCTTGCCTGGGGCTGAAACCCATTGGTAACACCATTGGTGAAAGTCAGCAGGGTTCATTGTTGACCAAGGAAAAAGACAGGCTGCCCTTATGGGAGGGGTGCTTCAGCGGGCTGCCCCTGTGAATGGGAAAATAGTGGATCGTCCTCCAATGGGTATGTGGTCTGAGGTGGCTTGCCTCCTAGAGGACTGGCACCTGAGGACGTAGGGGTGGCCCTTGGTATAGTAAGTAAATCCTTTGAGAAACAGAGTGCCCATGAGTCAGCGGGGACTGTGGGTTGGCTGCTTCTCACAGTATTAAAAAGGTCTACAGAAGAGACCCAAGAAATGGCAGCACGAGAACGCAAGCTGCAAATTTCTGTGGATTCCCTAAAAAAGGAAATGGCATTGATGCGAGAGGCGGCATGAGAACACGAGCTGCAAACTTCTGTGGATTCCCTGAAGAGGGAAATGGCATTGATGCGAGAGGAGATGGCATGAGAATGCTGGCAGCAAGGTACCATTGGAGAGGTAAACAGTTCCTTACAGAACAAGATGGCAGTGCTGCCATGTGTTCTGAAGGAGGAAGAGGCCATCAAGCAAAAAGACGAACTCCTGAGGGAAGCACAGGTGGAGGTGGCATGAGAACATCAGATGTGAAGCATTGAGGTGAAGGTAAGAGAGCTTCTGAAGATTGAGGTAGCATTGCCGCGAGGCACAGTAGAAAAGATAAAGGTTGTAGCAGAGGAGGCACTTGGGGGAGGGGAGAGAAAGGTGCCATCAGCCCCAGAAATGGAGGAGCTGGGGAAGGATAAAAGGTGTGCTGTATTGAAAGCACACCCAGTGGTTGTAAAGAAAATAAAGACCAAGCAGCTGAAAGTTCCCCAAGGAGAGGAGCATCCCCCTCCCCAGGTCGTGGAGCACTCTATGGTCCGCCCCTATACTCAAGCTGAGCTGGTGGATGTGGGCTCCCGGTTTAGGAAGAAGCCCTTGGAGTCAATATCAGCTTGGCCCCTGTGTCTGTGGGACTTAGGGGTGGATGGAATTGTTCTGTCAGGATCAGAGATGGGAAAGTTGTCTTCCCTGACAGTGCAGCCTGCCTCAAGGCAGTGATTGCAAAATGCACATGAGACCCCAGGGAGTCACTCACTCCTTCCTCGATTGGCTTATGGCTGCACTTCATGCTGTTTGGCCCAATCCGGGTGATCTACCATCCTCTCCTGTTAGATGGCAGATGTATGCTGAGCTCCAACAGGTGTTATGAGAGCTAGGCGTAAGAAATGCCATCTGTAGTCCAGAGAATTATGGCCCAGATGAAGAGATTTTCACTACTGGGATGAGAAATATTGTACTTCTAATGGCTCCTATATCCCACTTTGGGTCTCTTCTGACCATTGTTTCCCCTCATTTAGGGCATCCCATAAGCGAGGTGACACATACAGTAGCAGATTAGGAGAGGCTGAAGCAATGAGAACATGGTTTGACTGAGGGGAAGGTCAAGGTATCTGCCCTGAGGGACCAGGGGGGACCGGAGGCCACATGTTGAAATAGCTATACATTGGTCCCCAGTGAACATACAACATGTCCTGGTTCTGGTGGACACTAGGGCTGAATGTTCACTGATTCATGGTAACCCTGAACGGTTTCCTGGGACCCCCCACTATCATAGGTGGATACGGGGGTAAGGCTATCAGAGTGAAAAAAGCCCAAATCCCTTTGGGAATAGGGAGTCTACCCCCAAAACAGTATACTCTGTATATATATCCTATCCCTGAGCATATTTTGGGGATCCTGCAGGGTCTATGGTTGCAGAACACTGCAGGTGAGTCCAGACTGAGAGTATGTGTGGTGAAGGCAGTTCTGAGGGGACATGCTAGGCACCCGCCAATAGCTTTGCCTGTGCTTCGGTGGGTAACTAATACCAAACAATACAAACTTCCTAGAGGGCATAAAGAGATTGGAGAAACTCTCCAGGAGCTGGAAAAGGTGGGTATTATAAAGCCCACCCATAGTCCTTTCAATTCCCCAGTGTGGCCAGTAAAAAAGCCAGATGGCTCCTGGTGTATGACTGTGGATTACAGAGAACTGAATGAAGTCATACCCATTATGCCTGCTGCTGTCCCCTCTATTGCAGGCTTGACAGATACCCTCAGCCATGAACTAGGAACATATCATTATGTGGTAGCTCTTGCTAATGCCTTCTTTTCCATTGACATTGAGCAGGAAAGTCAGGAACAGTTTGCCTTCATGTGGGAAGGATGACAATGGACTTTGACCATCCTACTGCAGGGATACCTCCACAGCCCCACCATCTGTCATGGACTTGTAGCCCAGGACTTGGAGAAACCACCAACCTTGCAGCTGTACCATTGTATTGATGATGTCATGCTCACATCCGATTCTCTTTCAGATCTAGAAGGTGCAGCACCAAGACTGCTGCAACATTTACAGGAGAAAGGATGGGCTGTGAACAGCACCAAGGTTCAGGCACCTGGTTTGTCTGTCAAATTCTTGGGGGTCGTCTGGTCGGGTAAGACCAAAGTTATACCAGAAACAGTTATAGATAAAGTCCAGGCCTTTCCTACCCCTACAACTGTAGCATTGCTACAGGAGTTTCTGGGTCATCTAGGCTACTGGAGAGTGTTTATCCCGCACTTGGCACAAATTCTGAAGCCTTAATACTGGTTGGCACAGAAGGGCGTCAGGCGGGAGTGGGATGAGATATGTGCATCTGCCTTTACTACAACAAAACGGGCAGTCAAGGCCGTGCAGGCCTTGAGTGTGATAGACCCATCAAGGCCTTGTGAGCTGGATGTTCATGTGACTGAAGATGGTTATGGATGGGGTCTCTGGCAGTGGCTTGAATGAACTCACCAACCTATTGGATTCTGGTCACAACTCTGGAAAGGGGAAGAGGTATGATACACTTTGATAGAAAAACAGCTGGCTGCTGTGTAGCATGCCTTGCTGGCTACAGAACCCATCACTGGAATGGCCCCGATAAAGGTAATAACCACCTATCCCATATTGGAGTGGGTACGAGACTGGACCCAAAAGCCAAGGAGTGGTGTGGCACACCCATACTAGCCAAGTGGGGTTCTTACCTACAGCAGTGTAGTGCCCTCTCTAGTAGCCCCTTGAGTGAAGAACTCCAATGCTTGTTGGGGCTGGTGACATATACTAGTGAAAAGCAGGAAGAACTTGCTTTTGAACTATTAGTAGCAGAGAGTCCCTACCAGGAGGGAAGAGCCCCTATACCCAAAGATGCATGGTACACAGACGGCTCCAGCCATGAGCAGCCCCCAAAATGGAGGGCCATAGCTTTCCATCCTAAGACTGAGACAATATGGATGGAAGATGGTGAGGGGAATAGCATCCAACGGGCAGAGTTGCAGGCCATGTGGCTTGTGATAAGCCAGGAGCCCTCCCATATAGTTGTCTGCACTAACAGCTGGGTTGTCTATAGGGACTTGACCCTGTGGCTACCAACCTGGTGCCATGCCAACTGGCTGGTTGGTCATTGACCCCTCTTGGGGTAAGAACTGTGGCAAGCGTTATGGGCCTGTGGTCAGACTAAAATAATTACAGTATACTTTGTGACAGGTCTTTGCCACTGGCATTCCCCAGGAAATGATAAAGCAGATATATTGGCCCAGATACATTAGTTAGAAGATCTAAGCCTGCCTTTGATGTAGCCCAATGGCTACATCAGCATTTGTTGCATGTGGGGCAAAAGACAATGTGGGCTGTAGCCCGTCGGTGTGGTTTGCCTTTGACCTTTGAAGAAGTTAGTAGAGCCCTGCAGGAGTGTGTTGTGTGCTCCAAAAGGGACTTACACTGAGTTCCACAGCAACATGGGACAATAGCTAAGGGGCCTATACCCCTTGTCAGGTGGCAGATAGACTATATTGGGCATCTACCTGTGTCAGAAGGATATCGGTATGCCATGACTTGTGTGGACACAGCTACTGGACTCTGGTTGCTTTTCCTACCTGTTGTGCAGACCAGCAGATGACCAAAAGAGGCCTGGAGCGTCTCTTTTGCTGCCTATGGCCGACCACAGGTAACAGAGTGATCAGGGCACCCATTTTACTGGACATACACTGCAGGAATGGGTGTGACAGCTGGGAATCAAATGGAAGTTACATGTGCCATACAATCCTACTGCAGCAGGCATGAAAGAGGGGCACAATGGCTTGTTAAAATCCAGACTAAAGTCAGATACCAATAGTCTGCAGGAATGGTCAATCCGCTTATGGACCATGCTATGGCATTTGAATGAGAGATTCTGAAAGGGAGCCCTGAGCCCCATAGACATGTTAACACATATAGCTGCCTCCCCTATACAACTGCAAGTAGAATCCAAGGAAGAATTACTGAAGCCGAGGTTCAGCCACCACATCTTGCTGCCAGCACCAACTACACTGAACCCTGGAGACTCTGTTGAGTGGACGTGGCCTTGGAAATTTCAACAGATCGACCAACAATGGTTGACTCTCCTGGCACTTTGGGGACAAGGCCTGGAAGCTGGCTGCCTGTGTAATCCTGGAATAATAGCAGAGTGGCCGCCAAAGGTCACAGTAGTATATCCTGAATGGCCAGAAGGTAGGAGCATCTTACCGGGGAGTTTTATCATTATGACCAGTGCATGCACCTCCAGTAGCACTATATATAGACCCTTCAGTAACCCCCATGGGGAAAGGAGTAAAAGTATGGTATACTAGACCTAGGGACCATTTCTCACACAAGGACCATTGCAGAGGATTGAAAGCGTGTAGATTGTAAGGTGAAAATCCTGGAGGGGTGGAGTGTGGGGAAGTTGGGGTTCCTATGGCCAGGATCCTCACTGAACTTAAACCACCTGATGATGAAACCAGCCTGTTGATAGGCTACCGCTTCTGCACTTTTAGGCAATAAGCTATTATTGTGCTATATAGAGAGCTCGGCCCAGTGCTCTGGGCTGAGGCAGAGAAGCTAGTGCTAGACCTATCACTGGGAGAACAAGCCGGGTGATAAACTCTTTCACCCCAAAGAACGTTTTGCTGTCAATTTCTTTGGTCACATTGAATCCACAGTGAGCTTGCCTGAGGCTGAAACCCATTGGCCAGACACCATCCAATATGTGCTACTTTGTAATGGCAGCCCTAGTGAACTAAAACAGTCTCTTTGCACATTTCTTCAGAAATTTGCAGCACTGAAATACGTATGTATGTCGTCTACCCCCCTCCACCACAAACACAAATTTTTGACCAGATGAGCTTTATTAAGGAAATACTCATTTAACAAACACTTGCTGAATACTTCTTGTGTACTGGGAGTTACAAAGGTGAATGACACATGGATCCTGTTATGAAGTGTCCATAGTGTTTGGGATTGAGAGAAGAAGGATGGAAATTAGAGACAAACATATAAACAGGTCCATATAATATTACTGTACTTATGGTATATTGAAAGTTCTGTAGAAACAAAAGTAAGAGAACAGTTGTTTCTGTTGATAATTTTTAAAAGTGATATATGATCTCAGTCTTGAGGGCTGAAAATGAGTTCTCCAAGCAGAGATGTAGTGAACGACAGTCCAGGAAGAGTAAGCCTAGTCATGAAACATTTTTCAGGGAACAAAAAGTAAGGTAGTTTATAAGGAGACAATTAATAAAAATCAAGGTAGGAGGCCCTGTGGATAAAATGAGAGTTCCTGTGGCCAGGATTCTCACCTGGCCCTGGCTGACTAGCTCACTGTACACCTGTGGGCAATATATGCTTGCTGACTCTATATAAAGAGCTCTGCTCGGTGCTCTGGGCATGCCATTGTGGCATGGCTGCAAGGCTGCAGGAGAGCAGAGCAGAGGCTGGAGTGGTGGCAGCACCAAGGACAGAGGCCCAGAGGACGGCTGTGCGGGACGACTGTGCAGAGAGGCTCAGAGGACGGCCATCCCGCCAGCTGGCTGTGTGGGACAGCTGTTCAGGTAGAGAGGCCCAGAGGACGGCTGTGCGGACAGAGGGGCCCAGAGGCAGAGACCGGATTGCTGAATGCAGACTCGCTCTGAGTGAGCAGGATTTTAGTGACTGACCTGCCACCACAGAAATAATGTTGGGTGTAACCCTTTCACCCCAAGAAAGTTTTGCTGTCAATTTCTTTGGTCACATTGAATCCATAGTGAACTTGCCTGGGGCTGAAACCCATTGGCAAGACAGGGGCCTTGTATGATGTGCTTGAGAAGTCCACATTTTACTCCCTAAGTGTTTTGCCTGAGGGTTTCAGCCACAGGCAAGTTCACTATGGATTTGGTGAGACCAAGAAATGACAATGGAACATTTCTGAGGTAAAAAGGTTTATACCTGCCTTTATTGTCATAGCAGTAGGTTGAGCACTAGAATCACATCTGCATCCAGCAATCTGAAGATCTGTAATCCACCTCCGTCTCTGCCTCCTCCCAGCGCACCTCTTTATATATAGTGACTCAGTAAGTATTAGCTCATTTCCTGTAAGTGTGGAGACATTAGCCCAGCAATAATCCAATTACATCAAGTAGTTTAGGGTTACGTGAAGCTCCTGACCATAAGAGCTTCCATTTTCCCCAAAGTAAGTAATGGATATTCTCAAGTGTTTAATCTCAGAGCACAGTTAAATTTTCTTTAAATATTTTCAGGAGTTCCAGTATGGAAACTGAGTCCTGAGCTAATGCTAAAAGACTCCTTTTCTATAGTCACCAATTCCAGCTACAAACACACATAAATATAACTTAATAAATTATTAAAATATTTTCAAGCTCAAAAAATTGGTGAAATATCCAGGTGCCAAAACTATAAAAGAACTCAAAGCTTGTCATTAGTTTGAGCGGAGGTTATAGTAATCTGTGAGAATACTGAATTGGGTGGCAATCATAAAAGCCGTGTTGGGATTTAATGCTTAAACAGCAATAGAAAATGTGGTGTTGAACCTCCATGAGGTATGGTCCTGCACTTGAGATCCTAATAAAGCTAAGAGCTGCCTATTTCATAAAAACAGGATTGAGTCCATTTCATCTGCCAGCTTAAGCACCTATAAGTATCAATGCTGCCTGCCAGAGGCTAAGAGTGGAAATGGTTGCATACCAAAATTTAAACCCAAGCCTGGGTCATCCATAAACAGATGAAGTTCCCATTGTACTATGCATGGTTATGGAATGCCAACCTAAGAAATCAATATGAATATTGGTCCAAATCACTTATACTGGTGTTCTATCGCTATGTCACAAGTTACCATAAACAGTGGCTTAAAACAAAATCTTTTGTAAACGCTATAGGTCAAAAGACCAGGCAGATCCAGCTGGGTTCTCCGCTTAGGATCTTACTAGGCTGAAATCTGGTGTCAGGTGGTCTGGGCTCTTAATCTGGAGGTTCTGGGGAAGAATATACTTTGAGGCTCATTCAGATTGTTGGCAGGATTGGGTTCCTTACAGAAGTAGATTTCAGTTACTTGTTCCTTTTAAAATTTTAATTACATCTGAAAAATCCCTCTTGCCAATGTGTCAGTCATAGTTAAGCCAGAGAAACAGAAGAGGTGATGTAGAGCAAGGAATTTATTGCAAGAAATTGGCTTATGTGAGTGTGGTATTATGCCTTGTATTGCATTTTTAAAAAACTATGCAAAATATGGCTTTGTATGAATACATATATGATACAATTTTCTTTTAAGATTGGTGTAAAAATTTTTTTAAGATCTTTTTAAAGATTTTTTTAAAGATTTATTCTAAGAAGAACACACCCAATTTTCAGAGAATTGCATTTGTTTCAGAAGGATGCTAAGGAAATGAAAACAGGGAGGAGTACAAAGGAATCTTCAATTGTATCAGTAGTATTTTCATTTCTTAAAAAAATAAAATGTTCTAAAGCAAATGTGGCAAAAAATTAACATTTTTTAGTTATGTTTCTCTGTTAATGCTCTGTAAAATCTCATGTGTTTGAAATATTTATTTCTTAAAAAGAAAGAAAAATATATTGAACATCAATAAATACAATGAATTGGAAGAGCTCTGTGAAGTAAAATCAGAAATGGTTCCAATTCTATTGCAATAATCCATGTAAGAGATGATCTATGAGAGTGTCTCCATAAGGGGAAAACAAATGAGATCTTCTAAATGTAAAATCAATATGACTTGATGATCAGTTTTGTATGAGTGGCAAAAGAGAATGTTGAATTAAGAATGCCTCTGAGTTTGTTGTCTTGGGAAATTAAATGAAAGTTGTGCTTTCAATCTACAGAGATAGAAAGTTGAAGGCCTTGATAGAGTTGTCCAGAAGTTATCTGGATATATCAATCTGGATTGAAGATAGAGTTTGGAGTCAAATGAATGAATTAATGAATGGAAGGATAGATGGCTGGCTAAATACCTCTGTATCTATTCATCCATTCTTCCTTGTCTTTTTTTTTTCAAGTTCTTTGTCTTTACTTTCTAATGACCCAAACTGCCCATTCTAAAGCCTTCTAAATTATATATTTATTTTATATTACTTGAGATTGTTTAATAGTTTTATTTTTCTTTTGAATTGAAATTTTCTGCTTTTACAATCCACTTGTATTTTTCCTGAAGCTTTTAAAAGATGTAGAAGCTATGAAAGGAGCTATAGACAATTACAGAGAGCATGAGCATAGATTGTGTAATATGACAATAGAAACCTCATAACTGCAAATAACTATTTCACAATTTGAGTCAAGCAAGCTAGAATTTCAACATTAAATTATTTTTCCTTCTCTACTGTCTTTAATTACATAAAACTTCCACCAGTTTGTAATTTAGAGAAATTTTTTGCTCTAACAAGGGAAGTTTTATTTATCATATGGGTGTTCTCCAGATTACAGAGTTCCTTGGAAATAGTTGACACTGAAATTCATTGCAATGTTAAAATGCATCTTGCTTTCAAACACTACCTTCCTCTGCATGTAGTTGTATTAATTTCCCTTTCTCTTGGAATGATATTTCCCATAGCTTTCATACTTGACGTCTTTGGGTCCTTCAAGTCCTTGTTAGTAAACTCCTTTATGATGCCTTTCCCAACTTCCCAGGCAGAACTCCACCAAAGTCTCCTGCAACGCTGAATAGTGAGCAGTAAATAACCACACACTTTGGGAAATGAACTCGATACTTACCATTATTACTGCCTCTCTCTTTTAGTTCTTTGGATAGGAATTGGGGTGGTGAAATTCCTCTATAGCAACAGTGATGTTAAAAGATGCTAATAACTCAACCATGAATCTTCCTAAATAACCAGAAAAATAACTAAGACATTTATTTTATAGTATTACAATTCTTTGTCACATAAAGAAGGAAATCCAGAGAATAAAATATATTGCTTCTGATAGGGATTGATGAAGGTAAAGTCAAACAGAAAGAACTGGAAAGGTAGAAGACATCATTCTACCTGAAACTTAGGCAAAAGTTGTAAAATATAAGCATGAGAATTGTTTCTCATTGTAATATTTAATTTTTTCAACATATTAATACTTACTGTAAGTTAGGATCTATGGCAGACCCAACAGTTTGATGGCAGAAAACTCAGACCAGTAATGTTGCAACAGATGTTAGAATACATTGAGCAGACTCATCTCTGCTCTTTTCAGATGTTTTTGCTGTATCTTGTAGGATTATAATCCAGGACTTGCATAGTTCAAGGAGAATGGAGTCCTCCCTGCTTCCCTTTGAGATGGTACAGTCTTTGTAATCTGATTATATATGATGGCCACCCCAATTTTTAATCTGTGAAAAGTAATCTCATTTTTCTCCATTGAATACTTTAATGTTACTAGAAATTCCTCACCATCAGTCAGCCTGAAGCAATTGCCTCAGGTACGACTCTTCTAACCAGCTCCCTCCTCCTGGTCCCACAGGTACAGAAACCATTGCTGTTTCAGTCCACGTGCCACTGACCTCCAAAGTGCTGTCCCACTAGCACTTCCCCATCAATGTCTTTCACTCCTTTTCTTTGGGTTACCAGGGAGTGTTAGGGTGAAGGATGGAGAATGGTAGTGAAGACCTTGACCATTTCAGTCAAAGGCATCATACATCTTCCAGGGCCCAGCAGCAACATTAAGGGTTTAAGCCTTGTCTTCTCCAACTTTAACCTTCAAGTCTCATCAACTTACCATCACAACCATACCCCACCACCAAATCTTAAATGGATTCTCTTTTACATAAATATTCAAATATGCTACATTTGTCTCAATATTAATTATAGTTCATACTAAATATTACTGTGGCTATTTGATTAATATTTTTCTTTTTATAAACTGTATCCTCCACCAGCCCAGATGTCTATTTGATCACCACTATATCACCAGGGCTATCAAATAGCTCTAAGAAAATTTGTTCTCATTTAGGATCTGTTGAATAAATTCTGATGACTGAAATATCACAGACTACTAACTAGACTGAACACTTAATGAAGAGGTAGTATCATATTTATTTTTCATTCTCTTACTCTCTCTGGCCCAATATCTTACATGAAGTAGGCACTCAATCAATATACTCAAAATTGAAACAAAGGGAGAACATGAAGTGTGACCGAGGTATGATTCTCTGCTTGAGAATGTTTTCAGTGTCTCCTCTATGTGACAGAGTCAAGGTCACCAGCAGCTTTGGGATCACGTTTTTTAGAGTTCATGGGTTAAAGGGAAAGGAAAAGTTTTGTTTTAGTATCCATAAAGAGTATCAGATAAAGACTAACTTTCACAACTTTAGTTGTGGGTCATAAGTTTCTCTGAGACAATTTCTGTGGTTGGGAGGATGAAGTATTTTGATTGGAGGTTAAATGTATTCCCAACAGCACGATGTGGGGGCTATGATTGGCAGCCCAAAGAGAATCACGTGGAATGAGAAACAGGATTCCCAAGAAAGTAGAGTTGCTTTTACCCAAAGAAAGAGGAAGAGATGCAAAATATCTACCACATACACCACCAGTACCACACTGCCATGAACGACCACCACCACCAATATTTACTGCAGTGTGTTTGGACAGACAGTGAATGAGAAGTCTGAGTATGGAGCAAAGAAGGTGGAAGAGTTCCACTAATTATTTATAATCTGAAAAAGACTACACATAAATAAATTAATGCTCAATTTACAAGGGAGAAATTCTTTAAGTAAAATTAGTTTTAGTCAAACTTCACAGCTAATGTATAAAACAAAGACTGAACATAACTGTTGTCAGGGTCTGAGGCTGCGAGTCCTTTGTTATGAGTGGTGATAAGAAACTTTCTCTGTTTGATTTCAAAACTCATTTCACTTTGGAGTCTCAAGAAATAATGACTTTCCCTAAAAATATCCACCTTAAATGAAATGACTGTGGGTTTTTTAAAGGCACTTAAATAAAAGGTGATTTTTTTCCCCCTTGGCTAAATGGAAACTTTACATTGTGCATGATAATGAATCTAGGTTTAAAGTGATTTTTTTTTATAGGACTACCCAGGGAATCAGATAAAATAAAAACTGAAAGGTTAGTGTTTTGCAAAAACTAAATGTAAGGCCAAGCATAGGAGTTTGGAGTTATATTTGAAATGATTTTTGAATGGATTCAATATTTGCCTAATTGAGGTTCTCCATCAATGAACAAAAAGCTCCTCATCTTTTCCCTATTTGCTTTACCTATGCTTTTAAAGACAATTTAGTTTTCTCTAATCCTCAAAAATCAAGATCAGCTAATCCTTCCCACCACCATTCCATTCCCCACTGCACTTGAAAGCTTTTCCTGAAAAGTGAAATACACTCTAGTCTCCGACTTAATTTGTTCAAGTCCCTTCTCAGAACCTGGTTTTTGTTGTTGTTTTCACTTAATCTCTCTACCGCTTCCTTGGGTGGCTGTTATATACTGCCAGTTTTCAATGATTGATTTTAGAACTGCTATACTAATACTTATCCTCAGCTTATCCAGAGCTCTAGCCACTCTGGACATAATGTTTTCATTATGCCTCAGTTTCCAAAGAGATGTGTCTCCAGGTGACCAGAATTTATTCCTCTTCTTTGCTGCTGATTACTGACAATCTCCTTCAGAGAAATTTTACTGTTTATCTCCCTATTTTAATTTTATTTCAGATTCTACCTGGCATAATATTCTATCTCAATGTTTACATTTCTACAAGCTAATTAATTCTCTTCTTGCCCCAGAATTAACATTGTTCAAAGGATGTCATCACATGGTTGAGTTATGGTGTCAAATTCTGCAATAAAATGGAATGCATTTGTAGAATGTCTTTAAGTCTTTGCCATTTCTACAAGCTTTCTCAAGCAAAGAACTATAAAGTGAACTTTGGAATATAACCCCAGTTATGTTAATAAAGCCCTAGTTAGCTGTGTGATATGGACAATTTCTGTCTCTGTCTCTACTTTCACTATAAAATGAGGGTGACTAACTCAAGTAATCTGTTAGTTCTCTTGATGTCCCAAAAGTCAGACTATTTAGTTAGGGCAATTAAAATTAAATGTCATAACAAATAACCGCCTAAATTTTAATAGCTTAACACAATAAAAGCTTATTTCTTGCTCATATCACAACTTGGTGCAAATCAGGTAGCTTTCCCAGGTTGACCTATTCCAAGAAATAACTCAGGGATCCAGGGTTCTTTTTGTATCTTGTGTCTTTGTGACTGAAAAAGTGGCATCTCTACATTCATACTCATCTGTCTTCTTTGCTGCCTTAATTTTTGGGTCAAAAAGCTCCTGTTCAGCCCTGCACATAGGCCTGTTAATCATTAAAAGGAATTTTGCTCATGACTTAAGATTGATGCAACCAACTCTTTACCTAAAACTTGTCTCCACTGAGGAGATAAAGGAGTATGTACAGACATGATGACTGGATTGTCAAGGACTTATAGGAGCATCGCAGCCAGACCCATGTCAACAAAATGAGTTGAGCCAACTAACCAGGGCAAGGAGTTTCACTCCCCTCCTCAGACCCTTGCTGATGTCCAGATGTCTGAGTCAATTGTCACCTCCTGACCTCAACCCCCTTGTTCGTCCCTTCCATAATATAACATAAGATTACAATCAACCCTAAGTTAAGATGGTTGTTTAGGATATGAATATACCATCTTCTTGGTCTGCAGGCTTTCTGAATAAAGTCACTTTCTTTGCCCCAACACCTTGTCTCTTGACTTAGCGGCATGTCATGCACAGAGTGGCACAAGCTTGGACTTGGTAACATCTTTGCCATCCAAGGTTTACCTTGGTGATCTCTGCTGTATTTTTTACATTCAGTCATCCAATAAGCAAAGAGATTGTGGGGAATCTTGTGGGAAGTTTTATACCAGATCCTGTATTAGCATACATTACTTGGGCCACATTCCACATTCCTTCGGCTAGAATCAGTTACATGGTCTTAAAAGTATTTAGAAGGCCCAAGACGAGTCATCTCTCTGTGTCCAAATAGGAGAAATGAGCTTGGTATGCTTTTAGCCAGGTTCAGTCACAACCTTCAATATGGTATTAATTTCCTTCTATTTCTCTATCATCCAGTTTCCCATTCTTTCTGTATCTGTTAAAATTTTTTTTCTTGTTTCTCATTATTTTCCTCCCCAAGTTCCTTTTTCACTTAATATCCTGACCCTTGGCTCTGTTTTCATTGCAAACTTTGTAAGAAACCTCATTTTTCTTTTTTTCTCTATGGAAGAACCTTCAAAGCAGTGGGCAAGTCCCAGTTTTACCGTTTGCTAGGAGGCTGCATGACTCCTCTGACTCTCCGTTTCCTCATCTGTAACCGGCTTACCTGGGAAAACTATGTCAGAGATATAGTAGGTGCTCAAAACACTTTTTTTGTTCTGTCTCCTATTATACCTATATATTAGAAAGATTATCCCAGTTATTAAACCTCTGCCCTATTATCTCTGTAAGATAATAAAGCTATTATCTTAAGTTCCAAAGCTTAACCCACATACATAAATCAATTTTCTCTCCCTTTCTGACCTTCCATTATATAAAAACTTTCCTACTCTATGGCCTCTACATCTGCAATATTCTACCTTCTCTATTTACCTAACTATATTTTGAAAATATTTTAATAAGTACCTTCTAGATATATATCCAGGGTTGTTTATCTGATTTGTTGATGAAGTTAGTTAACATTCTTTCTGCATGAATGTTTGACATTTTGCAGCTCATTACCATTTCTACCTGTCAGTGAGAGGAGATTTTTTCAATGACTTTGACTAACCATTATTTGAATAACAGCAACTATTGGCTAAAGATTTGGGGATCATCCCTGAACAGATGAAAATTTCCATACATAACCATTAAACATTGTAAAGAGCACCTAGTAGTAACCCAATGCTAGCTTATATATCCAAAAAGATAATTACATCTAAAAATCAGGATTCTCTATGTTGAACTGTGTGAGATTGGACAAATCACCTCTTTGTGCTCTGTTTCCTCAAATATAAGTTATAAGGTTATGTCCTGGGGTCTCTCCTTTGCCTGAAATTGATGCTTTATATTATTTGTGAGAGGCTTCTCATATTTTATAACTATCTCCCCAATCATAGCAAAGACTTTTTCTTACTGTAAATTATATATATACCTGCAGAAGGTTGAATAGTGTCTTCCCAAAATTTATATCCCCCCAGAATCTCAGAATGTGCCCTTATTTGGAAATAAGGTCTTTGCAGATGCCATTAAATTAACATCATACTGGATTAGGGTTGACCCTAAATCCAATGAATGGTGTCCTTATGAGAAAAGCAGAGGATGCACAAATATGCACAGAAAAGAAGGCCATGTGAATACAAATGCAGATGATCAGAATGATGCAGCTATAAGCCAAGAAACTCCAAGAACTGTCAGGAGTACCAGAAGCCAGGAGGAGGCAGGAAAGAATTTTTCTCTGGAACCTCCAGAAGGAGCATGGTTCTACTGACACCTTGATTTCAGACTTCTAGGTCCAAACTGTGAGAGAATTAATTTCTGTTGTGTTATGCTATCAGTTTGTAATACTTTGTTATGGCAGTCCTGGGAACATAATATGATCCCTTTCAATAATTTTTAACTGTTATAATTACTCATTTAAATTGTTCATTTCCACCATAAATGTAAATTTGAAAAGTGATGCCCTGTTCAGTAAGGTACCCCTGTATAATTCATAACCTGGTAAACAGGAGTCCATTAATATTATGAAAAGAAAGAATGAATAAACACAATTCATACTATTCTGGTACCATTATGCTGTGGATAACTAAAGTTTTCTAATATAATATGGGAAAAGCCTACTAATATATCCCCAATCAACACTTCTCAAATTTCATCCCTACAAATCATTTTTTCCAAAGTCTTACTTATGTATAAGACAAGAGTGAGATCTTTTTGAGCATCACATTTTCTTGAGCATGGATGCTTGCCTTGCTCTTCTGGTGTCTCCCTCTCCTGCTGTCTTCACTGGGTTGAGCACAGATGGAAATTCTATGAAGGGCAAATGAAAAGGCATCATGGAAGTGAGATTTTATGAACAAGAACAGCTGCAGCAAGGACTATCCCATGGCCACATTTGTTCTGTTTTTCAAGGTGTTGTTTTATCTCTGATGACAAAGCTTAATGCATGTTTGTTCCATCCTAACACAAATTCTAACGTATTGTTGAAGAGGAAATCACCTAACACAAAGATTCCATAACTGCATCATTATTATGGCAGCTACAGAAAACATCCTGAAATAAATCCTGGATACTATATTGTTGTATGAGTCTGGGGAAACGTGATGTCCATCTTATTTCCAGCAGTTACATGGTGTCATTGAGGAGTTTTAAGACCCTAAGTTCATTGTGGGTTGGGATGTTGGTTGATTCTTTTTGCTGCTGTATCCTCAGAACATGGAAGAGTGCCTGGAACATTTTACATAACCAGTGAATATTTGAAGGGACTCTCTCTTCCTTAATCCACCTTGTTGCTGATAGCTCAGTCATCATATACTGTTTTATGGGGATTCTACTATGTAACTAGAGCAGGGATTTGCCACTTCTAGAAGTTACCAGAGAGTTTCACTGCCAGAGAGGAGGTTTACCACACTCTCTATCCTTCGGCCATTTGGCTATTAACACTGTAGGTAGAGCATTTCCCTTTCTCACTGATGTTGTTCACCTGATCACTACTCCTCCATGCACACCCATACCAGAGGTTTGGCCATAGCAAAGTTTTTCAAGAATAGCTGATTCAGGGATGAGGGGCATCCCTTAAGAGTGCCACAATTACAGAAGTTATTTAGGTATAGGGAAGTACATTTTTAAGAAGTTGCATGTATTCAAGTATGATTGTAAAGAGACAAAACAAAATAAAGATATAGAATAGATTGTTATTTCACTCTACTCTTTTTTTCTCTCTCTCTCTGTTGCTTTTAGAACTATTACCTATGACCCACAAATATGAAGATACAGAACAAAACTATTTCTCAGGGCCCCATGAAATAAAGGCCTTCTTTCTTCAACTTGAGATTTAAAAATTTTTGAATACAAATCGTTGGAAGGGTTAATACTATTGTGATTTAATTTCAAATCAAAGTCCAATGTTGACTTCAGCACTTTTCCTGTTTGGCCCTCATTTATCTTCCTCTGGGCTAAGATAGAAAGAGAAGCTTCCACTGCCACACTGTATGTCAGAATAACTGCACATTCAGACACCTGAAGAGAAACCCTGGTTGGGAATTCTTCTAGACCTGGTTGAGCTTGCTTAAGAAAGAAGCAGAGGATCAAGAAAATTCTAAGCCAAGGGTAGTCAGTAGCTCTGAAAAAGAACCCATCTGCCAAGCTTAAGCCAAAGAGCTGTGTTCCCAGCATAGGCACTAAACCGGCAGGCTCTGGTCTCCACTGTCTCATTCCTACCTGCGCCTGCCACTCACTAGTTATGTGGGTTTGAGCAAGTTTCATAAAATGTGTGCCTCAGTTTCCTTACGTATAAGATAGAGAAAATAGTTGTACTTCCCTCATATGATTGTTGAAAGGAGTAAATGTGTGAGTATATAAAAAATGTTTAGTGCCTGACAGTAAGCACTAATGAAGCAGTGGTAGTGTTATTGTAGAGATGGATGCATTAATTTTCTCGGCCTGAACCATAAAACATTTAAAACGTATGAACAACTCCCCTTTTCTGAGTCTGTGTTCACTAAGCCTGATATCACCTCCTGATAACTTGGCCTTACTAAAGGATATATCATCTGTAGAGGCAGAAAATACTTTAGCTGGCCGTAAATATCTATTCCTCTGGAAAGTTTTTACTTATCTCTTTAAAAAAATATACCAGACACTTACCTAATTTTAAATATTTTAAAACCCTGTGATTCAACCTTTTGATAGAGAATTGAGGATAACCTGGGTAATATAATTTGCTCAAGGTCACTTAACTGTAAGTGGTAGAGACTTTGTTCAAACCCAGAAGTTTTCCTTTGTGCCCCATATACCAGGTGGTCCTTCCAATGCTGTAGCAAGAGGAAGTCTTGAGTGATGGTAACAAAGTTAGGGAACTTCTCTTTTCCTATGAGTTGGGCTGCAAGTCCAGCTGAGGGTGGGAATCTAGGTAAATTAATCTCTTGTGTTTTAGTTAGGATAAAGGCCCCTCAGCAAAAGTGGATCTAGGTTGTATCCTCCCTGAGGAATGGAAAATAAATTCATATGAAAATATTCACTTTGATAGTCCCTACAAGGCAGCTTCCTCTTTTGTTTTTTTGTTTTGTTTTGCTTGTTTTTCCTATAGGGGTTTATAAACTTCATGTGCATCAGCGCTACCTAGTGGGCGGTGGTCATTGTTGGGCCCATCCTCAGAGGTCTTGATTCAGGAAACCTGGGATGGGCCCTGAGGCTTTGCATTTCTAACAAGTTCTCTGGTGATATGACGCGGCTGGCCCTGGCACCATACTTTGATTCTGTCTTAAAATCAGCAGTCAATACTCTTAAATTGCTCATGTGCAAACACAGTAAAGCCTAGTTAACCTGATACTAATACTCTTTAACTAAGATTGCCTTTTCCCTTTGTTACGTACTTCAGGTTTTTATTCATTAACCAAACAGACCTTGAGTTACCCAAGGCAGTATTAAACACCCACATAGCATCTCATTCGTTTCAGGCAGCGTAACATATACAACATTTGTACCCTTTTGCTCTTTCAGATAATGTAATTATTAATTCAGTGAATGTGTCTCTTTCTCCTCTTATTATCTTTGAGAGGGCATTTTATATAAAGCAACATATTATTATGGCATGTCTGATCAAACTTGAAGAACTAAAGACAAACTTCATACAGGGATTGTTGAGTTTTGTTTGTTTGTGTTAGTATTTGATGGAGTTCACATCAGGGCTAATCCTGCGTCACTGACTCTGAGGTGGTACTAGGAGTTGAGAAAGCATTCATGGAAGAGAATAACCATTTGGATTTAAATAGTTGGAGATACTGTAAAACACTTATTAGCAATTTTTTTCTTAATATGTCAGCGTTCTTAAGTCATTATACTCACATGCAGAATTTAGTGCTCACCACTACAGTTCATCACTTCATCTCTCCCCACCAGCAACCACAAAGTATTCCCAGGAAATGCTGAGTGGAAAAAAATGAGTGAGTTCAGATATTAATAACCATAATAATAAGAGTGGCAACCATGTGTATGCTTAGCATAGACCAGGCCCCCTATTCAATGTATTTCATAAGCAGTGTCCCATTTAACCTTCACAGCAGCCCTACAAAGCAGAATTTCTCAACATCAGCACAATTGACATTTCAGGCTGGATAACTGTTTGTCATGAGGACTGTCCTATGCATTGTACAATGTCTAGCAGGATCCCTGGGTCCTACCCACTAGATGCCAGTAGCACTCTTCCCATTGTAACAACCAAAATCAGCCCTGGTTGAGAATCACTGGTATAAAACATGTAGTACTATGATCTCTTTTTCCTAGATGTGGTATTGGAAATTTAATTTGTCCAACCTTCCACAGCTCATTAGTACCAAAGCAGGGATTCAAACCTAGACTCTCAAATTTGTCCCTTCTTGATTAAGTTGATAACAATGAGAATCACAAACTTCTGTACCCAAGGATAGGACAAATCAGCTGTGATTAAGTCCCCATAAATCCATCTTTTCTAAGTGAATTTTCCATATTTAGGCTTTAAATTGTAGAGTCCATGTTTTATCTCTGTTTTAATTAGACAAATCATAAGTCCTTGAACACCACCCAGCATTCATATTATTATTATGGGAACAGATGCTCTTGGCTTGTGACTCAAAATAGCTACTAGTACAAAGCAGGGTCCCTAGTCTCTGGTCACCAGATGGCTAGGATGGGATTTGTGTCCTGGATATACATTTATTTTGCTGTATGTTTCCCTAAGTTGGATCTTACAATATTGTAAGGAGCCTTTTCCCTCCCCTTCCCTTTTTGATAACAAGGTCCAAACATGTTTTCTTAAATGATTCATCAGACAAATAATATATGCATAAACCTTGATTGAAATTGGGATAGATTGGGTATTTTAGATCAACTGCATGTGTATAGAGAGATGATAAATAGGTAAGTAGATAGATAGGTGGATGATAGATAGATAAATAGATAGACAGATATGGTTAATATGGGGTAATTTATTTCAGAATAGAACAGGTTGAAGAGATATGGGGTTATAAAACTACATTAAGATACTTACAGATAAGAGAGGAGAAGGATTCATAACTTGTATTTGAGCTATGATATAAAGGAAATGGATATGTCTGCTCAGCACACACAAACTCACCACATACAACCATATATTTGACTTCTTGCAATAGAGCCCATAAGACTTCCTGAGATTAACTGTCATAAAGTGTACAAATACAATTTACATATTTAGGAAAATATTTTCAAAGATTTAGGACCTACATGAAGAAAAATACAAAATCTCATTAAAGAATATAAAACATATTTCTTAATGAATAGAAAGACAAATCAGGTTTTGGATGGGAAATAATATAATAAAAATTATGCTTCTAAAACTAATGTGTGGACTTAATTCAATTCCAGTCAGAATCTCATCTGGGAATTTTGAAATTGTAAAAAAAACTACCTTAAAATTTTCATGCCAGAATAGATTTTATAGTTCTCTCTTTATTTTTTCACACACACACACACACACACGTACACACAAGAATAGTAAGAGAACATAACCACAGAAAATCCTATAAACCACTGATACTCAATTATTCTTTTATCAGAATGACGTAGACAAATAAATCCATAGAAGAAAAAGAGAATCTAGAAATGGACTGTAGTACATAATAGAAGATTTTATGTTTGACAAAGTTAGTATTTCATTCCACAGGGAGATGTACTGTTACTAATTAGCCCCAGCACACTCAGCTATCCATTTATGTCTTACACCACATACAAAAAACAAATTTCAGATGGAATTAAAGACTTATTTGTGAAAAGTAAAATAAAACAGTTTTACAACAATCTAGGAGGCTACATGTACAAGAGCTAGCAGTAAGTGTGATCTTAACTAAGACTGAAAGCCCAGAAGCTGTATGAGATAAGGTATATAAATTTGTAGCAAAAGATAGCACAGACAAAATTCAAAAGATGTATAATAGGTTTTGAAAAAAATATGGGTGCCCTGGAGAATACAGATAATCTTTTTATTTTCCATAATACACACAGGACATTGAAGATTTGTCAAGATGAGAATAGAATCTAAATAGACAAAGGATAAAGAACCAGTTCACAGAGATCATCTTCAAATGATCAGGTATATGAAAATGATGCTCAAACTGGCTGTTATTCAGATAAATGCAAAATAAAGTAATGCAAGATGTCACATGAAGCTGATGCTAATTTGAAAGGGTGGTAACTTGACTGGTAAGTGTGAAATCTAGAGTGTTAAAGACATTTTGAAATGCAACATCTATTAAAATTAAAAATGCATTTACCCTGTGACACAGAAACCCCCCTTTTTGTTCATACAACCACAAAACAAAGTACTAGTAGAAAGGATATATTTTGCAATGTGTGCATGGTAGCCTAAAAATAAACATGAAGCAATGGCTCTTCAATAGAGAAATGGTTTAAAATATGAAAATTCATGTAACAGACTATTTTGCAGCCATTAATAAAGAATGAATTAAAGCTATACTAGTGGACAACTGATTTAGAGAGATTTTTATTATTTGTTGTTTTTGTGAAAATGAAAAGATAAAGTGGGTATTGAAAAATCACTGAGTGAAATAAACAATAAAATAACTAAAATTCTGCATTTGTATATGTGTGTGTGAGTCCTTGCATGGGTGTATGCATTGCTGTATCATACAAATATGCCTATTATCATATGTATGTGGAAAAATATAAGGCAGGATACATTTGATAGTGAAATTCTGTTTAACAAGATAGAAAGGGAAGTGGGAAAGTGGGAGTGAAGAAAGCTGAGCATTAAAATAAAAGAAACATTTTAAAGTACAATAAAAGTGCATGTATGTTTGATTCTTATCAATTTCTATAGTGTGAATTAAAGTTAAGGTACACTAAAATTGTTTAGGGTTACTATAATTTGAGACTTAGGTTTTTCCAAACCTTAACCAGAGACTGTTTCTTAAGATGAAATATATATATATCATATATATATTTTTACAGAAAAAAAATTGCAGGTAAGCAAAAAGAAAAAAATACCTTACTCTTTCCAGTTTGAAGCTCTGCTGAATGACTATTTTCCCATTCCTTACCCAGAACTCCATTCACTCGATCCTGCCTCCTCTTTCCAGACTATTTTAGGCACCACCTCAGAGTAACTGTGTCCTGCATTGACATGCCTGTGGCAACTCCCATCTGTCAAGATACATACCAAGCTACAAACAGAATAGCCCAGCCCCTAACAAGAACATTTCAGAAAAACAGCATCTGGTCCTGGGGAATCTCACAAATTCAAAAACCTGGACTCTAATGGTTCTACTAGATGTTGTGACAGATGCAAAAGCATAAGAATCACAGATTCTTCCTACAAGAAGCTTAAAAATTCATGAAGGAGCTTAACTTTATATTTATTAAAATTAAATACATTGCAGTCGTTAACCCTATATGACTGCTTAAATTAATTGTAGGTTGGGGAGTTAAGGAGAAGGTTTATTCAAAAAGCCCATTACATCCGACAGAGCAGAAGATAAAGTCCTGAAAATGAAGGGTGCTTCAAGCTTTTGCCTCATTTCTGGTACCATTGTTGTCTCAGTCCTGTATACTCCAACAGGAAAAAAGGGACGTGTCTGAGCTAGTAAAGGAATAAAACATGTTTTTTTTTTAATTCTGATGTTTCTGTGTAAGAACCTAACATGATACACAACTATGGCTTCATGGCTAGAGGCACAGTTTACCTTTAGCTTGTTATAAGGAGAGTCTTACCTGAAGAAGAAGCCAATATACTATCTCTAAATGGCCAGATCTTGATCTGGACATGTTTCTAAAATTAACTACACGTTAGGGTCTTTTCATAAAGTACCACTTTCCTTACTGTTTATTGGGGTGGGGATGGGTATTAAATAGAAGCTGGAGTTCCTTTCAGATGCCTAGGCCAACCCATGGTTGCTGGAGAGGACTGAGGAGTGGATTTTCTGAGACCCAACTGGAATGTGAAGACCACACTTGCAAAGAAGAGACACTGATACCCGACTGACAGGGTAAAAATGCTTAAAGAAAGAGAATAGGAGCATGTGAGATTTATCGGAAAAATCATGGGGAGCTCTGGGCTTCTGCCCTGGCTCCTAAGTAGTTAACAGACTATGAAATAGCCTGTGTCACTATAATATGTTTAGTGGACAGGACTGTTTCTAAAAGCATGATTGATGCTAAAAGTTTTAAGTCAAGGAGATATAAATAAACCTGTGTCATGTTTGTCTTCTGCTTTTTTGTTTGTTCTTTGTTTTCCTACTATCACTCTTCCAACATTATTTTCAGGGTAAGTTGTGCTCTAAACCGTTTTTGTCCATAGTAAGCACCCGAAACTCTCTTTTTTTTTGTTCTTTCTATATAAGGCACACTTGCCCTATAGAATGGGCCACAAGGTTGCCACTGGAAAAGCCACAGCAATTCTCTAAAGTCTTTTACTCTTAGATCAGAGTATAAAAACAGATAGAGGACTGTAAAAATAACTAGCATAAAGAAACTGCAAAGATCTCAGAATCTTATTATGTTCTTACAGTCACCATCTTTACTTCATAGTTCCCAACTTCCTTATACAGTGATAACTGGAAATACCCTGGGATTTGAAGTTTTTAATTTTTTCCTGAATGTGAATCAGAAACCTCTTTTCATCATCCTAACCCTCGTCCTACCCCCACCACTAGGCTTGATGGCTGTGTGGTCCCCTTTCTTCAGACAGGCCTCTCTTTCCAGCAAGCTGGTTCAAGTTCTATCTCAACAGAATAGATAGGAATTATTGTTTCCTTTTCCCTCCAGGTTACCCCACTCCTCACTCAATGTCAGTTTGCCATAAATGAGTCATGTGCATCTCTGTGCATTTCCAGTCAGTATATCACCTCCCATCACACTTCTAATCAGACCCTTGTGTTTGTGGTTGATAGTAAACATTTTTACTTCAATCAACTGAGAAAGATTATGTGCTAAATAATGTTTAAGAAAAAAGCGATAAAATCTTTTATCATTGTAGTATTTAAACCTTGGAAGAGTGGAATAGCAGATATCAAATCATTGTAAACAGTAAACTCATTCATTCATTCATCTGGAGTGGAACTATCAAGTACTCAGGACATAATTAAGGCTTTGGAAATATTTAAGACAAGTAAGTACTATAGTTAGAGAGAGGTAAGTCTTCTCAGATGGGTGGACATGTTAGTACCAGGAACCATTCTGTTAATTATATATACAAAGTTGTGTTCAACTGGAATATGAAGGAGTCGTAGTGGACCTTATGGAAAGGAATTTTGGTTTCTGTTGTCTTAGAAGAAGGTGGAGTATTCTTTGAGCCTAATGGTTTTAATAACATTCAATTGGGATAAAAAAGTAATGGGATTAAAGGATTAGTTAAAACCTGTGGTGGTTTAAAACATCCACAAATTATTTGACCCTCTTCCCTTTGAGAGGTGGAACTATGTCCCCTCCCATTAAATCTGACTCTGTTTAAACCCATAGAATATGGCAAAATTGATGCTACGTGACTTTCTCAGCTAGGTGAGAAAACACCACACAGCTTCCATCTATTCTTGAAATACTCCGTGTTGGAACTCAGGGCTGCCACGTAAGAAATCCTGCAGCCCTGAGGCTGCCATGCTGTGAGGAAAGGACACTCAGCCACATGAAGATGCTGCATGTAGGTTTGTCAGTCATCAGCCCCCACTGAAGTCCCAGTCGACAGCTGGTATCAACCCCTGTGAAACTGCTTCCCATGATTCCGGTTGCTACCTGTGAAGTCACCTCCTTGTAGCTTCCCATCTGAGGTCCCAGACCACAAAGCGCACAGACAAGCCAAATTCCCGACCCATGAATGCTGTGAACTAAATAAAATGGTTGTTTTGAGCCCTTAAGTCTGGGGTAGTTTTGCAGCAGCAGTAACTGGATCAATCCCCCAGAACCCTTTCCAAGATGTCTTCAAATAATGGCTAGTGAAAAACAAAGATTTGATGGAAACATAGCTCTTGGAAAAATATCTTGAGTATAGATTGTTGGAGGTAATGATTCCTAGGAAAAATATGAGGTGGAAGATGGAAATTCTACTTTTTCTTCTTTAGCACAACCCATTCTCTTCATTAATGCTGCTTCTCAGGTTACTTACAGTCTGTTTCTCTTTCCCACTTTTCTATGTCTGTCTGCTTGGCTCTTCTCTCTGTATTGCTTTTGTCTTCCACATTTCAGTCATTTTGTACCTCTGGTTACAACATTGCTGTGTTTCACTTTACCTTTTCACTGTGTTAATATTATTTTAGTAGAATTTTAACAGATATGGAGCAGTTAATGCCTACTTCCAAGATTTCTACCATTACAGATGCACACACACACAAAAAGTTTCCTCATGCTTTCTGTCTGATCATGACAGCCAAGACTGAATGAGAAAAAACAGGGATTTCTAAAAACATGGGGTGGGGGTGATTTTTGCAACTCAGAAATAACACTGTAAACAGAAAACAGCCTATTTTATTCCAAAAAGGAAATCCAAAGTTTGAGTTTACATTTAAGAAACAAAAAAGTAATGGAGGTCAGGTGGCATGATAAATTGATGCCAGCAGGATGAGGACCCAGAGGCAGGGACACCTTATCCATTAGGTAGAGTAAACAGATAGCCTAAGATTCACAATACTTTTAGGAGCTCAAAAATGTTTAAATTTCCTTTAAAATAAGAAGAAAAAAAGTGATTACATAGAAGAAAATATCATAATATATAATAGTAGTATCTTTGTCTTTATATCAACTCAGTCAAAAATACAACCTTGAACATTTTTTTAGGTTTTAAGAGTTTCATGATACCTAGGGCCTGTAAATGTCATAATGTGACCCTGCCAGAGAACCATGTGGGACAGGAACTAAAGGAAATAGGACTGGCCTATGTCCTGCATCATACTGGTAGCCTCAGTGCCTGCCTGAAGCAGTGGGTTTTATATGTCCACACAGTAAGCAATTCGGAATTCTAGCACAACATAATGACACTTTATACAGCCAATTAGTGCAGTCTGTAGCATGTATGGTTTTATTGCCACACTCCTTCAGACCAACCATTTAAGTGATAATAGGGTCAGGAGTTGGGAAGGAGGAAAGATACAAAAATGTGACCTTCCCACAGGGGAATGGGGAACTCTCGTTGCCTGTGGAAAGAACACCCTTGGGTGATCCTTGCCAAAGACAGTCTCTCTTAAATCATCCTTTCCAGACATACTCAAAGAAATGGGTCACTTGGCCAGGTTTCTTTTAACAGGATATTCAAGAAGAAGGCCGGGCTTTTTATCAGTCACATTCAGCTGCCATTTCCAAGAGAGAAATCAGTGGGAACTCTAACAGTCAAGAACAGATTTTTAAAACCAATATAATTTGAAAGTGACAAATGTTGATATTGGCCACATCTGTGCAAATATAAACTCAGAGCAAATGTGAGAGTTTACACATCATGCATCATAATTCATAAAAAAGCAAAAATGAAAACAATCTTTAAAAATTCACCTAGGGGAACTGACCTCCCCAAAGCTACCCAAAAGAGAAGCATTACTGCTGCCTCCTTGGAGACCTATTCTCTATGACAGTACATAGTGGGCAGCGCAGGAGGACAGCTGGGTCTGTTTTGTTTACCTGTGCTTCCCCAGGATTCAACACAGTGCCTGGCATAGACTAGGCATGCAATCAATATTTGCGGAATAAAGAATGAATGAATGAATAAATATAGGGCTCATTCTAGTATACTCATTGCCCAGTTCCACTGATTTGCTGGTTCTGCCCAGCAGCACAGTGGCTCCCAAACAGGGGCACCTCAGAAGAGCCCTGGTTTATCTTTAATCATTCATGACTCCTGATAACTTCACCTTCTTGTTACTGACCCTCCCTTTCTCTTTCTTCTGACCATAACCTATCTCCTGCTCCAATTCTCCCAAATTCTTAGTCTGATGGCTCATTTTCCTGATTTCAATTCTGCCATTCTGACTTGGTAAGCTCATAGGTCCATTTGTAGTGTCCTCTTTCTGCTGATGTTTCTTGGTCCATCCTCTCCCACTGTCCTGCTGCTTTAGGTGAACTTCAAGTCACCATGACAATAGAATTCAGTCAGCTGTAACTTCATAATGAGCTTAAATAGTTGGTTTCTCCTATGTTTCTTACCTTCCTCAATATGCTGCTTTGAGAAGCTTCCTCCAAAAGATTACATTATATTCACTGGACTCTCAATTACTGGCCCTTCATCTAAAACTGTAGTTCTTACTCAATTAAAGCTTTGAAATTTCATATTAATTCTTTATGATCTTATCATTTTATATTAAAGAAATAATTCCTGTTACCTTTCATACTTAAAAGATCTTGAAGTTACCCATGGTGGTAATACTCAGTGTAAAACTTCAGAGAGAGAAATCTCAGCAACTTTTGAAGTGTTTTGCTTATGCATTTCTGTTTTCTTATGTCATTGTCAAATCTACTAACCTTCAGAAACACTCACTCATAGGTGCATGTACACACATACACACAAACACATGTACACTAATAATCATCTAAGTTGATTATTATTAGTAGATTTAATTAAATTACAGTTGTTTCCAGCTACCTGTACACATTCTGGTTGCACTTATTTGTACTCTCAGAAACTAAATTGTCTTCTTGGTAGGATTTGGTAGGTTCCTCATCTATTTCAGCTAATCACAAAGAAAAAGAGATGGACTTTCTGCTAGGTCTTAAGAACTTTGTTTCAGACTCCCAGCTTCACATTTGAAAAATCTGAATGAGCTTAAAAACAATACTGATGCCCAATGCTACCCTTGACCATTTCAAACAAATTTTTTTGGTGGGGAGTGTGTAAGCAATATACTTGTAAACACCTCCAGGGTGATGCTAATGCACACCCAAAGCTAAGAACTACTGATTCAGAAGATGCAGTTGCTCTATTATTTTCTTCTCTTGGAGAAAGTTAATTTAGATTATTTTTATATGATCCTGGAAGAATGAAACAAAAGTATACAAAGCAAGAAAATACTTCTGTAGGACCAAGTAAGTGAAGCAAGGGATTTGTTTTTAATTTGATAGGCTATTGTCAAAATATATATGGGTCTAGGTAAAACCCATTTTGAGATCCACAGAATTTGCTGTAAGCTCCCCCAGCTAGTAAATAAACACAGAGGGTTTCTCCTGGCAACAGGCTTTTTCGAAACTCTCAACTACATTCTGCACATGCTGTTTCCTGAAGATAATTTTGTTTTTATTATTTGCTGTTTAATGTTAATTACTTTATTTCTTTAGAATTACAATACATTTTGGAATTCAGGGAATACATTAGCGTCTCAGAGTATCAACATTTCTTCCAACTTGTCCTTCATTATTACAGAGCTAAAAACCAGCTAAAACAGATGCTGTTAAGTGACTTATTTCTCATCCACTGAAATATACTTTTTTGATGAGCAGAAGGAAAATATTCAAAGAACTTAATGCAGTCAAGCAGGGGATTCCAAAATCTATACATAGAATTTCAAGACCTTGTAAATAGGTCAATGACATGCTGAGTGCACACAGATGCTTAGCACTATAATAGGAACCTAACGTATATAGTTGAGATTAGACCTGCCTTATGCCCTGAGAATTTTATAATCTTTAAAGAGATGAAATAGGTTGGCATTCAATGAATATGAATACACACAAAGTAATATTCTGACAGAAAGTGATAAGGAAGGGTTTGCACAGATCAAAGAATGAGCCATAGTTAATTGAGGGAAATTTCCCTTGAGAAGCTTTCCTGAAATGGGCTCCGACTTCAATTTAAAGTGGGGGATGTACTTTAGAGGACAGGAATGTCAAGCCTGTTCCATGTATATGTGATAAATTAAATGAAAGCTCTAAGAAGTGGATAAAATGGAGTGAAATAGCAGGAAAAGAAAAAAAAAGCTCCTAGATGACTAATAACTGTGAAAAGGGACAGATTACATCTTGCTCAGCAATTTCCTTTAAAATTAGTCACTTACTGATAGTTTCCTGAATTAAATGCTGTATATGAACACTGATGTATGGAAAAAACGTTTTCTCTCATAATATGAAATATTGTTATAAATACTGTCATCATCATTGGATTATTCTAAAACTGGCTCCCTGTGGCAGACACATTTACCCTCACCAAATATTCATGTGCTTTTCCACGTTTTTAAGCCCCCTTGCAGGTAAGTGGGACCATGTAACAGTTCTTGGCAAGTAGACTGTGAGCAGCATTGATGTATATAAATTTCCTGCCAAGGCATTGAAGAGTCAGTGTGTTTCTTCAAATTTTCTTTTCCCTATTTCATGATCTAGACCCTCATGCAAACAGAAGATTCAGGCAGAATGAATCTCTGGGTCACCATTAGGATAGAGCTGCCTGGAAGAGTCAACACAGTATAACACATTTTATTAAGTGAGACTATGGAGATTTTGGTTTCCTACCGTGGCATAGCCTAGGCTAATCTCACTAATGCACCCTCCAGGCTTTTTGTGTGAAAAATCTTCTTTTAAGAGGAGATGGATTTCAGGAAAGTGGTGGCATCAGGGGACATAGGAAGATCAAAGTGTCATTACAATTAAAGTCTCTTGTTCCCACTATGTATCTTTTCTCCCTTGAAATAAACTTCTAGGAACCTTGTCAGGTTAAACTGCCTTTCTTCTTACACAGTTTAGCTAGAATAAGACAAGCCCTTTCTTTTGGGAATTTAAAGAGAATTTTATTTATTCATAATATTGTACTTTGGCCACAGAGTCAACTTACCTCATTTGCATGTTAGCTGAATTGCTCTCAATTCTCCTATTCATTTGTATTAATCTTCTAATAAATTAAGACCAAGAACATGCCTGTTCACTGAAATTCAGCTATTAGTTACCTTTTGCCAGAAAACTCAAATACGTTTGGGGACATATGCTAGTCACCCTTGAAGTTGTTAAGTCATTTATGAGGAAAATGAGACTTTCACCAGGAATGAAAGATACACTTTCATAAGGGCTAATCATGCCTAATGTAATTGAAGCAAATAAATTATTCTTAAATGAAATCAATTTTATTAAAGCTTCTGCCATTTCAATTCTTCATCTTGTATGCCCATCCCCGGCCCATATTAGAGAAGTGAATCTGGTGCTGGTCATTGTGACTGAAATGGCTCAGCTCCAGGTTCTAAGAGCTTCTTGCTCAGTTAATAGTAGCCAACGGTCTTCTTTGCGTTAATGGCATTTTGTTTTTTAGGAGTAAAGCAAGGCCCTTCTTAATTTTCACCCCACTCTGTAATGACAATAATGGCAGATGCACAATACACCCAAGCCAAATTCCACAGTGATAGCTCTTATTTAAAAAAAAACAAACTTCAGAATGAATTAAAATAGATTTTGCCCATTTAATAAATACAGCACATTTGACTGCCACTTTCCTATATTTATAATATATTAACTGTATTATCACCAAAAATATTTCAGAAATAAAAACATGTGTATATTTGTATTAATTTTAAAGACTATTCCTATGAGCAACCTGATTGACACTTTGTGTGTGCAGAAACATGTATCTGAAAATATTGAGTACAAATCAAACTTTATATACCAAACAAGTATATTAAATAATAAGCCACATATTTTTGTTCTAATAGAGATTTTGAGTTTTCCTAAAGCAGCTATATTTTCACTTTTGCATAATTTCAAATACTATTCATATGTAAGACATAAAATACATTTCATATGTATGTTTTATGGTTTGGGCTATACCTGAGGAATGGCAAAATATATATTTATAAATTCCTATCTGGAATATAACTGCAAATTAGAAAATAAGCAATGTATAAAATGATGGGCTTATGTTTTCACAAGTTGTCTGATTTACCAGACATAGCAAATAGGGTGAATTCAAATGGAAGGGAGGACAAGGTTGTAGGACTGTGGAAGCAGCAAATACAAGTTCAAATCTCAACATTACCTCCTACTAACTGGGTGAATGTGGTGAAGCCACTTAATTTTCATGAGATTCAATTTCCTACCTTGTAAAATGAAAATAATCACATCTATCTTGCCAATGTACACGATGTTATACATAACATCAGACTCATATTGTACTCTAAAAATGGCTTCATCATCTTTTATATTTTGATTCTATGACTGTTTAGTTTAATCTACTATATGCTCAAAACATGCTCATGCACATAGATGAAGGACCATTCTAGTTTAAAATCAAGTAGAGGATCTCTGAGGGAAACATCACAACTGCTCCCTGACACACAGTCTTCTCTACCTCTTGAAACACTGTACCAACTGACCCCCCAAAGCATTATTTAGCCAAACCTGACTTCTATAGACATATAATTTAATAACAAGAAGGGACAATAGGGACAGAGAAGAAATTTAATAAATTTAAAAACAAATAAAGCCAAGCAACATGGTATCATTTAATGAAGGGAAAGTACCCTAATGTATCTCAGCATCCATGAGAGTATGGCTGTATTTGGGGATCTTGAGTTATCAGGAGTGGTTAAGAAATAACATAGAGATATTAATAAACTTAATAATTTTTCTAAAAAATTACATGCTAAAACTTTAGAATCTAAAGTATCTAATAAAGGGCTAAAATTTCAGTTATGTGCAATATTATTTTACATGGAATACTCCATTTCCTCTTGATAACACAGCATGTTTTTATATATCTAGCAACATTAAGAATGAGTCCATGTAGATAAGGAACTCGTTTAGGAACTATAAGAGAGAGAGAGGACATAGAGACACTATTGCATTTTTAAGTAGTTTTAACGAGTTTTTTCTCTGAGCATGTCATGTACCAACATAAGAGGAGTGTTTGCATTTACTTACAGTACTGCCTACCCCCATCCACTTGCTATCTGGCAAGTTAACAAAAATGTCCTGATAAGGAAAGACTACCTGTTTTTCCTTCCCTTATCAGTACTTCAGGTTCCATTTAGTCAATAAGGGTAATACCACTGAATTTGAAAAAGGTGTAAATTCAGACTTGTTTATCACAGAGGAGACACTCAGTACATCTAGAGGCAGTCAGAAATAGCTTTGTTCTGTTATTTTTGGGAAAAGGCATCAGATCTAAGTTTATACTGCTATTTCTCCTTTAGAAGCCAATGATGCCTTGAATTCAAACATCACCAGAGGAGCATATTATCAACCAAAAATAAAAATAATTCTAAATTAACTGCTTCTGGTATGCCAATAATCTTGCTATACCTGAGAGGGTGGGGCACAACCTGAATATGTTTTATAAACTTTTTATAATTAAAAATAGTGCACATGTTTCTGTTGAAGTTTGCTACATGCTGATAGGAAAAACAATACATGGAAAATCAAGAGAAAATGTGTAGCTCTAGTTTACCTTATCTTGGTAATTCCAGGTTGTAGGGAAGACAGACTAATAATTTTCTTCTTTTGAAGGTCCAAGATTTCTCTACCAGTCCCTTTCACTTTTTAAACCATGAGTGAGACAAGTTCAGAGTCTTGAAGGGGGGTGTTTCTGTAAATGTTCACTCAAGAAAAGTTATGTCAGATTGCCTTCCTATCACCAAAGTCCCCTCAGCTCTTCCTACCTAGCAAGCTTTTCTATAGGAAGAATTTCATCTTACCGTTAGCTTCTGTACCTGCAGAAACTTCATGGAAATTTCTGAATGAGAAAAACCATTGCATCACAAGATTGGTTAGCCATAATGGCTAGTCTTTAGTCCCAAGCATAGCATGGCCTATTATGTGAAAATGATTTGACTTGAAGTTATAGCAGGTTGTTCATTATATATTCCATTTCTCTTAAAGCAACAAACAATTTCTGTGTTGAAAGTAAGAAGGAAAAAATAAGCTAGGGTTTCTAGAATGTCACAAATAGACTTTTTAGAGTTCTCTGCACCAGAAAATAATTTACATAGTCGTTTAACATGGGTCTTTTAAAACAGCATGTCTACATCTCTATGGTACACACTACATCTATCCCAAAGCTTATGACTGCTCAAGCAAGATCATCATTATCTTTCAAAACTATGTCAAACTCCTGTTCAAATAACTTAATGCTGTTAATTGAGTTCTTTTGGCTGTATGGCTACTGAGCAGTTAAGAAATATACAATGGCCAAGACATAGAAGCAACCTAAGTGTCCTTAAGTGGATGAATAAAGAAAATGTGGTATACATGAATATTATTCAGCCCTAAGAAAAGGGAAATCTTGCTGTTTGCAGCAACATGGACTGACACTGAAGGCATTATGCTAACTGAAATATGTCAGACAAAGACAAATACTGTATGATCTCCTTTATATGTTGAATCTAAAAAAAAAATCCCAAACAACCAAACTCATAGATACAGAGAATAGACTGGTGGTTACCAGAGGTGGACGGTGGGGGGAGTGGGCAAAATGAGTGAAGGTGGTCAAAAGGCACAAATTTCTAGTTATAAAATAAAAAGTCCTCAGGATGTAATATACAGGTCATGACTATACTTAATAATACTGTGTTGTATATTTGAAAGTTGCTGAGAGAATTAAAAGTGTTCATCACAAGAAAAAAATATAATGATGTGTGTTGATGGCTGTTAACCAGACTTATTGTGGTGATCATTTTGCAATATACACAAATATCACACCATTATTTTGTATACCTGAAATTAATATAATGTTATGTCAGTTACATCTCAATATACATAAACTAACAAATAAATAAGTAAAAAGAAAAAAAGAATCCACAACATTGGATTGAGAAAGTACTGAGTAGAGAATAAAGAAACTACCATGTTACTTGTTTTACGTTTTGACTCAATTCTATTATCAAATGTATAAGGAAACACCAATAGGAAAGCAAATGGTCACATATGCACACACATACACACAAATGGAATATCCATAAGATGTGTGTTCTCTCTCTTGTTTTCTCCTGTCCCCAATTATATTTAAATAAAGGAAAATTATCCTACTTCTGCTTTCATTCTGCCTTGCTCACTTGGGAGAAAGCAGAAGTTACAGAGAAATTAATTGCTGCATTAGTAATGTTGTGATGCACATCTGCATGGGGTAGTCAGGTCTCTAGAGATGAAACCACTTACTGCCTGGCATTTTCTACTCATATTTGTAAATGTTTTCATTTTCATTCTTTGGCTATAATAAAGATGGTTTACAGTTCTCAAATCAACAGTTTAGGGTATAGTGTTGCATTTGTTGATTTACAAAAAACTTTCTATATTCTAGAACTTAGCAAAATTCTTAATATATATCAGATGCCCAATATGCACTTGCGGAGAAAAAAAATAAAGGAATAGATAAGGAATATTGAGCTACTTTATAAAGTGTTCTGTTCAATTAAGCATGAGACAGGTATGTAATTGCTCCTTTATGAATATTGCATGGAGCAGAATGTTTCCTCTTCTTAGGACCAGTTACAGGGCCAGAACTAGGCAACAGGAGAAAGTAAGTGGTGCTGACACCCCCATCTTTCATATTCCTGTATTCCACTTCATCACACTTTATCTCTTGAACTCTCAGTGCTCTTATGACTTAGATCTCTTCCTCAGAAGAAAGAATATACCAAAATTGTTAAAGCTAAGGTGTCTCCCACTGAGGTGTACCTACATTAATTTGTAGATAAATTTTAAAATGTTGTAGGTGTGCTAGAGACCATACAAAAAGAGAAAAAAAAAGAACAAAAGAAAATGACTAAACTCATTTACAAATACCAAGCTAAAATTCCCAATTGAACATCAGCAAACAGAATGCTGAAATAAAGTGAAGAATAATACACTATGATGGTCAAGTATATGTGAGTGATTTAATATTAAAATCTATTGATATAATTCAAAATATTACTAGAGTCAGGAAAACTGACACTTTTCATCAATGATGAAAAGTTATTTGATAAAATTCAATATCCACTCTTTATTTAAAACATAAGACACTTTCCAAATATGATCAGTAACTAAATAGCATGGATTTTATCACTGCTACCATTTAATTTTGTTTTTCCTAATTACCTGTGGATGAAATTAAGCAAAAGGAGAAAAAAACAGTCATGAAATTAGGAAAAATGGAGATAAAACTACTTATTTTAGATGATTGTTTACTTAAAAAAAGTGAATCAAGTGAATGATTGTTATTAGCGGTAAAAGAAAGAAGTAAAGTGGTTGGGAAGAAAATTAATATACAGGATCAAATAGCTGTCATATATACTGCAACAACCATTTAAACTGTTGAAGAAGAGATTCACATACAATAGCAATAAAAAAGATAAAATAGCTATGAATAAACAGGAAGAAATGCATAAGTTTTACGAAGACAATGTTAAAATACAAGTGAAGGACGTGTAATATTTTAACACACAGAAAATCATGCCATATTTTAGGACAGGAAGCTTAAACATCATTAGAATATTAATATCCCCTGAGTTAATTCATGAAGTCCAGCTACTCTTTTTGCAGTCAAGACCTTCTATTTAAAAAGTCCTGAAGAGCCTACTTCCCCTAACACAAATAAAACGAAAATGTTTTTTAAGCTACACAAGTTGATTCTGTCATTTACTTAATACATAGGTAGGAACAGCCAATTGAAGTATGAAAAGAAGAAAACTAAACCATCTATAAAGTGGTTAGAATTAAAGCAGCAGAGTACTCAGATACAAATAAACAGATCAATGGAATAAAACAAAACTATAGAAATGGATTTCAATATATATATGAGACTTTAGTAGATGCTAAATGTGGCATTTAATTCAATATATGTTGTTGGGACAATTAGGTAGCCACCTAGGAAAAAAACTACATAAAATAAATTCTAGATATATAAAAAATTGAAACATTCAAAAATTGAAACATAAAAGTGATGAAATAAATATTGGAATAGTATATTTCAAATTAAGTAAGGCCTACATTAGTGAAAAACAAAACCTAGACATCATTTAAAAATAATAAATTTAATTATATACTTAAACTTTTTTTCTGGAAAAAAAAACACAAATAAAATCAGAGACAAATAATAAGGAAAGCTATTTGAAACTATGCCATAGAAAAAAACAGCTAAATTCCTTCATACATAACAAGCCCCTACAAAAAACTGTATCAACAACTCAGTAAAAGGACCAAAGATGGCTAAAATACACAAAAGGAAGGCATAGCTTCTAAACACAGGAAAGTACCCTCAATGTCAGCCATAAAAGAAATACAAATTAAAAGCTGCATAGAGATATTGTTTTTCACCTAGGAGACAGGTGAAGATAAAAAGGCTTAATAACACTGTTTTGTTAAGACTTTGGGGAAAGAATTCTCTTACATTACTGGTAGGAATGTAATTTTCAGTACCTCTATGGAAACAAACATCACATCCTTAAAAGTTTAGTATGTACATATCCTTTGCCCAGGAATTCCACCTTTAGAAATTCCTCCTACTAATAAACTCATGAAAATAACAGATACAGAGGTAAGTTAATTGTAGCAAAATTAGTAATAATGAAAGATTGGCAGTAATCTAAATGTCCTTTAATAGGGAGTTGGTTAAATAAATAGTAGTGATCCGTACATTGGAAGTCTATAAATACATAGCCTTTAAAAAAAAGCTGAGACAGAACTATATGTATTCATGAGGACTATCTCCAAGAAACATAGTTTAATATATTTTTTAAAAAGGCCAAGCTCAAGACAAAGCATTGTGTGTATGTATATACTCATATATGCATAAATATTAATATTTACATCCATAAACTATCCTCTGAAAGTTGGAGGAACTGGATAGCTGAGGGATTCAGGATGGTTGTGATGTCGGGGTTCTTGCTCACGAAGCCAAAGAATGAGCTTAGCAAACAGTCAAGGGAGGAGAGCAAGGTACAGGCTTTTATTCAGCAATAAAGTGGAAGGACAGAGCTCCTGGCTCATGCCAGGAGGGGACAAGAGAGCCCCCGGGTGGTGCACTGTCTAGGGGTTTTTATAGGCAAATGAGGATTTTGCCAGAACATGAAAAAAAAAGCTTAGGGACCAATTCGATTTCGTCACTGGTGATTGGTCTGTTTAGTTTTTATGTTTCTTGCTTGGTCAGTCTTGGAAGGTTGTATTTTTCTAAGAAGTCGTCCATTTCTTCTATGTTTTCCAGCTTGTTAGCATATAGATTCTCATAATATTCTCTTATGATTCTTTGTATTTCTGTGGGGTCCGTCGTGATTTTTCCTTTCTCATTTCTGATTGTGTTTATGTGTGTAGATTCTCTTTTTCTCTTAATGAGTCTGGCTAGGGGTTTATCTATTTTGTTTATTTTTTCAAAGAACCAGCTCTTGGTTTCATTGATTTTTTCTATTGTTTTATTCTTCTCAATTTTATTTATTTCTTCTCTAATCTTTATTATGTCCCTCCTTCTGGTGACTTTGGGCCTCATTTGTTCTTCTTTTTCCAATTTCAGTAATTGTGTCTTTTGACTATTCACTTGGGAATGTTCTTCCTTCTTTAAATAGACCTGGATTGCAATATACTTTCCTCTTAGAACTGCCTTTGCTGCATCCCACAGAAGTTGTGGCTTTGTGTTGTTGTTGTCATTAGTCTCCATATATTCTTTGATTTCTGTTTTGATTTGGTCGTTAACCCATTGATTAATTAGGAGAGTGTTGTTAAGTCTCCATGTATTTGTGAGCCTTTTTGATTTCTTTCTAAAATTTATTTCTAGTTTTATACCTTGGTGATCTGAGAAGTTGGTTGGTAGGATTTCAATATTTTTGAAATTACTGAGGTTCTTTTTGTGGCCTAGTATGTGGTCTATTCTGGAAAATGTTCCATGTGCACTTGAGAAGAATGTGTATCCTGTTGCTTTTGGGTGTAGAGTTCTGTAGATGTCTGTTAGGTCCATCTGTTCTAGTGTGTTGTTCAGTGCCTCTGTGTCTTTACTTATTTTCTGTCTGGTTGATCTGTCCTCTGGAGTGAGTGATGGGTTGAAGTCTCCTAAGATGAATGCATTGCTGTCTATTTCCTCCTTTAATTCTCTTAGTATTTGTCTCACATATGCTGGTGCTCCTGTGTTGGGTGCATATATATTTATAACGGTTATATCTTCTTGTTGGACTGACCCCTTTATCATTATGTAATGTCCTTCTTTATCTCTTGCTACTTTCTTATTTTTGAAGTCTACGTTGTCTGATACAAGTACTGCAACACCTGCTTTTTTCTCCTTGTTGTTTGCATGAAGTATCTTTTTCCATCCCTTCACTTTTAGTCAGTCTGTGTATATCTTTGGATTTAGGTGAGTTTCTTGTAGGCAGCATATAGATGGGTCTTTCTTTTTTATCCATTCTGTCACTCTGTGTCTTTTGATTGGTGCATTCAGTCCATTTACATTTAGGCTGATTATTGATAGATATGTACTTATTGCCATTGCTGGCTTTAGATTCGTGGTTACCAAAGGTTCAAGGGTTGCTTCTTTACTATCTAACAATCTAACTTAACTTTCTTGTTAAGTTATTATAAACACTGTCTGTTGTTTCTTTATTTCTCTCCCTTCTTATTCCTCCTCCTCCATACTTTCTATACTAGGTGTTTTATTCTTTGCCTTTAGTTAGTATTTGGATGATCTGCTTTCTTTGCTATGATTTTATTTTCTCTGGTGACATCTTTTTAGCCTTAGGTGTGCTTCCATCTAGAGCAGTCCATTTAAGATATCCTGTAGTGGTGGTTTATGAGAGGCAAACTCTCTTAACTTTTGTTTATCTGGAAATTGTTTAATCCCCCCATCATATTTAAATGATAATCGTGCTGGATACAATATTCTTGGTTCGAGGCCCTTCTGTTTCATAACGTTAAATATATCATGCCATTCTCTTCTGGCCTGTAAGGTTTCTGTTGAGAAGTCTGATGATAGTGATGGGTTTTCCTTTGTAGGTGATCTTTTTTCTCTCTCTAGCTGCCTTTAATACCTGTCTTTATCTTTGATCTTTGCCATCTTAATAATTATGTGTCTTGGCATTGTCTTCCTTGGGTCCCTTGTGTTGGGAGATCTATGAGCTTCGGTGGACTGCGAGACTACTTACTTCCCCAGCGAGGGAAAGTTTTCAGCAATTATTTCTTCAAAGACACTTTCTATCCCTTTTTCTCTCTCTTCTTCCTCTGGTACTCCTATAATGCGAGTATTGTTCCATTTGGACTGGTCACACAGTTCTCTTAATATTCTTTCATTCCTAGAAAACCTTTTATCTCTCTATGCCTTAGCTTCTCTGTATTCCTGTTCTTTTATTTCTATTCCATTAACAGTCTCTTGCATCTCATCCAGTCTGCTGTTAAGCCCGTCGATCGCTTGTCTGATTTTTGCATTGTCTTTCCTCACTTCCCTCACTTCCTCTCTCAGCTCTTGCATATTTCTCTGTAGATCCATCAGCATGGTTATGACTTTTATTCTGAATTCTTTTTCAGGAAGACTGTGCATTTCCATCCCTTCATGCTCCCTCTCTGGGGTTGTCTGGTTGATCTTAGTCTGGACCATATTCCTCTGTCTTTTCATGGCTATAGAAATGGTCACTGGTAGTTGCCACGTATGTCAGCTGGGCTCTTAAGACTTTAAAAAGAGAAAAAAAAAAGGAAAAATAAAGAAAAAAAAGAAGAAAAAAAAAAGAAAGAAAAGAAAAAACAAAAAACAAAACAAAAAACAAAACAAAACAAAAAAACAAAAAAAAAACGCCCACCGGACGTAGATTCTGTGGGAATGCTGTAGGTGGTGCTATTGCCCCAGTATTCTGCCGCCGTGGCTGCACCGGTCCGCAGGGCCCTTTATCACTCTGGCAGGGGTGGGAACGAATAGGAGGCTGTTGATCTCAGGGAGAAGTGGAAGTATGGCTACGCTTCCTCAGTCGCCAGCTAAGCGTCTGAAACTCCCCAGGACTCCCAGCCTGCTGGGCTTAGTGTGCTGGGGCAATCCCGCTCCTCTGCTGGGCTCCTGTCTCTTTATGACCGTTGAAGAAAGCGCGCGCTTTTTTTTTTCCTTCCTGGGAGCCGGCTGCAAGCACTCTGGAGCATTCCCCGCTCAGATCTTGCCCCTCTGTCTCTCCGATCTCCGCTGCACTGCGCAATGTGGGTCAGCGCTCCCTGCGCAGATCACCGGGGCTGGCTACTTCGCAGGGTGTACTTCCACTCCCTCCCAGCTCTGAATCCTCTCCTCCTGCCGGTGTGCTGGGGTGGGGGAGTGGTCGGGTCCCGCCGGGTCGCGGCTCCATATTTTACCCGCCTCTTGGGGTGCCGAGTCCTCTCGGGTGTAGCTGCATGCTGTGCGCTTTCCTGTGTATTCTCGTCTCTCTTTTAGGAATAGATGTTTTTGCTGTGTTTTCGTAGATAAATATAGTGTTGGGAGGAGATTTCTGCCGCCCTGCTCACACCGCCATCTTCCGGGAAGTCCAGTATTGGCCTTTTACTTTTAACTGACCTTACTGGAGATGTCTATATTCTTAGTCTGGTATCTTGATCCTAGAGGATTAGTGTGACCTTGACTTTGCATAATGCTTAACACAGAGTTTCAAAAGGTACTTATTTGCCCATTGTTATATTGCTGACTGTAAATATCCCGCTCTGCTTTTTCCGGGAGGCCCTCACCCTACTCTGACTACACCCATGGTCTCTGTCTCAGTTTAAGGAGAGTTGTTTGCACATTTTGAATTTTTAGGAGGTACATATATTACTTATTCCAAAAAATAAATGGAGAAAAATAAATATGCTATGGTAAATAGTGGCACTGTGACAACTGCCAAAGGAGTAAAGGAAAACTTGCCTTCTTAACTAGCCTTCACCAGGGTCAAAGCTTTCCTGATTATACATAAGTTTCTTGAGAGCTCGGGCCATCTTATACACTCTTTCTCTTCTTACCATGTCTTTGCCACAGGTAAGTATTCTATAAATATGGATTAGTTGATTGACTGATTCTGCACTATGTACAGAAAAGGCCTCTTCACAGATTTCACCTTTCATTTTTTGTTGCCTATACTAAAGAGGTATCAAGGGGCCCATGTTTAAGACTATATATTCATTTATATCTCAGAAATTGGAAAGACCTTTAGCAAAAAGATACACCATCACAGGGGAAAAAAGGAAATCTAGCATGACATTGACAAACTGGTCATATTTTTTGGTGTCCTATATCAGGAAGAAATTTGTGCCATGAACTGATCAGAGGAGAATATTGAGTCAGTAGGGAAAAAACTCTCTCCTTTTTTTGCCTCTTTTCATTCTATTCCTTAATCCCTTGGTCTTCAACCTACCACTACCAACCCCTCAAAAAGAATAGTTGCTTTCCTTATCAAAAGTCATGTCTCCAGCTCCTGTTGCAAAGCCTGGAGGCTATTTATACTGTTCAGACCTTCCTGGTTATTTAGCTAATGGAAGGAAGAAGGCTGGCTGAGGAAGGAATGATGAGAATGTACAGATTAGTCTACAATTTCAGCCTGGAACTGCTAATACTAGGACGTCCCTACTGGCAGCCAACAGCCCCTGTACTGATGAGACAGGGACTGTGGGTGTAGCCAGAGTAGGGTGAGGGTCTCTGGAAAAAAGCAAGGCAGGATATTTACAGTCAACGCAATGTAACAATGTAAAGTCCCTATCAAAACTCTGTGTTTAGCATTATGCAAAGTCAAGGTCACACTAACTCTCTAGAGTAAAGATACCAGAGTAGGAATATAGACATCTTCAGTGAGATCAGTTAAAGGTCAAAAGGCCAGGAGCAACTTCGCCTGGAATGTTTGAGTGTTCTGCAAGGGTATTTCAGCATAACCCGTGACTTCATTGTAAACAGCCCTAGCAAACAGACAACCCAGCCCACCTTGAGGGTAGGACAAGTGGTAAAAGTCCACACCCCTAAGCCTTTTTTTAATGTCCCCCCAAATCCTAAATTGCCTATAAACCCCCTAGATAATGCACAACCCTGGGCTCTCTTGTCCCCTCCTGGCGCAAGCCAGGAGCTCTGTCTGTCCTCTCACTGCATCTCTCAATAAAAGTCTCCCTGGCTCTCCTACTCTGACTGTTTGCTAAGTTCATTCTTAGACTCTGCAAACAAGAACCCCAACATCACTGACACTGGGGCTTGGACCAACCGTCTTTAGAAAAGCGTGTACCCAAACCATAAGTCTTACTGAGAGGGACAAAAGAGTGACCAATGGTCCTTAAATAAACAATTAACGGAAGTCAAGAGGAAGTGTTTTAGACAGCACAGGTAAGTCCCAAGACCTAAAAAAGGGCAGAATATGCAGCTGAGTATTATTACTTAGTCCACGGAGGAAGAAACTCAACTCTTTTCTTGATTACCAAATAACAAAGTGAGCTGAGAATCAGACTGATCACAGATATGAAAAGAAAGAATAATCTCAAAGGAAATATAACAAGTTAACTAGTGTGGATAAAATTGTAGTATTTCCAGAATGTCTTGCCTGGCTTTAGTACATCTGCATTATCAACAGACACTCAAGGGTGGAGAGAAGTATGGCTTTAGGGCATTTGTATCATTCCTGGGTGGAGAGAAGTTCATCTCCATATCAATGGGTAATTACCTAGGTAACCAAGGGCATGTCTGAACCTGAGAGGTTAAAGAGAGGGGGCTAGCTTGCTTGCTGGCTTGCTTCTTCCAGAGCCAAGGAGAGAGATGGCTGGGACTGCAGTTTGTAGGTGAGCGGGGAGGGTGCCAGTTTTGCTTCTGCTGGAGCAGGAAAGAGAGAAGGCCCAGGACTGCAGTTTGTAAGCAATAAATGGATTTTTAAACTTTATTTCTCCCTTTGACTGATTTTGGCTTTTAGAGGTATTTTGCCCTGGGATTTCCTCTCCCCGGACTTACAACTAGTAACTGCTGTTCAGCAGGAAAAATAATATTTATCATTTTCTATTCTTCTGACACAAATATCACATTTTCAGATATGGCGTGGCTAACAGAGCTTAATACTTAACTGGCTTGTGGGTTTTCCCAAAGTCAAATCAGTGTTTCTCTTTTTTTCCACTTTAACGCCTGATCCTTAAATCCTTATACTGAGCTTCTACTTCATGGCCATGTTTAGAGATGCTCAGGACAGGAGGCTGGCCCTTCCAGAACGTTTAATTGAAGGGCTTGGCTGGAAGAAGACTGGTGGTAATTCAGCTTTACTACCAATTTCCTGAGTCAGTGTAGATAAGGGAGCTATCAGTTTGGGCACTAGGCTGCAGCCATAGATCCGATTTAAGGAGAGATTACAGTAAATTGAGAATCTGTTATCACTTACAACAGGCTGTTCTCCTTGTAGGATTTCTGGGCAAAGTGACAAGCTGATTTTAGGGTCCTCTTGTTCCAATAATTCTGAATATTTATATTTTTCAGTCTAAAAGGACAACTTAAACATAAGGCATGTGTTTAAAACTTGGGAGCTTCCCAGGTAAAATCTGAAACAGGCTCCCCTACACCGAGGGCAAGGAGATACCAAAGAAAGAGGCAGGCCACTCCAGATTGGTAGGTGGCAGGTTTAATAAGCTGGGAAACTTACTACGAGGCATGTGTTGGGGGCTACAAAGTGAGTTGATTTCCTCACCTGCCCACCAAATCTTGAAAGTTCATACAGAGCCCTTACCTGAGTTCAGTCATGGATACCATGCCATGGTCTCAACAACATGTTGCTCTCAAGGCTGTGTCCTTGAAAATGGCTCCAGCTGTCAGAATGCTGTTCATTCCAAGGACAGGGGAGGGGATGAGGAGCTTCCCACTGCCCAAGGCCAGCTCTCGGGTCAACAGGTGGTCATACCCTGTCAATGACCTCTTCTAACACTCCACTTATCGTGACCCACACTTACAGTCTTACATACCTTCTTCCACAGTGTGACCTGAGTGGTCAGCAAGGGGTTTCATAGCATAGAGGTGGTTTGTTGGGCAGCTGCCTGGCTGCACTGGAGGCAGATACCACAGGATCACTCAGCATGTCCAATTGTGTCCTTGTGTGATTTAACTAGAATGATGCATTAGCAGACTCATTAGGTATGAGCACACAACATTCTGTTTGGAGAACGGCACAAGCCATCCTACTTGGAGGACAGCTCTTCTCATTAAAGACATTTCAGGTTCAGTAAAGATGGGCTTTGCCTGCTATCATTTAAGGCTTCTTGGGCAAATTTAGTAAGGGCTTCTCTGTGCTATAATGTCCTCCAGCCAATGATGGGACAGAGGTGGCAGCCAAAGGACTACACCAGTGGGAAACACCAGTGCCCATCTGGCCTTGAGGACAGGGAGGATGGAAACTTTTGTTGCCACGGGGTGGATTCTCCCTATGCCCAAGGAACACCCAGGGAACAGTGGCCCAGCTACTCAGATGGAAACCACAGCCAAAGATTTGGGCCACAGAATCATTGGGTCCCATTGGGTGACAGTCAATGACAAACCAGTCGGTATTTTTAATATGACAGATTGACTACTAAGCCTAGTGATACTCATCCCATGCCCCTTTTTCAATGGGAGTGGTTCTGTTTAGACTAATTTTTCTGTTCCCAGCACAAGAGTTCCTGCTCAAATGTCTTTAAGTGGGTGAGCCACATTAACCCATCCCAAATCTGAGTGTAGCCACCCATAGCTCTCATGTGGTTTTTTTATTCCTTCCAGTCAGTAGTTTAATAGGTTGCCTATGTAGCTTAATTGGCATAAGAGGAATACCCATGCCCAGCATTATTGATGTGTATGCCACAGGCCAGGATTCTGGATCAGTATTAGTAGCATCAGATAAATTAAGAGTACTATTCATAAACTTGTTCTTCCTCCAAGTACTGCTTTTGGGCCTTCCAATCCCCTCCCTAGAATGCTGATACCTACCAAGGCAATCCTAACAAGCTAGAGAGGGGCAGCTGCCCGCATACCCAACAGTTGGACTGATTGCTCTGCTGAGAATACAAACAGGTCCACTAGAGAAAAGTGATTCACTCAGGTGCCCATCCCATGACCAGACACCACAGGAGCAGCAGAATTGTAAGGCTAAAAAGACAGATATTTAGTAGCAATTTACATGAGAATGTCTTCTGCTTCTATGTGAATGACACTTGTGTCATGATCCCTAGGTGTTAGTGTGGCTGCAGCTTTAGGAATTTGGCCTGGTTGCATAAACCTTACATGTTGGCCAGGGCAGGCAGCACTGTCAAGCATGAAGAGATGGACTGCGAGCAACCTAGTTTGTGAGGCAACTGGGAAAAGCTTGGGTTAGGACACAGTGTCCACATAAACCAGGTCATATTTAGAACTCTCACTCAGAGAGAGGGAACAAACAGTATAGTCAATTTGCCAGTCCCTTAGTGGTTGGGAACTCTCGTGGATGGCCCCAGACTCTTTGGGCAGTTGCCTTGGGCATTATTTAGAACACACTGGACATGCAGCTATGTATGAATGAAGTCACTGTATTTCAGGAGCAATTTAGCATCCTGGGCAATATGCTATTCCACCCAAGAACTACGGAGACCACTTTTTCTGTGTACCCAATTTACTGAACAGCCAGCTGCTAAGGCTTGTATCTGGGCTAGGCCATCAGTGTCTTGATTGCCAGGGGTTACCACTGTTTTATAAGCCAGAATGTGGAAGACAATGACGACTACCCTCAGGCTCTTGTGGGGGACCCCAGATATCTTTCCATATACCGGGCATTTAGTCCACCACAATTTGTCTTTCTTCTATTTTAAAATACTAGAAGAGTATGTTGAAGCACTTGCCACAGGGCCATGGAGGAATTCAGCAGCAGGCTTTGGCAGGCATACTTAATCTGGTAAACATCAGTTTGTTCGTTATGTACTTTTATGAAGGTCCTACCAATGAAAAGCCTCTAACCTGCAAATGTCCTCTGTTTGCAGGAACAATTGGTTCCGGCAGAAAGAAGGAAGATGTACTCTCCTATCTGCAAAACTGGTGTCTTCAATAATGAGAAAATTTTAGGGGGACTCTCCTTGAAGGATGACAGCATCTCTGACACCTGTTAGGTGGTAGGATTCTTACTTCCTGACTTTCTTCTCCACCTTTCTGCCTCCATGTTATTACTGACATCTAGTTAACATGATGAGTAGATGTCTCCTAGTGATCCCATCAACACAGTAAATTTGCTTAAAATGCTAACTTTAAGTTGGTCAACATGTATTTATTAGTGTTATACTCCCTTCCCTATAAAGAACAACACTGAGTTCATAAATAAGCTGATAGAAGAACTTCTGCAAAGTTTAAATTCTAGCAATTAATGTACTGTCAACCAAGGTGATCTGCCATTACTGAATGTCAGATAAGAGCACTTGATAAATATTAACTATATTTTTAAAACCCTGCTTATTAAGGCAACCATATCTGCAAAACTAAATGTGAAACTGCACAATTAAGCATTATATTCTAGTTGATAAAGTTATTTCCTGTAAGAATAGAGGTTAATTCTGATATTGCTGTACATGTTTACTGAAACAGAACACTAAGTAAGTGAATGGCAGATGAGGGGAGCTGCATTTATCCCTGTTGAAGTGCCAGTTTACAGATGGGCAGGGGCAGGAAGCTAGAATCTTCCATGTGGCAGTAGATTTAGAGCTGAAAATATCAGTACGAACTTATGTTTAATTTAATATAGATACATATGGTTACACATAGAAATATTTATAGATATGTGGGTATATATGGGATAATATTCACACATTTAATTCCTTGTTCTGTCAGCTGAGCAGGACCTAAAATATGATTTGGACCTAAAATAAACAACATTCTGGTAGAAATAAGCATGCTTAGCACCCAGAGCTCGATTTCTAATACCATTTTCCAATTAAAAACAAAATACAGGGCTCCTTGGGGTAATCCTGAAATGTCTGATTTTAGGATTGGGGAATATAATATACAAAATAATCCTGGAGCATTTTATAGTCCAAAAAAATAATAATAAGGTGCTGGAAAAAACCCAAAGAACAACCCTTAAACCAACCTACATTGATGGAGGCACATAAAATGGGCATAAGAGTCAACAGTGTGTTTACACTGGCCAAAACCAGAACATTCTGAGCAACAAATCATTAAAGTAGTATTGAATAGTAACCCAAAATATAAAATAAATATTCATGATCCATACTGATATAAACATATGGTTGAATAAATGATGGAGAAGAGACAGATCTCATTTAGAATTCAAAAGAAATTATTAGATCATCTACCCTCAAGGAAAGAAATCATAACTCCCTATACCTTAAGTGTGCACTGCACATAGTGACTTCCTTCCAAAGAGTACAGTGGAGAAATGGGGGCAGCGGGTGAGCGGAAATGAATAACTTTACAGTGGAAAAACCTGACAAAACTACCTAAGCCTGACGATTAAGATCAGTATCAACAGTGATTTCATGCTGATAGTATGTACCTTTGATATGGCATGATGAAAATGGTACTTTACCCGTGACCTTTCTCCCCAGAACCTTTAACCCCAATCTAACCATTAGAAAAACATCAGATGACCAGTAGAGGGATATTCTATTAAATGTCTGACCAATACTCCTCAAAACTGTCAGACATTAAAAGTCTAGGAAATTTAAAAACTCTCCAGCCAAGAGGAGCCTAAGGGGTCATGACAGTCTAATATAATGTCATATTGTGGATGAGATTCTGGAAGAAAAAAAGGATTTTAGGTAAAAACTAAGGAAATCTGACAAAGTATAGTCTTTAGTTAATAAGAATGTACTAACATTGGTTTATTAATTGTAATAAATGTACCATACTAGTGTAAGATGTTAATTGATAGGGGAAACGAGGTGAGCAACCTATGGGGGTATATAGGAATACCCTGTACTATCTTCTCAATTATTCTGTAAATCCAAAACTGTTCTAATAAAATAAAATTTGTTTTTCAAAAGAAAATATACTGTTTACACTTAATGTAGACATGTTTGTGCCAGCATATACTCTGTTTCCCAGGACTTCTCATTTCTGTTGTTCATTAAGATTTAATCATGGTGTTGCTGTCTTCAAGTATTAGAATGTCTATTATGTGAAAGGGGAAGTAAAGAATTTCTTCTTTAGATGGCAGTATTAAGACCTTTTATGTGAATTGCACATAAAAACCAACAGCAAGGAAGATACTGGCTCCCTAACAAGGAATCCTTTTTTAATTCCAACCGTGGAAAATGCTGATTCGTGGAGTAGTAAACCCTCTGTCCACTCAAGCAGAGACTGATACCACCCATCAAATATGCTTTAGTGGAGATTTATTCATTGGGTGGGCAGTTAAATTAGAAAACCTCAAGGATTCTTCCAAATCTGTTCTAAATGTCTGTGGACAGTTGCCCAATTCTCTGTGTAAAGGCTTAGACAATTTATTCCAAAGTGAACCTGGACTCACAGCCAAGACTTTAAGCAGAGTATGTCTGTCTATTGACCACAATTGTAAGTTTAGCTGATTGCTCAAAACCCACCAGCTGTGCTAGTCATCCAATAAAGGAAAAGTAGATTAGCCTGGTAAGGATGCCTTTTTTGAGCCATGCTATTTGGTATGTGCCCTCCCTGAAGTCTTAAAGAGTCATATGATCCAACTCAGTGCTTTTTAAGTGTTATGATTACCTTATGACACCAATCCTAGTCTTGCAAATCTAAATGCCACAATCTCACAGCCTGGCCCAAACACTTGGTAGTTAGAATTTCAATGATTGCTAGTGAGGTGAGAGACTTTGCAAATAAGAGTGTGGTCAGATGGGTGGGCGGATACGTGGAGAGAGTTTTATATTTCAGTTTCATTTTATATGTCCAGCTCTCACTTTTAACAATAGGAGCTGGAAAATTATTTTGAGTATAGGGCAAACCATTTCTTTTTTGGTGTAACAGATTCTTTAAAAAAAGGGAATTACTAAATTTGAGCCACTTTTCAGAGACAATACTAAAAATGTCTTGCTGTTTCCCATGCCATCCAAAAGAAAAAAGAAAAAGACAGTTTCTCCTTCATATAACAGTGTTTACCAAAATTTTTAATTTACAGTATACTTAAGAAATGATTATTTTTCTGCATCTAAACTAGAGTAAACAGGGAAGGTGCTGGATAACAAAACAAGCTTGATTTCCTGCTATTGCAATCGACATAAGGACTGGGAGAATAACATCTTAGCCTGTGTGTTGTGAAGATCCCACCTTTAACAAACAAGCCGATATAATTTTTTTTATTAAAAAAATAACTCATGTTATTACATAAGCTCAAACCTTATGAAATGGTCAATTACAGATCACACACAGTTAAATAAAAGCAACTTCTATGGCTCATCCTAATATAAAATATGGAATCTCTAAACAAGCACAGAGAAGAAAGTAAAAAAGTATTCTCTAAATCTCTACCTAAGGAATCAGATATATGCATCAGTATATACACCAGTATGTGGAGGTTTACCATTTACATGTGCACTTGACATAGTAACTTAAACCACATCACAGTACAAAATTTTTGTAATCTGTTTTTCCTTAATATTTAATAATGACTATTTTCTCATGTCGTTAAGTATCCTATAGCATTATTTTCGGTGACTTCTGGTATTCCTCCAATGGATAAACAAATTGATTTAATTTAAGCAATTGTCTATGGTCAAGTATTTAATTGGCCTGATATTTTGCTATTATAACTTACCCTCATATATAAATACCTATAAAAGGAATTTTTGCATACATCCTGAATAATACTCCATATTTCTGCATCAAAGCATGTGCATGTTTTCAGACTTTTGATACTTTGCCAATCATCTCTCAGAAGGCTGTACCCTCCGGAGTATATAAACATAAATATTCTCTTTAACATTCCATATTATCACTTTTTTGTTGTTGTTGTTGTTTTGTAGTCTTCCTTTTATTTTATTTTATTTATTTTTTCTTTTTTTTATAATTTATTTTGGATCATTAATCTACAATTACATGTGCAATATTATGATTATTAAACTACCCCCTTCATCAGGTCCCGCCCACCAACCCCATTACAGTCACTGTCCATCAGCGTAGTGAGATGCTATAGAGTCACTATTTGTCTTCTCTGAGTTGTACAGCCCTCCCCATGCCCCCCCAACATTACATCTGCAATCATAATGCCCCTTTTTCCCTCTTATCCCTCCCTTCCCACCCATCCTCCCCAGTCCCTTTCCCTTTGGTAACTATTAGTCCATTCATGGGTTCTGTGAGTCTGCTGCTGTTTTGTTCCTTCAGATTTTTTCTTTGTTCTTATACTCCACATATGAGTGAAATCATTTGATACTTGTCTTTTTCGGCTTGGCTTATTTCACTGAGCATAATACCCTCTAGCTCCATCCATGTTGTTGCAAATGGTAGGATTTGTTTTCTTATGGCTGAATAATATTCCATTGTGTATATGTACCACCTCTTCTTTATCCATTCATCTACTGATGGACACTTAGGTTGCTTCCATTTCTTGGCTATTGTAAATAGTGCTGTGATAAACATAGGGGTGCATATGTCTTTTTCAAACTGGGCTGCTGCATTCTTAGGGTAAATTCCTAGGAGTGGGATTCCTGGGTCAAATGGTATTTCTATTTGAGTTTTTTGAGGAACCTCCATACTGCTTTCCACAATGGTTGAACTAATTTGCATTCCCACCAGCAGTGGAGGAGGGTTCCCTTTTCTCCACATCCTCGCCAACATTTGTTGTTGTTTGTGTTTTGGATGTTGGCCATCCTCACTGGTGTGAGGTGATATCTCATTGTGGTTTTAATCTGCATTTCTCTGATGATTAGCGATGTGGAGCATCTCATATTATCACTTTTTAAAATCACAAGTATTCATTTATTTATCCAGATTTCTCAGGGGACTTTTGAGTCCTTAAAACCCTGTTACATTTGGCATTTATAGTGAACTTTCCACTAGAATATTTAGGGTTAAAGACAACTCGACAGCCTCCTTGGAGTTATTATGCCCTTCCTTTCAGAGATCCCAGCCCACTACAGACAGAGTCAAATGCCACAGACAAAAACGTAGGTCTCTATCCTAAAAGGAGCTTTGTGCTTGAAATTATGCATCCCTAGCCCATAATCTGATATTCAACTTCCTGTCTAATAATGAAATGGAGCAGAGATCCTACCAAGTGAGTGATAGTCCATTAATTATTAGAGGCATATCCATTGCCTCCTGCCAGCTGTGGCTTTGTTAGATAAATCCTTGCTAAGTTATAATAGATGCTGGGAGGTCCATGGCCTCTAATACAAAGGGAAAGTAGTTCAAAATCGACAAGGGAAGGGCCTGTTTAAATGTTGGGGACATAGGCAATCCTTAAGGAAAAAGAACATCAAGTCACCTAAAACATCTGAAAAATTGTAAGTTTTTCTACACCAGAGGCCATTACTTAGCTAATGTGTAAAGCACATGGAAACAGTGTCCAGCCTAACAAGAGGATAAACTTCTTTTAATTACTAAATTATCCAACAATGAAAAAGGCTGATTCATGAAATAATAATTTTTCTAGAATGCCTAAGCAAACTGATCACCCCTCCCACCTTTTAAATGGTCACATTACACATATTCACATTACTAGTACTAATCACAGAAATTTATAATTGGTTTTACACATTTCCTACACTACTAGATGATGAGCTCTTTTTTGCTAACTAGTGCTCATTAATATTATAAGGAATGGGTATTAGGGTTTCACAGCTTCTGAGTTGGCTTCTTATTTCTAAACTATTCTTAATGTTAAAAAAAATTAAACTGAGTAAGTTCATTGGCTTTAATAAGAGATTCATGAATGGGGCCTAATCTCATCTATTAAGTAGAGAGATGCCCTGAGGAGTCCTACAAAATGGAAGGTTTTTATAGGAAGAAAGGTGGGGCAAGACACTATTTGCAAAAAAAAAAAAAAAAAAAAAAAAAAAAAGAAGGTTGTGTTTCAGGCAAGGCCACCTCTCCTTCAGGGAAGAGCAAGAGTCTTTTCATGAAGATTATCTCATGGGTGCTGAGCAGAAAATTCCTGACAGACTACTTTTCTGGGGGAGGCTGGAACTGCAATTAGGTTTTGTATTAAGCTCTGGGTTAGTGGCTTGGCTTAGCAGAAATGATTCCATTTTGGGCTGGTGGTTTCTTTTTAACATTAATTAGAAGTGAATTCCTTTAAGATTATAATAGCTCTGAATAGTAAAGATAAAGTTTCATTTAAAACTCAAAGTGAATGAGTTAATGCTTTCCTGAGAGAGCAAGGAAAGTGAAAGAAAGGGGTGGCTTTGGGTAAGGAACACAAAGAAAGATAAAATAGAAAAAAATTGGGGGGCATGGAGTGCTGAAGACAAAATTTGCTGACTATATAGGCTGTTGCTCTTGCTTTGGTTATTGCTGTTGATTTTTTTAAGGGCCGCTTTTGAATACAACTGATTTCCAGCATGATTTAAAGCTGCTCCTTATTTAAAAAAAAATCCTGCTTTAGGGCAGATACTGTAAGGAAAACTAAGTTTTCTTGCCCTAGAATCAATATGGTATGAAAGGTCATTCATTAGCCCAGCCAAACCTTCCTACTTGTAAAAACTTAAAATAAAACCTTTTTTATTAAAATAGTGGAAGTAAGAGTGAGAAGGAAGGGATGGAACACAGGGTGCGGTTGAAATCCAAATGTTCCTGGCTGTAGTAGGGTAAGCTTCTCTGAAACCAAATATTTAGGCTAGCCAGCTGATCTCAACAGAGTGGCATCCTCTCTTCACCCGAGCCTGTCTCACTCAATCATTCACTTAATAAATTTATAGTGAGTGCCTAGTTATGTGACATACCCTGTGTGGGCTCTGGGGAAACAGCAGTGAACAAATAGAAATTTCCTAACTCCATGGAGTTTTCATTAAGGTGGGATCTCCTTTGAAAAAATAGTATTAAACCCCAACTGAGTATGATTTGAGCAACAAAAAGAGAAGTTTATAGTTTAACTCTAAAGCAATCCAAATAAAATTCTAATTCACAATACAAGTGCCAGTCTGCTCCAGAATTATTCAGTTTTGAAATCTGTGAGAGAAAGAGGCTTCTACTAAAACTCCCTTGTACTGCCAAAAAAAAAAGTCTTACAGCATCTGAGTGGAAAAACGTGAACTGTTGCTCAGTTTGGCCAAAATTAGCATCATGTAGTTGGAGAAATTTTTCAGCCAAGCAAACTGCATAATCTAAATGCAACCATTTTTTCTTGCACCCGTTCCTGAGAACATTTCCAACTTTCACTCTGCCAGCATTGTCAGTGCACTTTGCTGTAAGAGATTAAAGGTTGGCTACAAATAATTTCCAATGAATAACTCTAATTAGCCACTAAAGTTGGCATATTTCCTGCTATCTGAAATTAGATCAGAGAGCTGGGTTAAGATGAAAAAGGCCTATTAACTCTCTAGACTTCCAATTCCTATTTGCTGGGGGAAATTACTGTTTTGAACTTTATCTGCTACTATCTGAAGAAGTCTGGAGTCAGCGGTAATAAAAAGATACGTGGAAGTTTGGACTTTGAGCTTGCTTCTCCTGCACTGCTGAGACTTTCCAAAGTAAACTCATCAGAGCAATAGCCCTGGGAAATATTTCCATGGATATGTAAGGATAAATGAAGGAAACTGTTTTAAAAAGATGTTAAAATACAATGCTTTGAAGTGTTCTCTATATACATGATCCTTTCTAATAAAAAAAGAAATGTATTTTTGATCTAATGCTATGAATCAATAGATGTATAGAATTTGCTTGCACCCAGTTCTGAATCCTTACCCCTAGTGTGATTATACCCTTCTGTCAGGGAAACAGTTCACATGCTACTATTAGGTGTTTGGGGAGAGCAGCTTAACAATATCTGGTGCCATTCATTTCACAGCAGCCCACAGCCCAGCCTTTTCAAGGCAGCATTTGTACCTTGAGTCTTGCATTATAAATAAGCACCTGAGGTGGATGCTCTTGTTTTGCAGTCCTGTCTGCTGTCATCAGCTGCCGTGTGGCTGGTCTGCTAGTAGTTAACATGCCAGCTGTCTGGTGTAGCCACTTACACTTCTGGAGCTTCTTTTGGATACGATTAATCATTCGGCTCCACAGATTCCAATGGAACATTCAAGAAGATAATAACAAAGGCAATGGTGCATGGAAAATCAGTGCCAGAGTTTTGAATAGAGAATATGTTGCATCAGAGTAATAAAGTGACTTCTTTTTAACTGCTGGAATTAATCTGTATGTTACTAAAAGCTAAATATTCTCTTAACAAAAGTACTTTCAATAATCCATGAATAGCTTTCCATCCCTTCCTTGGAAAGTGTCTGATAATAAATCTTTCCAGAGGGAACATCGTAACTTAAAAAATGCGCACACGAAGACCAGTGTCTGGCCACCAGTGACTGGCTTTTTAACTTAGATAATGAAGTGGTATAATTTCTACAATGAATTCTCATGAAATTTTCTTTAAAACAGTAAAAACTTACAGATAATGGAAGTTTGTAGTTTTAGTTATTTTGGAAATTATTAATTACAATAATGTAAAATAATCAACTACATTTGCTTTCATGTTTTTTATGTGTGCCAGACTTTTAAAAAGAATTAGTAAATATTTGAACTAGAATAGTGCTGTTTTCCATTTATATATGGCTTTACACTAAATACCATGAATATTTTAAAATACGTACTTATCTAAGGCAGACACTTGACAGGTTTTGCTCCTATTAGTCAAAAGAGAAAATTGAGGTACCAAATTAAGAGAATGTAATCCTACTTTAAAATTTAGTGATACAGATGTATTGGTTCTATTTACTTTCTAAATGAAAATGTTAATGAACAGATTGAATATTTCAAAACTGTCAGCACTGAAATGCAGACTGAAATAAGCCTATGACTTATCCCACTTTTTTGATCCAGACTTTGCAAAGGGTTTCATCATTAAAAATAAAAAGTAAAACAGAATTAAAATTAAAAATTAAAAAACATATATACATATAAATAATAGAAAGTTCCAAGCTGAATTTTCTAACAAATATATGACAGACCTTCTAATAGATACCTTAAGAGTGTTTAAGGAAAATTAAATAAATTGGTTTATAAACAGGTGGAAATATGTATCAAGTCAGGGTTATCCTAATAACAGACCAGAATATGTTTAAATAAATATATATATGCACATATGTATTAATAAATATATATAAGTAAATAAAAATATTTATTTTATTTATTTGAGGAATTGGCTTATGCGATTGTGAGGATTATGGCAAATGCAAATCTGTAGGGCACACCGGTGGGCTAGAAACTCACGGGCAGGAACTGATCTTGCAGTCCCCAGGAAGAATTACTTCTTAGGGGAAAACTGTTTTGTTCTTACAGCCTTTCAATTGATTAGATGAGTTGCACCCACATTTTTGAGAGTAATCTCCTTTACTTAAAGTCGGTTGATTGTAGAAGTTAACCACATCTATACCTTCACAGTAAGACCTAGATTAGTGTTGTATTAAGTAATTGGGTACTATAGCCTAGCCAAGCTGATACATAAAACTGTCAGAGGGGACAAGAAATTTGCCTCTGTTCTAGAATCCAGATGGGCATTGTATCTGGATCTATGTGCTAGTGCCGGTTGACAGGTCATGATGAGATAAATACATAAATTGTTATTGAATTTGATATTGCTGTGACATTTTTAATGTATTGTACAAAAGGGGCAGTACAGAATGGATTGGAAACAAAACTGACATACAAACAGAAAGATTAATCCTCTCCACCTGTATATAAGTTGGGAAGAACTAGTTCTTAGAAACCTCTATGTGTAAGAATTTACTTCCAGATAAAAATTTGTGTTATTTGACAAAATTCAGTATTTAACCTTCTCTGGCAAACTACAGCTGTGGTGCCTGTTAATGGTCTCTGATGTTCCTCCACATGACTCTGTAATTGTTTGTTTGTGTACCTGTCCCCCTAACTGAAGTGTAAGACACCAGTATACTGGACTGAATCTTGAATGGGCTCCCATGGACTAGAACAGTGATTGGCATATATCTGGTTCCTAGTAATTATGTTTTACATGAATAAAAGCATGAATGACAGAAATAAAATTAGTCAAGGATGGAAAATGAAATGAGCTTATTAGTTTTTTGTTTTAATAGGATGAATGAGAAAAGTGCTAGAGATATTGATAGATCTTAATAGGTATTGGGTATTAATAAGCATTAATAGGGTATGGAAAAATCTTCATTATAGTGACCCTTTGAAATGTTATGTATACTATAAAGAGTGCACTGCCTTTAAATCTGAGTGTAGGTGTTTACTGACAGTTTTAAAGGAGTAAGCCATGATATGATATAGCCTGGAGAAGGAGAAGAAAAGAACAAGGAAATGTGCTTCAGGAGAAACACACTCAATGCAAACTAAATGATTGGAAAAGTGCTCTTTGTAAAGGGGTGATTTCTTCTATAACACACCAGGAGTTACATTTATTGACATTCTTATTAGAATTTTAGAACAGGAGAGTTTATATGAATATATACTTGTATCAACATTGTAACTTTGGGGGTTTATTTAGGTTATTTCCCCCAAAATTAAAAGGAGAAGGAACATTATAGTAGATCTATGTAGGAGACTTTGAGGTGACGTCTATGGCTCAATAATACTTTGTTAGGGTGACTTCCCTTCAAGTAAGCGTGATGTTTCCTTCTGGCATGTAAAGTGACATCTCTTTTTCTGACTTCTTGAACAACAACAAAAAATCTTTCCATAACTGGCTAGTTACCTGGCCATCACTCATGAGTCCCTGACACCATTTCACATTGTTTTCATTATGCTATGCTAACACATCACATCAGCATCATGAAATACACACCTAAGGAACCAAAAAAAGCCAATAATAATCGATCCTTCAGGATGAGTAATATATTAATCCCAGAAACATCAAAAGAAGTATGTTCAACTAAAACTCACTGAGACTCTAAGAAGCAGCCAAGAATTCTTTGAGGTTATTTGAGTAGAAAGAATATTATTTCTGGGAGACACAAAAAACTTCAAACAAACAAAAATTCCCTAATTGTTCTTATTAAAATGACAGTAAATTGCCATCTATGGGAACTCATACATATTTCTGGAGGTCTACTCGTATGCTCCTCTGGCATGAAGTCATGACACACTAAAGGCCATTGGCTTTGCATCCATACAGATCTGGATTAGCGTTCCAACTCCACAGTTGAATGGCTATGTGACCTTGGGTAAATTATTTAAAATCTCTAATCATCTATTTTCTCATCTCAAATAGAAATTAAAATATATATCTTACAGATTTATTATGACTGTTAAATGTTATTTGAATTTATAAATAAATAAACTTTATAAATATTTATAAAGAAATAAACAAGCTAGCACTAATTCTAGCATATGATAGGTTCTCAACAAATTTAGTTTCCCTTCCTTGCACTCTCCTGATGGATTGCCCTTTGAAGTTACCTCAATTTGCTTTCAGGTTTCCAGCTCACTTATCCATTTATTTGCAGCTCAATAGTTGAAGTGATTATAAAGAAATATGGCAGAATGTACTTTGTTTGATACAGTCTTTTTTCCCCGCTCAAGTAATCTGGTTTTTCTTTTCAAAGCTCTTGAAAGATGATTCTGGACACTCCTTAAATCCACAGCTGAGGAAGAACTGCCAGGCCAATATAAATAATCTCACTTCTTGTCCACTCCAGATTGGCATACCCAAATTTAATCCCACTTAAAAAAAATCAGAGATGTTTTCTGTTTTACTTTTCCAAATACATTCTTAAAAATAGTAAAGTGAATATTTTTCCTTTCAATTTTGCTTAGTTTCACTCCATCCACACACTTAGAAAGGTAAAGTCTACATGAAATGCTGTGTCTAATAATAGTGTATTAGGAAGTTGGTTTCTGGGTCTCTCTGCTAAATTTTTATGTCTGTCATTTCACAGGACATTTGTTGGCTTGCTTTTTATCTACCCTGTTCTGTTATTTCCTATCAGACTATGTGCTCACTTGGACAGTCTCACGTAAGTATAGAGGGTTGAAAAATGTATCCTAAACTCATATAGATCCTTCTCATTCGATTCTAAATTAACAGAAACATTCCAGAATTTTTATTAATATAAAGCAGAAAGAGCTTTTCATGGGAGTAGAATTTGAGTTTCACTATAAGGCTCAGTCCTTTGTATATGACAATGACATCAATAATGGGAATCATCACACTTCTTGCTTAGCAAACCACAGGCCTTTTCCAGGTAAGCGAGGAGGATACTAAAGTATTAATCTTTTGGGGACACAGTTTCTACCCATGAAAAGGTAACATATATATATATGTATATTATATATATGTAGACACACACACACACACACAAAAACCCACAACAACACTGGCTTAACTACCCTGGCATCATGGTCCAAACAGCTAAACAAATTCTCCTGAACATCCTTAAAATTGTGTGAAAACAGTAATTATTTAGACAGTAAAGATGATTTCCTACCAATCATATAACTGAATATCCATAGTTACATTCATTTAAGAATGTGCTTTTTTGCATGACCATGCATACCTCCATGGAGCTCTTCCCTACAGATATTTAGGGGACAATAAATAACAGATTATTTCAAAACCCATCTGGACAGAGAAGTTTAATTCCAAAATTTCATCATATGTCATCTGCAGGGATATGCTACTTTCCAGGATTTTTCATTCAAACATATTTTTCATCTGAGACTTTTTCTCATCAGTTGCAAAATTTCCAAGCAAAAAAAAATCACACTCCAAGAATAGATAGTATTTACCCTGAGCATGACTGACCTTACAGCTCATGAATACAGAACGACTTTAGTAGAATTAAGACTACAGCATGAGTCAGTTGCTTAAAATAAAGGTGGGAGGCAGTTTAATGACCAGAAAAATCTCTAAAACATGAGCAGTGGCTGACAATACCCTTAGGTCACCTCATAGCTGTCATTGAGAAAATATCTTTGTAGTGTAGCAACCTTGGGACTACACCCAGCATGTGATACACACCTGAGTCATAGGCCTTGTGTGAGTCAAAGAGCTGATGAGGAAGACAAGTGCTCAATGTCCAATTTACTGAGACAATTATCTTGAAAATTCTAGAAAATAGGAGATCGTTCCTTTTCAAAACTCATGAAATATTTAATACCCTGTAGTACACTCTTCTCTCCTCCCAGAGAGCTTTTCCAGCTCAATTTAGGTAGGTGCCCAGAGGCAAGGTGGCTCACTGAATTACTGATTCCCTAACTGAGATTCTACCACTTGGTAGAGGCTACCTCTGGAAGTTGCCAACTGCTGAGGTCCCAAAATGTAAATGGTAACCCTGGACAAAGGTGAGGCCCAGTTACAGGCTGGGGAGACAAAGAAGAGAGCAAAGAGGGGGGCAGGAGCAGAGACAGGTTCCCAGGTTTGCTCTCTGTAGCTCATAGTGCTACCTTACTCAATATGGGTGCCCATAGGCCATAGTGATCTATAGGTAAGGACCATGTATCACACACTCTGTTAGACTGGTAAAAATTTCATTAAGAGACTGTTCATTGAGCCCAGTGCTAGAGGATAAATGGAAATTGAAGAAAGAGAGAGGAGATGGGTGAAGTGAAATTGTTAACTTTTTAAAAAGTCAAATAATGACTCATAAAATATAAAATAAGATATAAAACATGTCAAAGATTTTACTTAAATAAATTTTGTCTCATTCATTATTTAGGAAATCTGTAGATGTAGAAAACATTTCAAAAGGAAATCAAGGAATAGGTACATACTGGGACAATAAGGAATGCTGAGATAAGTTTGCTAAGGGACACAAAACTGATTAGCTCAAAGAAGGGTCACCACAAAGTCCAAGAAAAGGTCAATCATAAAGTCCAGACAACTTTGAAGAGATAAGCAGGGTCTAGCATGTAAAAAATTAAGAAAGAATCTCTTGACAAATATGAGATCTTCCCCATGTTAAATGGACGTAAGACTAAAAGTACAGCATAAGAACAAAAAATCAGATAGAAAAGAGGTACTAATTTGAACTCTAAAAATTTGGTATAATGGCTTTAATGTTATTAGGACCTTCTACGGATTTAGCATAATAAAAGAGCACTTTGTTAAAACATAGCACAATAAGTGATGGTCATGGCAATGACTTGGCATCATGGATAAAGGCCCAAACCATGTTCAGAATGTTTTCATTATGAAGACAATAAATACAGAACATATTTTAGGAAGACTTCTGTCAACATTTAGTTATTATGTTTTTAAAATGTGAGAGCTCGGTGGAGTATCAGACTCAATAAATTTTTATAATTAGAAAGAATGCAGGTAGGGGTAGAAATAATTATTACAAAGCAGATGAAATGAGACTAATCGGAAAAATACTAGTAGACTAAGAAAACCATTGCAAAATTTAAATAGTCCAATGGAATGAAAGATACACAGTAAATTCCTACTGGTGAAATTGTTTAGGACAGTTTCAAGGATGAGAGATTTAACTGATCTGACTGCCTATTTTGTGATGCTCAGCTTTCACATTAGACAATAATAGTAGCTAACATTTAGTTTCATGACATGTAAGTTACTACATTAATATATATATATACACACACACACACACACACACACACACACACACACAATCATCTCATTTAAGCCTCAAAACAAGTATATGAGAAACACATTATCTCTGTTTCATAGAAGAGGAAATAGAAGTTTAGAGAAGTTAAATTAAGATTAGAAGACCATCACATCACCGAGACAATTTTGAACCCAGTTTGAATATATTACTTGGTCTCTCAAAATTCTATTTTTTTCTGTTTAATCCCCTAAAATGTCTATTTGGGGATAATAGTATTATACCTATTTTATATATAAGGAAACAGAGGCACAAAACAGCCAATCCACCATGCACTATTAGCAAATGTTGGCGTGTTTCCAGTAACTGCCCTTCATACTGAGACAGGGCACAGTGGATCTGACTACCATGTCTGTTCTGCTCAAACCCCTCCTAAAGGAGGCTCCTCACCCCTCAGCTAATGGGGCAGCTGTGGACAGACCGTGACAAACTGGAAAATGCAAATACTGACTTGAAGACATTCATATTCAGTCTTCAAACAAACAAACAAAAGCCAAACATGTGCTGTCTTAATAAAGAATTGTCTCCTGGGCTTATCCTGTTCTAGTCTGCCAATTTGTGATCCTGGGAGTGGAGGATAAAAGACCAACTGGGAGAGAATTTAAGAAACAGACAGAAGCTGACTCATGGAGCATGGCTGGGTTGCTCTAATGGCAGGCAATTAGAATAAATATTCATTAATTCCCATGGCTCCGGTCCCTGGAGCTGTCTTAAATTCAAAAGAACTTCAGGTTGCAATCTCCATTAAAAAGGTATGACCTACGGAGTCCAAGATGGCGGCATGAGAGGTGAGACAGAGAGCTCCTCCCAAAATCACAAACAGTAAAAAAATATAGTCAATAAATACAACTAACCTTCAGACAGCAACAAGAAAGAAGGCTGAACCAGACTACATACAGACCTCACCAACAGAGCAGACCTCAAGAAACAGGGTAACGTATGAAAGCCTTAATCCGGCAGGACCCAAGCCCTTTCCCCACCCCAGCTCACCTGCAGGAGGAAGAGAAATGGAGCGCGGGAGGGGGTGAAAGCCTGGGACTGCTGGACACCTGGCCCTGGACATCTGCTTTGTGAGCAGAATCCTATAGTGTGTGGTGCTCTGGACGTTGGGGAGCTTGGACAGGCAGAGTGCTTGAGAAAATTGACATTCCGGCCATTTGTGGAGGAGGGGATCCACACCCGGCCGCTCTGTGTCAGAGGAAAGGCAGGGAGTCCGAGAGGCTTCCTAGTAGCAAGAGGGCTGCTGAAGGAGTGCGGTTTGCATGGAGCTTACTGTGCGTGAGAACAGAGAGCTGGACAAGGTTGTCTGGGCGTGCTCTGCCCAGCTGGTTGGGAACTTTTAGGAGCTTCAGATGCTCCATCCGCCTGACTGCGTACTCAGCTCTGAGGCCCCCCACTGTGACACACAGCCTGCCGAGCCTTCCTACTGACCTGCAGGCACCTGCTTGCAGACCCGCAGTCACTGCACAGGTGCCAGACCAGCCAGAGGGAGGCCCCGCCTACAACAGCTGAGATGCAAAGCACAGAAGTTTACCCATGTGTGCTTGGCCCACAGCCTCTGACACTGGAGACAGGCACCACAGAAGGGAAGCAGGAACAGATCTTTCCTCCCACAAGGCATCAGCTCCACTCCCACGCGACCCCAACTTCACTCTAGGGGCTGAGAAGCTCCAGAGAGTGGAGTTTCTGCACACTAGTGGGCACCACACATAAAAATGAAACATCAAAAAAATATGGTTCAGACAAAAACCTCACAAACACCAAAAAGAGGGCCAAATGAAACTGAACTCAACAATCTTCCTGAAAGAGAGTTCAAAATAAAAATTATAAATATGCTTATGGAGGTACAGAAAAATATTGAATACCTCAGAAACTAATTTAGGATGGAGATTCAATCACTAAGAAATACCATATCTGAAATGAAACATACAATGGAGGGATTTAAAAGCAGATTATATGTAGTAGAAGAGACAGTAAATGGAACAGAAATTAGAGAAGAGGAATACAAAGAAGCTGAGACATAGAAAGAAAAAAGGATCTCCAACAATGAAAGAATATTGAGAGAACTGTGTGACCAATCCAAACGGAACAATATTCGCATTATAAGGGTACCAGAGGAAGAAGAGAGAGAAAAAGGGGTAGAAAATGTCATCGAGGAGGTAATTGCTGAAAACTTCCCCAATCTGAGAAAGGAGATAGTCTCTCAAGCCACGGAGGTGCACAGATCTCCCAACACAAGGGACCCAAGGAAGACAACATCAAGACATATAATAATTAAATGGCAAAGATCAAGGATAAAGACAGACTTTTAAAAGCAGCTAGAGAGACAAAAAAGACCACATACAAAGGAAAACCCATCAGGCTGTCATCAGACTTCTCAACAAAAACCTTACAGGCCAGAAGGAAGTGGCATGATATATTTAATGCAATGAAGCAGAAGGGCCTTGAACCAAAAATACTCTACCCGGCAAGGTTATCATTTAAATTTGGAGGAAGGATTAAACAATTTTCAGAGAAGCAAAAGTTGAGAGAATTTACCTCCCACAAACCACCTCTACAGGGCATTTTGGAGGGACTCCTATAGATGGAAGTATTCCTAAGGCTAAACAGATATCACTGAAGGGAAGACAAAGAGTACAGAATGTGATTCATAACATACAAAGAATGGAGGAAGAAGAAAAAGGAGGGGAAAAAAAAAGAACCTTTAGGTTGTGTTTGTAATAGTATAGAAAGTAACTTAAATTAGACAGTTAGATAGTAAGGGAATTTCCCTTGAACCTTTGGTTAACCAAAATCTAAAGCCTGCAATGGGAATAACAACACAGCTATCGATAATTACCCTAAATGTAAATGGTCTGAATGAACCAATCAAAAGTTATAGAGTTAGTGAATCAATAAAAAAATAAGACCCATCTATATGCTGCCTACAAGAGACTCACTTTAAACCCAAAGATATACACAACTGAAAGTAAAGGGATGGAAAAAGATATTTCACGCAACTAATAGGGAGAAAAAAGCAGGAGTTGCAGTACTTGTATCAGAATAATAGTCTTCAAAACATAAAATGTCACAAGAAACAAACAAGGACATTACATAATGATAAAGGGGTCAGTCCAAAAAGAGATATAAAACTATTATAAATATCTATGCACACAACACAGGATCACCTACATATGTGAAACAAATACTAACAGAATTAAAGGGGGAAATAGAAGGCAACGCATTCATTTTAGGAGACTTAAACACACCACTCACTCCAAAGGACACATCAACCATACAGAAAATAAGTAAAGAGACAGAGGCACTGAACAACATATTAGAACAGATGGACCTAACTGACATCTACAGACACTCCATCCAAAAGCAACAGGATACACATTCTTCTTAAGTGCATAGATCATATATTACGCCACAAAAAGAACCTCAGTAAATTCAAAAAGATTGAAATTGTACCAACCAGCTTCACAGATCACAAAGGTATGAAACTAGAAATAAATTACACACAAAAAACAAAAAAGCCCACAAACACTTAGAGGCTTAATAACATGCTCCTAAATAATCAATGGATCAATGACCAAATAAAAACAGAGATCAAGCAATATATGGAGACAAATGACAACAATAATTCAACACCACAAAATCTGTGGGATGCAGTGAAGGCTGTGCTAAGAGGGAAATATATTGCAATACAGGCCTACCTCATGAAAGAAGAACAATTCCAAAAGAACAGTCTAAACTCACAATTACTGAAACAGAAAAGGAAGAACAAATGATGCCCAAAGTCAGTAGAAGGAGGAACATAATAAAGATTAAAGCACATATAAATAAAATTGAGAAGAATAAAACAATAGAAAGAATCAATGAAACCAGGAGCTGGTTCTTGGAGAAAATAAACAAAATAGATAAACGCCTAGCGAGACATATCAAGAAAAAAAGAGAGTCTACACACATAAACAGAATCAGAAATGAAAAAGGAAAAATCACTACGGATACCACAGAAATACAAACAACTATGAGAGATTACTATGAAAACTTATATGCTAACAAACTGGATAACCTAGAAGAAATGGACAACTTTCTAGAAAAATACAACCTTCCAAGGCTAACCCAGAAAGAAACAGAAAATTTGAATAGACCAATTACCAGAAAAGAAATTGATTGGTAATCAAAAAACTACCTAAGAACAAAACTCCTGGACCAGATGATTTCACTGCTGAGTTTTATCAAACATTTAGTGAAGACCTAATACCCATCCTCATTAAAGTTTTCCAAAAAGTAGAAGAGGAGGGAATACTCCCAAACTCATTCTATGAGGCCAACATCACTCTAATACCAAAACCAAGCAAAGACACCACAAAAAAAGAAAATTAAAGACCAATATCCCTGATGAACATGGATGCAAAAATACTCAACAAAATATTAGCAAACCAAATTTAAAAATACATCAAAAAGATCATCCATCATGATCAAGTGGGATTCATCCCAAAGATGCAAGGATGGTACAACATTCGAAAATCCATCAACATCATCCACTACATTAACAAAAAGAAGGACAAAAACCACATGATCATCTCCATAGATGCTGAAAAAGCATTTGACAAAATTCAACATCCATTCATGATAAAAACTCTCAACAAAATGGGTGTAGAGGGCAAGTACCTCAACATAATAAAGGCCATATGACAAACCCACAGCCAACATTATAGTTAACAGTGAGAAGCTGAAAGCCTTTCCTTTAAGATCGGGAACAAGACAAGGATGCTCACTCTCCCCACTTTTATTCAACATAGTACTGGAGGTCCTAGCCACAGGAATCAGACAGCAGAAAGAAATAAAAGGCATCCAGATTGGCAAGGAAGAACTCAAACTGTCCTTGTTTGCAGATGATATGATATTGTACACTAAAAATCCTAAAGAATCCACTCCAAAACTATTAAATCTAATATCTGAGTTCAGCAAAGTTGCAGGATACAAAATTAACACACAGAAATCTGTTGCATTCCTATACACTAACAATGAACTAGCAGAAAGAGAGATCAGGAAAACAACTCCATTCACAATTGCATGAAAAAGAATAAAATACCTAGGAATAAACCTAACCAAGGAAGTGAAAGATCTATACCCTGAAAACTACAAGACACTCTTAAGAGAAATTAAAGAGGACACTAACAAATGGAAATTCATCCCATGATCTTGGCTAGGAAGAATTAATATTGTCAAAATGGCCATCCTGCCTAAAGCAGTCTACAGATTCAATGCAATCCCTATCAAAATACCAACAGCTTCTTCAGTGAACTAGAGCAAATAGTTCTACTATTCATATGGAACCACAAAAGACCCCGAATAGCCAAAGCAATCCTGAGGAGGAAGAATAAAGCAGGGGGATTATGCTCCCTGGCTTCAAGCCCTACTACAAAGCTACCGTAATCAAGACAATTTGTTACTGGCACAAGAACAGACCCATAGACCAGTGGAACAGAATAGAGAGCCCAGATATAAACCCAAGCATATATGGTAAATTAATATACGATAAAGGAGCCATGGATGTACAATGGGGAAATGACAGCCTCTTCAACAGCTTGTGTTGGCAAAACTGGACAGTTACACATAAGATATTAGACTGGATTACTGTCTAACCCCATAAACAAAAGTAAACTCAAAATGGATCAAATACCTTAATGTAAGTAATGAAACCATTAAATTCTTAGAAAAAAATATAGGCAAAAATCTCTTGGACATAAACATGAGCAACTTCTTCATGAACATGTCTCCCCAGGCAAGGGAAACAAAACCAAAAATGAACAAATGGGACTATATCAAACTAAAAACCTTCTGTACAGCAAGGGATACCATCAGTAGAACAAAAATATATCCTGCAGTATGGGAGAATATATTCATAAATGACACATCTGATAAGGGATTGACATTCAAAATATATAAAGAACTCCTGCACCTTAACAAACAAAAAGCAAATAATCCAATTAAGAAAGGGGCAGAGGACATGAATAGACACTTCTCCAAAGAAGAAATTCAGATGGCCAACAGGCACATGAAAAGATGCTCCACATTGCTAATCATCAGAGAAATGCAGATTAAAACCACAATGAGATATCACCTCACACCAGTGAGGATGGCCAACATCCAAAAGACAAACAACAAATGTTGGTGAGGATGAGGAGAAAGGGGAACCCCCTACACTGCTGGTGGGAATGTAAATTAATACAACCATTGTGGAAAGCAGTATGGAGGTTCCTCAAAAAACTCAAAACAGAAATACCATTTGACCCAGGGATTCGACTCCTAGGAATTTACCCTAAGAATGCAGCAGTCCAGTTTGAAAAAGATATATGCACCCCTATGTTTATCGCAGCATTATTTACAGTAGCCAAGAAATGGAAGCAACCTAAGTGTCCATCAGCAGATGAATAGATAAAGAAGATGAGTTATATACACAATAGAATATTATTCAGCCATAAGAAGAAAACAAATTCTACCATTTGCAACAACATGGATGGAGCTAGAGGGTATTATGCTCAGTGAAATAAGCCAGGCAGAGAAAGACAAGTACCAAATGATTTCACTCATATGTGGAATATAAGAACAAAGAAAAAACTGAAGGAAGAAAACAGCAGCAGACTCACAGAACCCAAGAATGGACTAACAGTTACCAAAGGGCTAAAAGGACTGGGGAAGGTGGGTGGGAAGGGAGGGATTAGGGGGAAAAAGGGCTATTACAATTAGCACACATAATGTAGTGGGGGTGGGGATGGTGTAGGGGGATACGCAGAAGGCAGTATAACACAGAGAAGACAAGTAGTGATTCTGTAACATCCTTCTACACTGATGGACAGTGACTGCAATGGGGGTATGTGATGGGGACTTGATAATATGGGGAGTCTAATAACCATAATGTTGCTCATGTAATTGTATATTAATAAGATCAAAACAAAAGGTATGACCTTGTTCAGTTTTTTCAAGATTATCTATATCCCCTTAATAAACCCTTATTACATTAGGTAGTGTGGAGTCCAGTTCCCTGAAATGAGCCTAACAAAACCATCACATTATCATTTGCCTTGAATTTTCCATGTGTTTTTTCCTACTTTTCATTCCAAACTGTGCTTTGGCTACACTAGGCTGTGCCCTGGTCATGAATGAAACATGAATGCTTCTAAGGTAGAAGTAAAAATAAATAAATACAAGTAAAGTTATGGTTGCTATATCTACTAATACAAATAAGATATTCAGTATGAAAATAAATTTTAAAGGATCAAATTGGTTCAATTTGTCAAATTAGTTTTTAGAAAAATTCTAAAAGACCAATTTTCAGAGAGCAATATATGCTTTGAATAGAGGCAATGATGATGATATAAACTAATGGTACTTTTCTAAAAGTAAGAATCCATGGTCTGACCCTTTCTAGAGATACTCCTATCAATAATGCTTTGGTATCACTCTAGAGGTAGAGTATCACCCTTATAATCCTAGGACTAAAAGTGAAAATAAGAGAGAAGATCATCAAATTTCTTTAGCCTGGCTGATAAAAAAATTAAAAGACTTATAGTAATGATTCTGCTTTAAAACTGAGTAACTAACAAGTCTGGGAAACTGGGAAGCCAGAATAGGGCTTGAGAGGCCCCAACACCAGGCACTAGCTCTAGGCAAATGCTCAGTGTCATAAATAAACTATAAGAAGGCCCAGAATAAACATGACTCTTGACATTAAATCTTTATCTGCAGCCTCAACATCGGAGTATTCCCAAGAGATTTCTAGGATCCATGGTTTAACTAACATGGAGGGGGATGTATGTCTTTTCAATTTTCAGATTAATCTCTCAAGTTCCCATCTTTTCTTTGGGAGGAATACCTTCTTCTGAGGTTTCTAGTCATTGCCATTACCTCCACTACCAAACTTTTCAGAATGAGAATTGAGACAGTCCAAACAACATCAGTCCTTTCCCATGTCTTTGGAACACTGGAGATGCCTATTAAAAATTGGTCTTTCACTGCAGACCAGCCTAGGATGAGGCAAGTGAGGTGCCCAGGGCACAGAATTTCTGGTGGCACTATTTCCACCTTGCTGCAGGTACAAGCTGAGCACTCGAACAAAATTGAGAAAATTTTGTGCCCTGGAGATTTCACTTTTAAGGAGGCTTTCAGTCTTAGGGAGAACCTGCTACCATAATGTGTACGGCACTGTGTAAAATGAAAATGTGGGACACTTGTTAAAAAACAGAGAATTCCAAAGTAGTGATAGGAGAACAATGACCCACATGTGGGTTGCTTTAGAGATTGTACCCTGCTCCCCCATGGCCCTGCAGGTACACGATCAGCTCTTGCACTAAACCTGTGTGAGCACATCCTGGAACTCTGTACCCTAAGTGCCTTGCTTGCCTCACCTTAGGCCCATCCCTACTCTATAAATTCATTAATTCATTATGGTGGTTAATTTTATGTGCCAAATGACTGGACTAAGGGATGCTTAGATAGCTGGTAAAAAACATTATTATTGGATGTGTCTGTGAGGTTGTTCTGGAAGAGAATAGCATTTGAATTGGTAGAATGAGTAACGAGGATCCACCCTCTCCAATGTCCATCATCTGCTCTGTTGAGGACTTGAATAGAACAAAAGGGCAGAGGAGGGGTGAATATGCTCTTTTTGAGCTGGAACATCCATCTTCTGACCTCAGACATGGGAGAACCTAGTTCTCCAGCCTTTGGACTTGGACTAGGACTTATACCATTGGCTCCCCTGGTTCTTAGACCCTTGAATTGGACTGGAAATACACCATCAACTTTCCTGGCCTCCAACTTGCAGATGACAAATTGTGGGACTTCTTAGTCATAATCACATGAACCAATCTCTTATAATAATTTCTCTATATATATCCTATTGGTTCTGCTTATCTGGGGAACTCTAATAAATTCAACATCTACATAAGTGCAACAATATGCCAGACCCTCTTCTACATGCTGGAGATAGAGTTAGGGCCAGCTCAAGTGCAGTCACACAGGGTCTCACACCACAAGGTGCTGAGGTTAGTTTAGTGTTCTGCTGTCACCATTGTGAAGTTCTTAATAATATTTGAACAAGGGATTCCATATTTTCCTTTTGCACTAGGCCTCACATATTGCATATCTGTTCCTGAAAATAGTAGAAAAGGAAACAAAATAATCCCTGTCCTCATCAAGCTCACAGCTTATCCATGCTTATCTACTGCTCTTATGACATGTCCTAGACAGACCTTGGTTCACTCAATATAGTCCTAACATTTTGCCCTAAAGCTGAACATACACATAGTCAGGCATGGTTTTAAGCAGCATAAGCTTTATGACAGCATGCTGTGTCCAGGGAACTTTGAAGCCTCAGTCATTGGCTGATGAGTTTTTGGGCCCTACCAGAACCAGGGTCACCATTTAGCCAGCAGCTTCTCAAGGTAATTTTATTTCACAGGATCCACTACTCTTTAAGTCCTGATAAGTGTAACCTAGTTTACAGTGATAGAACAAACTGTAGGAAGAGTGGCTTAGGCCTTCATGCATTCTCAATGGGGCATGTCTGCAAGGGAATGGAAATTGGTTCTTGAAGGGTGAAAAAAATCTTACTTTTTGGCTATTGCACAGATATACATAAAGTACATAAACAGACACATGGCATATCTAAGATATTAAAACTACATGGGGAGAACAAATAGAAAAAATGTCTGTAAGGGTTTGTTAGAGGACAATTAAAAAATTGTTGAGAAACACGGGATTAAGTTATTTGTACCTTCCTTCACACAAATTCATGAAATTCTGAGGCACATTTTTTCATCTCCTTCCCACTACCCACTTTTGCACAATCAGTAGTAAGTCAGCTTTTATGGAACCAATGAAAAAAAAAAAAAAGAAAGAAAAGAGTTTGCTAACTTTAACCCCAAAACAAAACTTAAATAACTGGGTTACTCAAATGACCCTTCATAGAACAATAAATAATAGTTTTTCTTGATTAAATAAGTAAAACTTTAAAAATAGAATTTGATGCTATTGCTGATGAAAAAGATATGAGTAACAGAAATGACAAATATCATCCCAGAGCAGATGAAGCAGAGGTAAATATTTGGAATAAAGTAAGTGAAGTAAGAAGGTAAAGTGTAAATGGAAAATAAAAAGGAGGTGGAGTTTCTGAGCCCAGGACAAAAAAAGTATATAAAGGTCTATGAAGATCATAAATATGAAAATACATTTACCTTAGAAAAATAATAAAGATAGTATTTCCTGAGATTGGCCACACTTAGATGTATACAGATTCTCCATGTCAACTCAGTTGAATATTTTATAATATTTATTCATTAATTTATTCTCTCAAAATATATTGTTGAATAGCTATTATGTGCCAGGCATTGTTATATGTATTGGTGATAGGCAAAGTTCCTGCTGTCAAAGAATACATGTATTTAAGTGGAATAGGTTCCATAAATAAAATGAAATGAATACTAGAAAAAATATATTGTGATGAACAGCAAGTGAAATATTAAAATGCATTGACAGTATATGGTCAAAGAGAATATCTTTCAGTAGATGATACTTAAGATATTATCTAAAGTCAGAATGTAGTTATCCAGGGACATAGGGGTTCTGTCATGTTATAGTCTTGGATGCCTTAGAACTCACATATCATGATTAAGGAAAGAGCATTCCAGGCAGAAACTGCACCTGTTGCAAAGGCAAGCAAACACTCATTGGAATAACTGAGAGACTGAATATACAAACAGACAATGGCCAGATCATAAATGACAATATAACTCTAACCTACAACTTCTGCAGCAATGGCCCCAGAAGTCAGACCAGCTTCCCTATTGGTTTTTGTTTTTGCTTCTGTTTCCAACTCAAGATCAACCAGAGTTAGCTGAATATATTCTCCAGCCACAGAGATGCACTTTGAGTCAGCACAGTTCCAACTTCCTCCTGCCAACAACCCCCAGTGACAGCGCACCTGAAGCCATCCTGCTGGTTCCCTGTAAAGCTTTCCCATTGCCCTGCCTGCCTTTGAGTTTCTGCCAAAAGCCAATGATGGTGGCTGACTACCTTGAAAACTTGGAATAAATGGCCTTTGTTCTCATCTGGTGGTCTTCATTTATTTCCATGTGACCTTGGCTTGAGCCAGACAAAGAATAAAGGCAGTTTAGGACTGGTGTCTCTGAAGAAGAGAAGTAAGCATCAGTTAAATCATGTGGGGCCCTGAAAACCAAGAAAGGTTTGGATTTTATTTTCAGTGCCATGTACAAGGTTTTCTTACTAGAGGGGTACATTTGTTCAAATCAATGAACCTACATTGACACATCATTTTCACCCAAAGTCCAGAGTTTACATAGGGCTCACACTGGATGTCATAGATTCTATGGACTTTTGAGAAATGACATGGCCCACCACTATAGTATCATACAGAACAATTTTGCTGCCCTAAACTTCCTCCATGCCTTGCCAATTCATCCCTTCTTCCCCTCTAACTCCTGACTAAAACACCGATCATTCTTGGACAAGGAGAAAGGGAATGGCATCTAACGCACAACTGGTTGTCCTGCCCTTTGACGGGAGACCTGATGCTGTAATCTTAGCAATAGAAACGAAGGTAGAGAGTATGGGATAGGTACCAAAAGCAAACAATTACAGATAAACAGTGTGACAGGAAATTTATTCAGGTGAAAAAAATAAGAAAGCAAAATAGTTTAAGTATTGTAGATAATTCAACTGGAAACAAACCATAACATTCTCTCCATTTCTCTGATACTGAGCAGTATAATATCCTGCTTCTAACATATATTCTCAAATACAATATTGTCAACAAAAGAATTTCCCATAAAAATTCTCTCTGTTTTCAAAGTTAATCTATGGAAAAAAAATCAATGTTCAAATAAAAATGGAAGAATAGTACTTTTAATATTGTTTTTGCCTGAATCAATGCATTTGAGAGTTTTTACCAGGTCACATTTCCTAGAAAACTAAATCCAAATAGAAAGAAACTCTGTTCATGTTACTGTTTATGGTATAACTGTGCTAATGTTTCCTTTGACTCATTTTCCACCTCCAAAAATATAAGATAATGTGCCTCTGCTTTCACCTGTTGCTTCCAATAGGAGATTTTCTCCTTCCTGAACACCTGTGAACAGAACACAATTTCATAAGCCATTTCCTGACTTTTCTTTCACTAATGAAAAAAGAATACACTGAAAGAAAGAGAGAAAGAGAATACTTTTCAGAGATTTCCTTAGATTTGATACTTTATTTTGCTTATTTCACTGCTTAGAAAAAATATAGAACATACAAATAGGAAAAGGCCTACTCTGTGACTCTTGACTGTTCTCTATATTTTTCACCCAGATCATATGCCTACGGTACACACACACACACACACACACAAAAAAAAAAAAAAAAACCTAAAATTCTTCTACTCAGAGAAAAACCACACTTAGCCCGTGGGAAACTACGTTAAAGGAAGGCAAGTCAGAGTGAAGGTGGTGAGAAAATCGGTGAGCTTTAGGTGCTGTCCCAGAGTCCTGTGTCTGTGCAGCAAAGTGGTGGAGAGATGGAAGAATGGAGAACAGAGAGAGTGATGTTGACCTCCCCTCTCATCTCCTTTCCCTCTTGCCACCAGACATAACTATGGGTGATAATAAGATGTAGGGCTCAGGGGGGAGTAGCAAGATTCAGCCAGCGTGCAGGAAACTGAGCAGAGTCCTGGTCCAGAATCTTGACAGTGCTACATTAAAAGTCTTTAGCTAGACGCCAGTTGAACCATCTTCAAATATATGTAATATCTGGGAAATGAGGAGAGCATAATAAAAACTGTATTTTTAAACACTAATTTTTATGGTTTCTTCAGAAATAGTGAGCAGGGACCTTGTGTGTAGTCAGAGTAGGGTGAGGGCCTCTGAAAAAAGCAAGGCAGGATATTTACAGTCAAAGCAATGAAACAATGTAAAGTCCCTATGTTCAGCATTATGCAAAGTCAAGGTCACACTAATTCTCTAGGGTAAAGATACCAGACTAGGAATATAGACATCTTCAGTGTTCAGCATAACCCGTGACTTCACTGTAAACAGCAGTAGCAAGCAGAGAACAACCCAGCCCATCTTGAGGCCAGGGCAGGTGGTACAAGTCCACACCTTAAGCCCTCAATTTCCAAAAATTCTCAACTGCCTATAAATCCCCTAGACAACACACCACCCCGGGCTCTCTTGTCCCCTCCTGGCACAAGCCAGGAGCTCTTTCCTCTCACTTTATTCCTAAATAAAAGCCTGTACCTTGCTTTCCTACCTTGAGTGTTTGTGAAGCTCATTCTTCGGCTTCGTGAACAAGAACCCCAGTATCATCTTTGGGGCTCGTCCGGGATAGCTTCGGAGGGGAGTATCGGCATCCAAGCCTGCCTTGTCTTTCACTGTCCTTATAGAAGGAAGCCATCTATGGCACACAAAATCAGGCACTTGTCAGCCACTTAAATGGGACTAGCCTGGCTGCCAATCTCAAAGTCTCGAGCGACAGGTTCCCTTGCGTCTCCCTCAGTGGATCCCCCATCTCCCTCAGGAGAAGGGAAAGTCAGCTGAGTAGAGGCCAGGATTCCCTTTCAGAGGCATCTCCTTGGATGTGAGGGACTGAGGAAAGCCATGGGCAACTGCGAGAGTCTAGCCTGAGGCTACACTTCAGTGGCTTCTCAAAGGTCCCTGTGTCTGGAATCAGACCCCGACAGCCCGACTGGGTATCCATAAGGAGTGCTTCTCTCTGACTCTATGACTTCCAGCCTGCTTCTTCAGGCTGCCCTGGCCTCTGGGTGAGGCAAGGATGCTCTTTACTTTCTTTACACGCTCTATGTGTGCCTCTAACTTCGTCAATTTCATGGAAGTCGATGCTCACCAATGCAAGGTAGGAGATCCATGCTTAGCTCTTATTCCTGACTAAATGCTGTACTTTCTATTGCATAAAATGTGTATGGGCACCCATTAACCACTTAAAAGACGATTAGCCTCGGCTACCAGTCTCAAATCTCGGGTGAAAGGTTTCCCGGTGTCTGCCGCTCCTTGATCCCCTGCCTCTGGATGGATGGGAATGTCGGGGACTGGCTGAGCCAATTCCCTACTTTCCTATCCTATTCTGCAGACTCTGAGGGCAGACCGGACTAGTAGACAGTGGTCCTTGGATCTCAGCTCCGGCTGATTGATCTGACAGCGCAGAGTGAACCTCCGGCTAGGCTGCTGCCTATGCAAGAGTCGCAGATGACCCCTGACCTCTTGTCTCACAGATCAGATTTGTTATAGTGGGTGATTGGCTAAATAATTCCCAGGCAGTGGCAGAAGCTGGCGTTTGAGTATAGATCCCCCCTCCCATAAATGCCCCTGGCAGCCTCTGAATTTTATCTCTGGCCCTGGAAAAAGTTCCCCTGCTCCCCTTTCAAAGCAGTCCTCCTAGGCCTGCGCCACTTTCTCCTGTGCAATGTAAATGAAGTCTGTGAAGTTATCAAACTGAACCCTGAGCCCAACATGTAAATGGCTCTATTCTATTGATCTCCCTTTCTTAGAGGCAGTCATCCTGGGGCTAGGGCATTTCCTTTTCTGCAGCCCCAGGGAAGTGAAACAGGCTTGTGACTCTGACCAAGGCTCTGGCAGCAAGAGGTCACACAGTCCCTGCATTTATCAGACAGGTAGGGGGCTCTCAAGGAATTTCTAAAGCTCATGCAGAGAAAATTAGGACTCCCAAAAGGCATAAAGTAAGAGCATACTGGTGAGGTTCCCACTAGTTCCAGGGCTCTGAAGCAACTCTTGCTTAGTGGGAAAGCAAGAGGGAAATCAAGGCAAGGTACAGGCCACGCTGGTAAAGAGTGGTTAAGTACAGTTGGACTGGCGGAGGAGGTGACTGACCACTGTAACCCAGGCTCCAAGGCGAAGGGACGCCCTCACACAGAGAAAAGACCAACCAGGTGTCACATACCTGTCTTTCTCTCTTCCAGGTGGGAGCTTCCTCTTCAAGTTTAAAGCCAGACATGCCTCTGGCTTGCATTCTAAAGAACTGGGAGCAATTTTGATCCCCAGACCCTAAAAAAGAAGCATCTTATCTTCTACAAACAAGCCTGGCCTCCATACAAACTCTCTAATGGAGAGGCTTGGTCCCTGAGAGAAGTATACAATACAATAAGGTTATGCAGCTAAATTTATTTTAATGCAAGGAAGGAAAATAATCAAAAGTCCTGTGGACTACTACAATATGAAACTAGTTTTCTCAATTTTTTGGTGAAAATCTATTCTACTTATTCGGTTCATCATTATCTTAAAAAATTGGGAAGTTTTTAAACTAGACTCCCTGAAATGGAAGGAATGTATCTTTTGAAATACAGCCTGGCTTTAAAGGACTGGTGCTAGAATTACACTTGCATTTCATTTCCAGCCCCCTGGACACACACAGTCCCTATCAGTTCAAAGCCTTCATCGGCCCTGTTAGTCTGGGGCCATCTAAACCTTAACCCAGTTATGTAAACTGCTCGCCCTTAGAATGTGTTCTTAAAAACTGAAATAGTTTTTATCAAATAAGCTAAAAGGAAATAAGGCAATTGGATATTAGTAACTCAAATCTTTTTATCAGTTTATCTGTCTGTGTAAATGTTCTTTGAAAAGTATTGCTAACTGTAGTCTTTATGTCCCAATCTGTATGTTTGTGTCTAAGTGTGTAAATGAAAGATTTTTCTACCTCTGGATGGTATTAATAAAAATTTATTTAAAGGTAAGCATTTGTGAAAATTGGGCATCCTAAAACTTCCAGAAAATTCTAATAAAACATATTAAGCATTAATGTTAATTTAAGTTGAACTGAAACAGACATGTTCTTATGATTATCAGCTGCCTGAGTTTACCTAAAGTCATTTAAGTTGATGTTACCTGTTAAATCTTTCAAGAATAAAATGCTTAGAGGCTTGACTTTGTCTAATGTTCAGTAAAGGTTTTGTAAGTAATCTAGCATAGTTGTTAGGAATGAGTAAACTAAGTGTATCAAGTGAACATCTTAATAATAATTGTGTTATAGTGTGTTACAGTGTGTATACCTACAAACAGCCTGAGAACTTTTGTAGTAACCTAAAACCTTAAAGTTTTGCTAAGTTAAGTAGACATATTTTGTGCTTAGTGAGAGATTGTGCTGTAAAGCTCATGGTTACAGAAAGTATAAAATGTGTTCTTAAATTTGCCAATTTAAAGAATGCTAATGTAACAGTTTACAATAGCCTACTTCTCAGTGTTCACTGAAAATTAAAGTTTCTAATGGTTTTAAGTTCTAATTAAAGCTACTTAAAGTAATAAGGAAAACATTTCTGTATGCTAAAAGATGTGTGTTTTAATAAGAGAAGGTATAAGGAATGGAAATTCATTTTGTTGAGAGTAAAAGAAGGTAACTGTTCTAAAGTACAGCTGTTTATTTAAAAAGGGAGAACACTGAATGTCAAAGGAAAGTTGTAGAAAGCCTGTGGAAAAATTGATATAGTCATGCTATGTGAAATTAAAGCAAATGAGTCTTGATATCAAGTACAAAGCATAATTAGAATTTTGTTTTCAGTTAAAAGACAAAGTTTTCTTAAACTGTTAGTCTGCTCTTAATATTGAAAGATTGCAAAAGGTTCTTTAATTGTCTTATCAAAGCAGTTTCTCATGCTTAAAGTCTCAGAGAGTTGTCTGAGTATTTAAGAAAATGAGATCTTAATATTGAAAGGACTAAAAGCTAAACTTTGCTAACAATTGTAACCTTCTGTATTTGCCTTTGAGGTATTTTGTTGTCATTCTGGTTAAATGGATAAGTATTGCATCATGGCAACCTATAATCCTATTTAAGGAAGTGCCAAAGAAACTTTCTTCTGACAACTTCCCAAAATCAAATTCAAAAAGGTGCTTTTACCTCTAGTTGATTCTGATATATTCCAGAGGGCCCCTGGAATATGTCAGAGGAATTTTTTCTCATTGGGGAAAGTATTTGGCTAATTTGGCTTCTTTATCTTATATATAATCACCTGCTTAATTACCTGGAAAGCACTGTCAAAGAGAATGATATTAAACTTCGTTACTGAATGTTTTGCATTACAGAAATATCCAAATTTCCTTATGTCAACTGTCTTACAGTAAGCTCTCATCAGATCTTTAGCCACTCTCAGTTACAAGTCTTTTGTCATTTATAGTCAGTTTTATTACTCCTAAACTAGTAAAGAACTAGATTTCATGCAGAACAGGTATTAGTTACATAGGATTAAGTAAACTAAGGAAGATGATTTTGTGTTTTTTTGTTTCAAATGTTACTGATAAAGTGTTTTAAGCTTTTTCTCTTAAGCTGACAACAGTTTAGTAAATGACAATACCTTTGTAAGCAGAATTGAAATATTTATCTTCCTCTCTACCTGAACCCTCCAGAATTTAAAAACTCTCAGTGACTTTTCTTATATTTCATGGCAGTATGTTTATTTGTATAAGTTCAATAAGAATCTGCTTTCTTTGTAAGAGGACCAATTAAAAAACTGGTTATATTACCAAGGCTTTGACTGGAATGTTATACTCGAGAGACACGTGCATAAACTCATATGAACAGCTTTAAGGAACTAAGGTTGACTTTCTAGAGCCAACAAAGCCCTTAGAAGAACTGGCCTGGTACCTTGCTTACAGGGTTCCCAGGTGAGTCAGGAAGGTCACTTCCTGGCAGTGCAGGAACTTCAGAATGTCTTGGGGACCTCAAGAAGAGAGGAAATTCACCCAAATCTACAGGTACTTCAGGCAAAACCTGATGGCAAGTCTGGCTTGGCTTTTTAGCCTTGAGAGGCCTTTAAGAATCCAATCTGAAATTCCTCATAAAAAGTTCCAGGAAAGCACATTTAAAAGAGCCTATGTAATCAATTGCTCTTCTTGCTGCACTTATGCAAATAATCAAGCTAAGTGTTAATTATTTTCTTAATCTGGTTACTTCTAATAAAAATGAGGGTGATTTTAGAGAAAAGTATTGTTTCAATAATGCAGCCATATCGATACTAAATCCTAATACTAGATCTAGAATTCTAGTTTCTTCAAAATATCTGGCTATGATTCTCCAGATGTTAGTTTTCTCCCATCATTTCAATTAAAGTTTTACTATTTCTAGTTCTCATATTCAAGCATGCATTCTTAATCTCATCAAGTTTGTCCTTCCAGAATGGAAAATCCAACTCCAGATGTTGCTACTTAACCTAATAACATGATTTGTTCTATCTTGCCTAGAAGCCATAAAATTACAAATAGTAATATAAATGGAACCTGGAATAGAAATGCCCATCTTCTGAGGCCCTCTCAACTGACCAGTGATAGAGACCTAACTGCACCCCTTACTGTGCCTGCCCCCTTTCAGCATGACACAGCCAGAGTGGTCGTCGCCTCTTTTTCCTAGCAGCAGCTAGGGTCTCCATCTGTAGAGGGGGGAATGAGACAGGGACCTGGGGTGTAGTCAGAGTAGGGTGAGGGCCTCTGGAAAAAGCAAGGCAGGATATTTACAGTCAAAGCAATGAAACAATGTAAAGTCCCTATGTTCAGCATTATGCAAAGTCAAGGTCACACTAATTCTCTAGGGTAAAGATACCAGACTAGGAATATAGACATCTTCAGTGAGATCAGTTAAAGGTCAAAAGGCCAAGAGCACCTTGGCCTGGAATGCTTGAGTGTTTCACAAATAAAGAAGGGTATCTCAGCATAACCTGTGACTTCACTGTAAACAGCAGTAGCAAGCAGACAACAACCCAGCCCACCTTGAGGGCAGGGCAAGTGGTACAAGTCCACACCCTAAGCCCTCAATTTCCAAAAATTCTCAACTGCCTATAAATCCCCTAGACAATGCACCACCCCGGGCTCTCCTGTCCCCTCCTGGTGCAAGCCAGGAGCTCTTTCCTCTCACTTTATCTCTAAATAAAAGCCTGTACCTTGCTCTCCTACCTTGAGTGTTTGTGAAGCTCATTCTTCGGCTTCATGAATAAGAACCCTGGCATCAATAGGTAAATCAATTATTTGTTGTTAATATACTTGGATTGAGCACTTTTCACAGAAATTTCTGATATTCCCAAATCATCCACAAGTCATTAGAAAATATAGGCAAATATAGGCACAGGCCCCAAACCAAGGATGTAAAAGCCAACAATATGTTTGTTTGATAGGTTAGGCATTTAAAATGAAGTGAAATATACTTTTGTTCACCATGTGTAATAAAAGGAGGTATGCTGAGATCTGTCTCTGTGGGTAAAATTGCAATATTTCAAGAATCTCTCACCTCAACTTAATGCATCTCCATACCAATAGGTGTTTCCAATGGATGGAGAGAAGTAGTTCATCTCCATATCAAGTGGTAATAACAAGGGCAAGCTAGGGCTTATCTGGATGGGAGAGGTTGGGTGGGGGCTCTTCTTCTGCAGCCAGGTTGTGAGAGACATGGGAGAGCAGAAGTGGACTGCTTGTAAGAAATAAATGGGTTTCTCCCACTATAGTTCTCCCTTTGACTGATTTTGATTTCAAAGGTAATTTGCCCAGGGCTGGGAAAATATTTTCCCCCTGGAGTTACAATCTGCTTTCCCTCATGTCAAGTATTCTGAAATTCCACCATGGGAAAAAAAACATTTTAATGTTCTTTTACAAAAATGAAATGAAGTGCTAACAATGTATTCCTTTAGCTCAGTAATAATTTTTGAAATATGATAGGGTAAGCTCCTCTCCTTGCATTTTTTATTTATTAGCTATTTTTGGACTTTTATTCTTCAGTACCCACTCCAATGGAGTTCGTCATATTCCATGAAAAATCTAGTTGTAATATTTGGTTGCAAGCACACTGATGTTATAAATTAATTTTGGAAGAATTACATTTTTTTTCCCTTATTGATCCTCCCATTCGCTTACTTCACATATTAAGGTCTTTTAAATGTCCTTTCGACCTTTGTAATTTTTACCTTTTCAATAAATGAGTGCTTTGTGTTTATATTACTAGATATAATATTCAGTTACAATCAGATGCTTTTGGCTAACAAGACTGATGACCAGTATTTAATTCATTCTTCAGTTGATTCTCATATTTATATTTTAAAATGTTTTCCTACAATATATATACATTTCTTTTTTCTGCTAGAATGTCTTTGCTCAAAGTAAAGTAATTAAAAATTACTTTAATAATGGAAGTATTGTTTATTTGGCATAGTCAATTCCCAGATATTTCAGGTAAACACTTATACATACACATTATGTTTAAAAGAGGGGTGGAGGCAATCATACTGTACATATTCTTTTGAAGTTTGCATTTGTCCCTTAGCAATACACTATAAATTTTTTCCATTGTCATTACATATTCTATAACATCATTTTAAAAGTTGCATAATATTCCATATGAGTCCTTTGATACTTGAAAGATTTTTGGTCTTTGAAAGTCCAATATTTGAATTTTAACACCTGCAAAAGTAGAAATGCCCTAGATCATTATCATACACATCCTAGCTGTAATTACATTTCAGATTCTTTCCAACAATAACCAGGAATAATTCCTAGGGAATGTTATTTAAGGTAGGTATCTGGGCAAAAGCAGAATTGGGGCAGTGGCTACCTTACAGGATCAGAGCACAGGCAGAGAAGTGGAAGGAGGGTGCCAAACAACAAAAGGCTCCACCTGAAGATTTCTACAAGGACCAGCTTTGGATGGAGAGATACTATGGGTGTGGAGCTAACCTAGAAGCAACAGAGGTAAGTATATTTAGGACAGAGAGAACAAGTTACTCTTGTTTCTGATCTCTATCCTAGGATTTGTGAAAAATAAGGTGCTACTGAATGTCTAAAGTGTTTGGAAACTCTTCTCTGGCTTCTCAGTTGAACAGTGTGGGTTGGCTACCAGAGACAGATATGTGCATCCAGCTCACTGCCTCCTTCCTTGTACTCCTGTCTGGGAGGAGGGTGGAGAGACTCATAGAAGGCATTGCAGAGGTCATGGCTACTGACTCTTAATGAGCACTGATATGTCCACTTGTACATATTAATTCACTTAACTCTTATAATGCTCACAAAATGCCATGAGGTAGGTACAATTATAGCCCCATTGTACAGTTGAGTACCAAAACATAAGGTGGTCAAATAGGTCAAATAACTTTCCTACCATCACATGTTGCCATGTGGCAGAGGCAGATTGACATCCACGTCCATTAATTTATTCAATAAATATTTATGTGTCACTTACTATATTCCAGGCACTATTCTAGGCATTGAGCTTAGGGCAGGGAACAAATTAAGGCTCCTTCCTTCATGGGTCAAAAATTCTGGTGGGAGAGGTAAACAATAAATATATAAAACTATAATGTGTCATATTATGTCATGCAGTGTTAAATACCAAGAAGAACATTAAGTGTGGTGGTCCCAAAAAGCAAGGAAAGAAAACATTTGAAGAAACTGTTTTAAATGCTGTGGAGTCTTAAAGACAGAGTAAAACTTAGCCTCCAAAGGGAGCATTGTGTGAAACAACACAGAAGTATGAGAGAATGTCCTTTTCAAGCTATGACCAGGTGACAGGGATATTGCTGGAGGAGGGCATGGTGAGGGATGAGACTGGATCACAGTCATGGACCAGATCAAGATGAGCCATAGATACTGGCTACAAGTTTAGGGCTTACTCTGAAGGCCAGTGAAGAAACACTGAGCATTTTTAAGGAAATGAGTGATATGACAAGAGTTGCACGTTAAAAATAGTCCTCTAAGGGCTGAGAGGAGACTTGACTGGAGAGTCCTGGGGCTGGGATGGGTGATGACAGTTTACAGTAATCAGTGCCAGAAATTATGAAAGTCCAAATCAATTCAGGGGCAGTGCAAATGGAGAAGAGAAATGAATCTAAGTTGTTTAAGGGTAAGAATCAGTAGGACTTGGTGACTGGTGTGATTAAGGTGATGAGACAAAGAAGAACCAAGAAAATTTGTAGGTTGGTAAACTGTAGAGATACAAATGCTACTTGCCAAGAGAAAGACCACAGGATCGAGAAGAAATAATATTGAACTTCAAGGCTCTTTAATTTGTAGTCCTGCATGGGAAACTATATGGATGTGAGTATGAATTATAGGGATTTTGAACACAGGAGAGAGATACAGATACTGGAAATTTCAACGATATGGGAGTAAGTAAGATCATCCAAGGAAATTGTTTTTAAGTAAGATGAGGGCCCAGGAAGACACCTAGGAACAATGACAGAAAAGCCTCAAGGGTTCCCATGAAGATAAACAAGTAAGAATGACTTAAGCAAGGTAAGTAACAAAAATTCAGAGACAAATTCCTGGGAGTCATTCCCTGTGACCTACCCATAAAGTTCGTTGCATGGTATTGTTTCCTACACTGTAGCATTGTCACAATTCAACGTCTAAAAGACATAGAAAAAGGAAAATTCTGCAATTAGATCAAACAGGAAACATGACAATCTAGGAAATTTAGTTTTATTAACTGCAAAAGATTTGACCTTTGATACATAAACATTTCAAGCTCAAATTAGGGTCAATTAAAAAAAGAGATTGATTACGAGTATGTTCTCTTGGAGATAATGATAACTTGTCAGATTGTGTCCTATCCCTCATTATCTGTTTTGCTTGATGTCTCTCCAGAGCAGAAGAAGGAAAGTCAGTAGCAAACCCCATCCTGAAAACTGGAGAAAAGAACATTTCAGAAAGGAAGAAATAGTCAAATTTGAAGTGATGGGGAAGTCCTATATAAAAACTATCAAGGGCAGTCATCAGATGTGCTACTAATAGGGCATTAGTAGCTTTATAAAGAACTGTTTCAATAAACTGCTGGGATGGGTTGGAAGTGATTCAGGCAGCAGTGAAGTCACAATACTGTACACACTGACACAATGTAGACAAAAGGGGAGGGGAAACAAGAGCTGGAGAGGGATGAAGAGATAAAGATGATTTGTTTTATCTTTTATATATATATATATATAAATTTTTCTCTTATATTTATGTAAGTGCATATATATGAGAGAAACTTGCATATGATTATACACAAAAGGAAATGAAGGAAAAAAACTGTAAAAAGAAGGGGATATATGCAAGTGAAATATAGGATATTGAATTGAGAGATAGCTTAGAAGGTAGCACTTTCAGTGGGAAAATGAAAGGATAATACTTTGGTTGGTTAATTATTTTGAATCCTAAGAAAATAATTTATGTGTTTTTCCAGAATCAAGATAAGGGCCAGAATTTTGATGGGTGTCTTCTCATCTACTGACTTCTATTTTTTCCATGATAAAAAAAGGGAGGTGAAGGTCAGTATTGAGAGTAAAGAACAGCATTTGTAGACAAGGGGTCTCAAGAAGGTTGAAAGAGCTATCTGGGAGCATACGTGATGGAGCTACTGAGGTAGGCAGAATTCTAAATATGGCTTCTTCAAGGTTTCTGTTCCCTGGTTACTCAAATATTAATATAGGTACTGCTGTAAAGGGATTTTTCAAATGTAATTAAAGCCCTGACTCTTGACTTTAAAATACAGAGATTATCTGGATGGGCCTGGTCTGATAAGGTAAGCCTTTAAACTAGATAGAGTGTTTACTTAGCTGGTGCCAGAAAAGGAAGCCACAGGGATATGAAGTATGAGGATTTAACAACCAGTTGCTGGGTTGGCAGTTGGAGGGGGCAATATGGCAAGAAATGCTGGTGGCCTCTAAAAGCTGAGATTTTGAACTAACAGTCGGAAAGGAAATGGGGACTTCAGTGCTACAATTTTGAGGAATGCAGTTTTCCCCACAATCTGAATGAACTTGGAAGCAGATTCTTCCCCCAGAGCTTCCAGATCCAAGTCCAATCTGGTTGTCACTTTACCTTTAGCTTTATGAGGCTTTAAGGAGAGAACTCAACAAAGCCCACCCATTTTCTGACCTCAGAACAATGAGATCATAAATGGGTACCATTTTCTAGCTGTAAATTTGTAGTAATTTGTTACACAGCAATACAAATTAACACAGCTATGTTAAAGTGTCCCTAAGCTGAAGTTGAGGTCCATGGACATATACCCTTCTCAAACAAGTGGTTTTTTTCCAGGATCACAAGCCATACACCAGAAACAGTGGACAACTGGAGTGATCCAGAGTTTGGGAAGGAGAACTGGTGAAAGGAAGCAGGAACAAAGTAAAGAGATCAAGAAACTAGCTAAATTAATGGAATTTTGGGGTGGCTCGAGAAAGAGTAAGAGTTAAGAGTGGGATTACAGAGAAGTAAGAAAAATGATGTTTTGGAGTACTGGAAAGTTCCAGAGGTCAGTATAATCATGGTCATAGTGGTTTGGTGGAAGTAAGAACACTGGGGAAAGAGAAAGAGAGGGATAGTAATTAGACTTTAAGTTTTAAGTTTTAATTTATGCTTTAAGATTAAATGAAGATTGTAGATATGAGATTCGGATGCAAAGAAGAGGGAAGGAGCCCTGAGATATATGAAGATAAAGCCATCCAAGGCTCATATGCTCTACGACATGGATCCTTAAGTCTCCTGATGGTTTGGGAGGAAGATAAGGGTAAAAGTAATGAAGGCGCTGAAGATATTCTTAACTTCAGAAAAGAAGGTAGCATAGTCAGATGACATAACTTTTAAAGAAGAATTTTTATTAGAAATTGGAGGAGTATAAGATTAGATGTGGCAGAGGGAATCAGAGAGGTGGGGTTCCTAACTTTAAGCTTATAGATAGTTGGGACAGGGAAGAACTAGTAGCCTCCACTCAAGAGGACTACAGGGAAGCAATATCCTCGAAAAACAGTTAGATTTTATATAAGGCAAGAAATGAAGGAAATATCCTATGAGGAATATGAGGATAAAGTACACTTATTTACTAACTTTGTTATTGAAAAGCAGAAAAATTATTTAATATTTTAAAATATTAAGTATTGTTAGTATGAACCAAAATTCTAAAGTCTAAATTCTTTTGAGAATAACCTATATGCTTTCATTTTTTTTAAACCTTAAAATGCTTTGAAACTGGCTCTTTTATTTCTGTCAGCTGAATGGTAAAGAGGACAAGGTCCACAAATTAAATCTGCCCTTGAAAACTGGTAATCAAGTGAAGCAGGGGTATTTGAGATGCAGCAAATACCTGCTATATCTTACACAGCTGTTCTGGGGCTTTCTCTGGGGAAAAAAAAGACCAAGATTATGATCATAACCTTGAGTTATCATCACCTGTGGCACTGGTGGCTTATCTACCTGTAAGAACACTCATGAGTTTTAGGTAGAAATATTTCTTATATTTATCAAATTCAGGAAAGCATAATTTTACTTTCTTCTACCAGAGGAGACTGACACATTCTTGTATACATGATCTGCAACCATGCAGTGCATTGTCTTTGTATCACAAAGATATTCCAACTTCATAGGTTTGGCAAAAACAGTGTAATAACCAATGAATTTATCATTTTATTTTGTATAAATTGCAGGCTATATGAATGTAGAAGTATTTTTTATAATGATTCTGGTTTTAACAGTGGTGTCTTACGTTCTTTTTATTTGAATTCCTTCCTTGGTTTTCCTACCTGCTCTTTCTGAAAGACCTACTGACATTTTTTTTCTTTTTTTTTTTTTGTATTTATTTTTTTTTATAATTTATTTTATTATCATTAATCTACAATTACATGTGCAATATTACAGTTATTAAACTACCCCTTCATCAGGTCCCACCCACCAACCCCATTACAGTCACTGTCCATCAGCGTAGTGAGATGCTATAGAATCACTACTTGTCTTCTCTGAGGTGTACTGCCCTCCCCATGCCCCCCAAACACTATAACTGATAATCATAATGCCCCTTATTTCCCTCTTATCCCTCCCCTCCCGCCCACTTTCCCCAGTCCCTTTCCCTTTGGTAACTATTAGTCCGTTCTTGGGTTCTGTGAGTCTGCTGCTGTTTTGTTCCTTCTGCTGCTGTTTTTGTTGTTCTTATACTCCACATATGAGTGAAATCATTTGATACTTGTCTTTTTCAGCTTGGCTTATTTCACTGAGCATAATAACCTCTAGCTCCATCCATGTTGTTGCAAATGGTAGGATTTGTTTTCTTCTTATGGCTGAATAATATTCCATTCTGTATATGTACCACATCTTCTTTATCCATTCATCTACAGATGGACACTTAGGTTGCTTCCATTTTTTGGCTATTGTAAATAGTGCTGCAATAAACATAGGGGTACATCTGTCCTTTTCAAATTGGGCTGCTGCATTCCTAGGGTAAATTCATAGGAGTGGAATTCCTGGGTCAAATGGTATTTCTATATTGAGTTTTTTGAGGAACCCCCATACTGCTTTCCACAATGGTTGAACTAATTTGCAGTCCCACCAGCAGTGTAGGAGGGTTCCCTTTTCTCCACATCCTCGCCAACATTTGTTGTTGTTTGTGTTTTGGATGTTGGCCATCCTCACCGGTGCTGGGTGATATCTCATTGTGGTTTTAATCTGCATTTCTCTGATGATTAACGATGTGGAGCATCTTTTCATGTGCCTGTTGGCCATCTGAATTTCTTCTTTGGAGAAGTGTCTATTCATGTCCTCTGCCCACTTCTTAATTGGATTATTTGCTTTCTGTTTGTTAAGGTGCATGAGGTCTTTATATATTTTGGATGTCAACCCTTTATCAGATACGTTTTTTATGAATATATTCTCCCATACTGTAGGATGTCTTTTTGTTCTACTGATGGTGTCCTTTGCTGTACAGAAGCTTTTCAGCTTCATATAGTCCCACTTGTTCATTTTTGCTTTTATTTCCCTTGCCCAGGGAGACATGTTCATGAAGAAGTTGCTCATGTTTATGTGCAAGATATTTTTGCCTATGTTTTTTTCTAAGAGTTTTATGGTTTCATGACTTACATTCAGGTCTTTGATCCACCTCGAGTTTACCTTTGTGTATGGGGCTAGACAGTAGTCCAGTTTCATTCTCTTACATGTAGCTGCTCAGTTTTTCCAACACCAGCTGCTGAAGAGGCTGTCATCTCCCCATTGTATATCCAAGGCACTTTTATCAAATATTAATTGACTGTATATGTTTGGGTTAATGTTTGGATTTTCTATTCTGTTCCACTGGTCTGTGGATCTGTTTTTGTGCCAATGCCAAATTGTCTTGATTACTGTGGCTTTGTAGTAGAGCTTGAAGTCAGGGAGTGTAATTCCCCCTGTTTTATTCCTCCTTCTCAGGATTGATTTGGCTATTCGGGGTCTTTTGTGGTTCCATATGAATTTTAAAATTATTTGTTCCAGTTCATTGAAGAAAGCTGTTGGTAGTTTGATAGGGATTGCATTGAATCTGAAGATTGCTTTAGGTAGTATAGCCATTTTGACAATATTTATTCTTCCTAGCCAAGAGCATGGGATGCATTTCCATTTGTTAGTGTCTCTTTAATTTCTCTTGGGAGTGTCTTGTAGTTTTCAGAGTACAGGTCTTTCACTTCCTTCATTAGGTTTATTCCTAGGTATTTTATTCTTTTTGATGCAATTATGAATGGAATTGTTTTTCTGATTTCTCTTTCTGTTAGTTCATCATTAGTGTATAAGAAAGCAACAGATTTCTGTGTGTTAATTTTGTATCCTGCAACTTTGCTGAATTCAGATATTAGTTCTAGCAGTTTTGGAATGGAATCTTTAGGGTTTTTTATGTACAGTATCATGTCATCTGCAAATAGTGACAATTTGACTTCCTCTTTACCAATCTGGATGCCTTGTATGTCTTTGTTTTGTCTGATTGCTGTGGCTAGTACCTCCAGTACTATGTTGAATAACAGTGGAGAGAGTGGGCATCCCTGTCTTGTTCGCGATCTTAGATGAAAAGCTTTCAGCGTCTCGCCGTTAAGTATGATGTTAGCTGTGGGCTTGTCATATATAGCCTTTATGATGTTGAGGTACTGGCCGTCTATACCCATTTTGTTGAGAGTTTTAATCAGGAATGGATGCTGAATTTTGTCAAATCCTTTTTCAGCATCTATGGAGATATGATCATGTGGTTTTTTTTCTTCTTTTTGTTGATGTGGTGGATGATGTTGATAGATTTTCGAATGTTGTACCATCCTTGCATCCCTGGGATGAATCCCACTTGATCATGGTGTATGATCCTATTGATGTATTTTTGAATTCGGTTTCTAATATTTTGTTGAGTATTTTTGCATCTACGTTCCTCAGGGATATTGGTCTGTAATTTTCTTTTTTGGTGAGGTCTTTGCCAGGTTGTGGTATTAGAGTGATGCTGGCTTCATAGAATGAGTTTGGAAGTATTCCCTCCTCTTCTATTTTTTGGAAAACGTTAAGGAGAATCGGTATTATTTCTTCCCTATATGTCCGGTAGAATTAAGAGGTGAATCCATCAGGCCCAGGGGTTTTGTTCTTGGGTAGTTTTTTGATTACCAATTCGATTTCATCGCTGTTGATTGGTCTGTTTAGTTTTTCTGTTTCTTGCTTGGTCAGTCTTGGAAGGTTGTATTTTTCTAAGAAGTTGTCCATTACTTCTATGTTTTCCAGCTTGTTAGTATATAGATTCTCATAATATTCTCTTATGATTCTTTGTATTTCTGTGTGGTCCGTCGTGAGTTTTCCTTTCTCATTTCTGATTGTGTTTATGTGTGTAGATTCTTTTTCTCTTAATGAGTCTGGCTAGGGGTTTATCTATTTTGTTTATTTTTTCAAAGAACCAGCTCTTGGTTTTATTGATTTTTTCTATTGTTTTATTCTTCTCAATTTTATTTATTTCTTCTCTAATATTTATTATGTCCCTCCTTCTGGTGACTTTGGGCCTCATTTGTTCTTCTTTTTCCAATTTCAGTAATTGTGTCTTTAGACTATTCATTTGGGAATGTTCTTCCTTCTTTAAATAGGCCTGGATTGCAATATACTTTCCTCTTAGAACTGCCTTTGCTGCGTCCCACAGAAGTTGTGGCTTTGTGTTGTTGTTGTCATTAGTCTCCATATATTCTTTGATTTCTGTTTTGATTTGGTCGTTAACCCATTGATTAATTAGGAGAGTGTTGTTAAGTCTCCATGTATTTGTGAGCCTTTTTGATTTCTTTCTAAAATTTATTTCTAGTTTTATACCTTGGTGATCTGAGAAGTTGGTTGGTAGGATTTCAATATTTTTGAAATTACTGAGGTTCTTTTTGTGGCCTAGTATGTGGTCTATTCTGGAAAATGTTCCATGTGCACTTGATAAGAATGTGTATCCTGTTGCTTTTGGGTGTAGGGTTCTGTAGATGTCTGTTAGGTCCATCTGTTCTAGTATGTTGTTCAGTGCCTCTGTGTCTTTATTTATTTTCTGTCTGGTTGATCTGTCCTCTGGAGTGAGTGGTGTGTTGAAGTCTCCTAAGATGAATGCATTGCTGTCTATTTCCTCCTTTAATTCTGTTAGTATTTGTCTCACATATGCTGGCCCTCCTGTGTTGGGTGCATATATATTTATAATGGTTATATCTTCTTGTTGGACTGACCCCTTTATCATTATGTAATGTCCTTCTTTATCTTTTGCTACTTTCTTCGTTTTGAAGTCTATTTTGTCTGATACAAGTACTGCAACACCTGCTTTTTTCTCTTTGTTGTTTGCATGAAATATCTTTTTCCATCCCTTCACTTTTAGTCTGTGTATATCTTTGGATTTGAGGTGAGTTTCTTGTAGGCAGCATATAGATGGGTCTTGCTTTTTTATCCATTCTGTTACTCTGTGTCTTTTGATTGGTGCATTCAGTCCATTTACATTTAGGGTGATTATTGATAGATATGTACTTATTGCCATTGCTGGCTTTAGATTCGTGGTTACCAAGGGTTCAAGGGTTGCTTCTTTACTATCTAACAATCTAACTTAACTTTCTTGTTAAGTTATTGTAAACACCATCTGATGTTTCTTTCTTTCTCTCCCTTCTTATTCCTCCTCCTCCATTCTTTCTATAATAGGTGTTTTATTCTTTGCCTTTAGTTAGTATTTGGATGGTCTGCTTTCTTTGCTATGATTTTATTTTCTCTGGTGACATCTTTTTAGCCTTAGGTGTGCCTCCATCTAGTGGAGTCCATTTAAGATATCCTGTAGTGGTGGTTTATGAGAGGCAAACTCTCTCAACTTTCATTTGTCTGGAAATTGTTTAATCCCTCCATCATATTTAAATGATAATCGTGCTGGATACAATATTCTTGGTTCGAGGCCCTTCTGTTTCATAATGTTAAATATATCATGCCATTCTCTTCTGGCCTGTAAGGTTTCTTTTGAGAAGTCTGATGATAGTCTGATGGGTTTTCCTTTGTAGGTGATCTTTTTTCTCTCTCTAGCTGCCTTTAATACCCTGTCTTTATCTTCGATCTTTGCCATTTTAATTATTATGTGTCTTGGCGTTGTCTTCCTTGGGTCCCTTGTGTTGGGAGATCTGTGGGCTTCTGTGGACTGCAACACTATTTCCTTCCCCAGCGAGGGAAAGTTTTCAGCAATTATTTCTTCAAAGACACTTTCTTTCCCTTTTTCTCTCTCTTCTTCCTCTGGTACTCCTATAACGCGAATATTGTTCCGTTTGGATTGGTCACACAGTTCTCTTAATATTCTTTCATTCCTAGAAATCCTTTTATCTCTCTCTGCCTCAGCTGCTCTGTACTCCTGTTCTGTGTTTTCTATTCCATTAACAGTCTCTTGCATCTCATCCATTCTGCTGTTAAGCCCGTCGATTGCTTGTCTGATTTCTGCATTGTCTTTTCCTCAGTTCCCTCACTTCCTCCCTCAGCTCTTGCACATTTCTCTGTAGGTCCATCAGCATGGTTATGACTTTTATTCTGAATTCTTTTTCAGGAAGACTGTGCATTTCCATCCTTTCACACTCCCTCTCTGGGGTTGTCTGGTTGATTTTGGTCTGAACCATATTCCTCTGTCTTTTCATGGCTATAGAATTGGTCACTGTTAGTGCCACGTATGTCAGCTGGGCTCTTTAAGACTTTAAAAAGAGAAGAAAAAAAAAGAGAAAAAAAAAAAGAAAAAAAAGAAGAAAGAAAGAAAGAAAAAACGAAAAAAACAAAGAAAAGAAAAAACAAAAACGAAACAAAAAACAAAACAAAACAAAAAAAAAAAAAAAAA
>JAVSCE010013414.1:0-10684 GCA_032199065.1 Smutsia gigantea
TAATGGCGAGACGCTGAAAGCTTTTCGTCTAAGATCAGGAACAAGACAGGGATGCCCACTCTCTCCACTGTTATTCAACATAGTACTGGAGGTCCTAGCCACAGCAATCAGACAAAACAAAGACATACAAGGCATCCAGATTGGTAAAGAAGAAGTCAAATTATCACTATTTGCAGATGACATGATACTGTACATAAAAAACCCTAAAGACTCCATTCCAAAACTACTACAACTAATATCTGAATTCAGCAAAGTTGCAGGATACAAAATTAACACACAGAAATCTGTTGCTTTCCTATACACTAACGATGAACTAACAGAAAGAGAAATCAGAAAAACAATTCCATTCACAATTGCATCAAAAAGAATAAAATACCTTGGAATAAACCTAATGAAGGAAGTGAAGGACCTGTACTCTGAAAACTACAAGACACTCCTAAGAGAAATTAAAGAGGACACTAACAAATGGAAATGCATCCCATGCTCTTGGCTAGGAAGAATAAATATTGTCAAAATGGCTATACTACTAAAGCAATCTACAGATTCAATGCAATCCCTATCAAACTACCAACAGCTCTCTTCAATGAACTGGAACAAATAATTCTAAAATTCATATGGAACCACAAAAGACCCGAATAGCCAAATCAATCCTGAGAAGGAGGAATAAAACAGGGGGAATTACACTCCCTGACTTCAAGCTCTACTACAAAGCCACAGTAATCAAGACAAATTGGTATTGGCACAAAAACAGACCCACAGACCAGTGGAACAGAATAGAAAATCCAAACATTAACCCAAACATATACAGTCAATTAATATTTGATAAAAGTGCCTTGGATATACAATGGGAGATGACAGCCTCTTCAGCAGCTGGTGTTGGAAAAACTGGACAGCTACATGTAAGAGAATGAGACTGGACTACTGTCTAGCCCCATACACAAAGGTAAACTCAAGGTGGATCAAAGACTTGAATGTAAGTCATGAAACCATAAAACTCTTAGAAAAAAACATAGGCAAAAATCTCTTAGACATAAACATGAGCAACTTCTTCATGAACATATCTCCCGGGCAAGGGAAACAAAAGCAAAAATGAACAAGTGGAACTATATCAAGCTGAAAAGCTTCTGTACAGCAAGGGACACCATCAGTAGAACAAAAAGACATCCTACAGTATGGGAGAATATATTCATAAAAAACGTATCTGATAAAGGGTTGACATCCAAAATATATAAAGAACTCATGCACCTTAGCAAACAGAAAGCAAATAATCCAATTAAGAAATGGGCAGAGGACATGAATAGACACTTCTGCAAAGAAGAAATTCAGATGGCCAAAAGGCACATGAAAAGATGCTCCACATCGCTAATCATCAGAGAAATGCAGATTAAAACCACAATGAGATATCACCTCACACCAGTGAGGATGGCCAACATCCAAAACACAAACAACAACAAATGTTGGCGAGGATGTGGAGAAAAAGGGAACCCTCCTACACTGCTGGTGGGAATGCAAATTAGTTCAACCATTGTGGAAAGCAGTATGGAGGTTCCTCAAAACTCAAAATAGAAATACCATTTGACCCAGGAATTCCACTCCTAGGAATTTACCCTAAGAATGCAGCAGCCCAGTTTGAAAAAGACATATGCACCCCTATGTTTATTGCAGCACTATTTACAATAGCCAAGAAATGGAAGCAACCTAAGTGTCCATCAGTAGACGAATGGATAAAGAAGAGGTGGTACATATACACAATGGAATATTACTCAGCCATAAGAAGAAAACAAATCCTACCATTTGCAACAACATGGATGGAGCTAGAGGGTATTATGCTCAGTGAAATAAGCCAAGCCAAAAAAGACAAGTATCAAATGATTTCACTCATATGTGGAGTATAAGAACAAAGAAAAAAATACTGAAGGAACAAAACAGCAGCAGACTCACAGAACCCAAGAACGGACTAATAGTTACCAAGGGAAAGGGACTGGGGAAAATGGGCGGGAAGGGAGGGATAAGAGGGAAAAAGGGGCATTACGATTAGCAGATATAATGTTGGGGGGGCACGGGGAGGGCAGTACAACTCAGAGAAGACAAGTAGTGATTCTACAGCATGTCACTACGCTGATGGACAGTGACTGTAATGGGGTTGGTGGGGGGGACCTGATGAAGGGGTAGTTTAATAACCGTAATATTGCACATGTAATTGTAGATTAATGATAATAAAATAAATTATATTTAAAAAAAAAGAAAAAGAAAAGTCATGGAATTCGGGGATCCCAGCCCATTGTGTGCCTGCACCTTCAGTGAATACACTCCAGTGTGTGGTCCAGCACTGAGGAGGAGCCCGCATCCCAGGTTAGGCCCAAGACCCAGTGCTTCTCTGGGGGCCACAGCCCCCTCCATATACTTGTCCGTTGCATTAGCAACTCTGACAGCCGCAGCCCCTTGACTCAGACTGGAGCCTCGTTAAGGACTCAGGCTTGTCCCTGGGAGGCCTGGAAACACTGACCTCGCTCCAGCTGCCATCCCCTCTGCCAGCCTCATCTCCAGGAGTTCTGGACTCAGGCCCCCTTCCAACTGCCCATTCTTGACAGTCTAATTCATATGACTTAAAAAATATTTTTTGAATTCAAAATCAAGCTTCCAGTGGCTATTTTGCTCTGTGGAAGGGCTATAACAAAGTTAAGTACAGATAGGTAAAAGCATTGGTTTGAGTCAGGAATATTAGGGCTCTTAACCCTGCTCTACAACTCAGAGCTATGCAATAATGGGCAAGCTGCTTTATGTATCTGGGCTTGTTTTCACATTTGTAAAGCGGGGATAATAATTCAGAGTTCCTACCTCCTTGGTGGTATGTGCTTAGCACAAGACTGAGCACACAGTATTTAACGGTAACAGTAACAATCCCTCATTCTGTATAGTGTTTTGCAGTTTACAGAGCAGCCACCTGGGCCCAAAGGAAGCACCTGAAAGTAAGGGACCAGGAACCCCGTATCTACCCCGGGCCCACAGGGTTCGGGACCAAAGTTCTTGGGGCTGCATTGGGGAGGATGCCCCATAACCCCTGATCACAGGCTGGGTTCCTCCCGGCTGCATGTCCCGGTTAAAAGCCAGCTTGAGCCGCATGCGTCCCTGTGTGTCCAGTCACCGCAACAGCACCGTTGCCCGGCCTGCACTGTCCTGGGAAGATCCGTTCATCACTCACCAGGTGAATCCCTCCAGAGATACGGCCACAAAATAGGAATAAATAACGTGACTTAGTAAAGACAAGGAAACGATGACACAAATGTAAACATGGCTACCCCAAACAAGGAAAAGGGGATTGTGATGGGCGCTTCTGCAGAGCTGGCCTTATTCTATTTCCTGATTCCCTTCCAGATGCACAGGTGTTTGCTTTATGGGCGTCTGTCTGCTATATTGTGCCTTTCTGCCTAATGCATGCTTCTGTGCATATGCCATGTTTCACACTGACTGAGGTTTTAATAGTGACAAATGGGTGGAGGGTGGAAGTTAAGAGGTTAGCTGTGCAAGGTGCAAGTGCCAGGTGGGGGCTGGGTGCTTAGGAAGGTGTCCCAGAGGTGGCCACTGTGGGGATCTGGGCTGAGATGTCAGAGAGAGGGCTGAGGGGTGACTGAGGGGCCTTTAGAACAGTTGGGGGTTCAGGCATCTGCCCTTCAGGTGCCTACCTGGCCCTCCTGCTGTCCTCCCTGGATTCCCACCCTGGCAGGTGCTGCTTTTGTGAGCAGTGGGCTGCAAATCTGTGACACAGGCTGTGCCATTTTAGGTGACACACTTCCTGGACCTACATCTTGCTCTTCCATCACCCCAGCTGTCGCCTTGCCCTGGGATCCCAGCTCTAGCCCCTCAAAGTTACTTTTCTATTCAGAGTCTGGGTGTGTCACCCTCCTTCCTGGGAGCAAAGGGTGGCCCAGTTTCCATCAGGGGCTCTCTCTGCCCCAAAGTGGCCCGTGTGCTCTCAGGCCAGGCCTGTCTGGGTAGGGCTGGGGGTGAACTGAGGGGACCACTGTGCTGGGAGCGGGGGGAACATTGCAGGGGCTGGCAGTGCCCAGCGGGGTCCAGCCCTGGTCTTGAGTGGTGTCAGGCTGGCCCAGGGCCCCAGGCTGGCTGGCATTTTCCTCAGGCCAGCGCTAGCATCCAGCGGCCTGGCTGGGTGGGCATCAGCCTTCCCTCTGTTGGCAGCCAAGCAGGCGCCCAGGCTGTACCTCCTGCGTGGCCTCTCGTGGCCTCCCCTCCTGCCTCCTCCCGGGCCAAGCTGCCCTGCGCCCTGTGGGGTGGACTGTGGGTCTGGGTCTGGGTCTGTGGGGGGGGGCCTCAGCTGGCCAGGGACTGAAGCAGACACCTTGAGCCCGGACACTGTGGTGTGAGGAAGGGAGCAGGGCGGTGTCTGGGGGCACCCGTGTGGCAGAGCGTGGAGGACCCCGGCTGCAGGCCCCAGGCTTACCACAGAGGAGTTGTTCGATCTAGGCCACGTCCCTTCTCCTCTTTGCCTCCGTTCTTCCCCATTTGAAAAGCAGGTTAAGAAGTATCCCCCTCAACAGCCCTGACTCTGTGGCACCGTTAGTGCCCTCTTCTTGGAGGAGAGTGAACAGACTCAGCAGGGTCAGGGTCCTGCTCCGCCTCCCCAGCCTGAGCGAGCCAGGGCCAAGCCCCATGTGAATCAGAATCCAGCCCCCAGCCACTAAACCACCACAGGCCACCACTCAATGGCCCACCGTGAGGAGCCCAGGCAGCCAGGGCTGCTGCCATGAGGTGGGGAAGGCGGCCTGGCACGGAAGCCCTTCTTGGGGAGCCTGAATGGACTGTCGAGATGTCCCGGGCTCTCCTGGGGTGGATGGGGCCAGAGCCACCCCCAGGTCCCTCCCAGCCATCAGGAGAAGTTCTGGCCTCCAGGACTCTGGGTTATAGCTCTCTGCCGGGCAGGGCAGGTGGTTGGTGTACAGGGTGCAGCGCCGCCAGGGCACTGGGCTGAGGGGCCTTGTGCAAAGGTGCGTCCATGGCAGGGAGGTGGGTGCCACGGGCATGGCCATGTGCATGTGCGTGTGCTCACGTGCACATAATCGCTGGGTGCGGGCTGAGGGCAGCCAGGGGGTAGCCCGGGATGCGTAGCGGGAGGCAGAGTGAGGTGAGGCGCATCTCAGTGCTGGCGGCTCCAGGGGAGAGGTACCTGGGGAAAGGCCTGCAGGCCACTGGCAGCTGGACCTGGCCTCCATGAGAGTGACGGGCTTGGAGGCTGCCCCCTGAGGAGCCCCCTCTGTGGCTGCCCTCTCCCCATGGTAGCCCCTCTGCAGACCCCCACCCTGACAGGCTGGACTCCTTAACGAGGGATACCAGGAAGGGCTGGCTGGGCAGGGCAGGCCAGCAGATAGAGTCCAGGGGCCTGAGTCATTGCTGTCCCCAGCCAGCGCAGGGGCATCCACAGATGCACTGGAGAAGGTAAGGCTGGGGTCCAGATCCCCACCTCTGGCATGGCCCAGGCTGCCCTCTCCTGTCCTGTACACGGCTCCCCACCAAGCCACTGGCACCTCTGGCCCTGGCTCCAGGCTCCTTTGCCCACCCCCTCGGAATACAGAGTGCTTACCAGCCCCCCAGGGCGCCCTTCTTGCAATCCTGCCACCTGAGCAGTGGCGCCCCAGAGTCTATCCCCTAAAATTAGAGTTGGTGCCCTTGGAGCCAGCCGAGCAGGAGGTGCATGGGCCTCTTGGCAGCAGGTGGGACCTGGCCAAGACTTCAAGAAACAGAGAGGACTCTTGGGCAGCTGAGCATGGGTGACCTGTCCCCATGTGTCACCATCTCTCATAGAAGAGAGGCTTGGGTCCACTTGTGCAAGCCCAGCCTCATTCGGGGACAAAGGGCTGTCTCCCAGGGTGGCCCCCGCAGTCTCCCAGATCAGATGGGAACAGCCTGGCTCTTCCTGTGCACAGTGCCTATCAGATCCAGTCTGCTACACTACTGACTCTGTAACACCCTGGCCTCTGCCTCCTTGGCCTCTCAGGGAGCCGAGTAACACAGTAACTGATTCTGAGTCTTTCCCTGCCAGCCACACCTACCATCTTCTCCCCAACTGTGTTTGGGCTGGGCCTAGGGTGCCTCCTGCCTACGCCTTGCCAGCTGCTGGGGGAATATTTGAGCCCTCCAGGCCTGGCACCTAAGCCCCAGTCCCTGACAGGGCCGAGGATCCCCGGAGGCCAGGCAGGGGCCTGTCCCTGCTGTCAGCGCCTATGATGCATGAGGGGTGAGGCAGGGACGAGGCCAGGGACTGGTCTCCTGCTGCACAGAGAGGTGGGGGCTCGCTATCAGAGCCTCTGCCACTCAGATGTGGGGGTCCTCGCTGAGGGATGGGGGCCAGTGGTGGTGGAGGGTCATGGAAGGGTCTTCACGCCAGGTACCTGTGGAGTCCTTGGGTGGGAGAAGTGGCTCCCTCCAGAGACCTGGTACATCTAAGCTGGAGAGAGATGGCAGGGCGTGGGGGCACCAGGGAGGTGAGATGCCTGGGGAGAGAAGGGGTCCAGAGACCCTGTGAGGTAAGGATGGGGGCTGAGGTGCACACGCCCAGAGGAACGGAGTACTGGGGTCTGTCCCACACACACTGAAGGGTCCCTCCTGCCCGGGGGCCCTTCAGCCTCCTCTGCCCCAGGCCCAGTCCGCTCACTTGGCTCTGCTTTTGCCCCTCCTGTGGCCAGAGGAGAAACTGAGGTCCAGAGAGGGGGCACACGCTTGCCCTGCAGAGTGGGAGGGGTGGCGTCCCGGGCCTGCCCTCTTCCTCGTGCTTGAGGCACCCTTCTCTGGGACCCCATGGGCTTAGGGAGCCCTCTGGCTCCAGATCAGGTAAAGCTGGCCAAGGGCATGGGAGGGCAGGGGCAGCTCTGTGTGTTCCCATCCGGGGTGTGGCACCCCAGCTCCTGACGCCTTCTGACCCCACCCCAGGATCAACTCATTCCTCCCCCTGCTACAGCCCCCCCCTCCCCCGTGGCCTGGGAGCGGGTAAGGGCCGGCAACTGGGATTTGGGGTCGGCAGAGGCAGCCATCTCAGGGATGCGTGGGGGCAGCACCGCTGACCCCTCTGGCAGAGGAGCCCACTGCCCCCTCTGGCAGCCCCCCGCTGCCAGGAGTCCGTCAGGGTCATTCTGGGGTCACCTCGCCAGGCATCAGCCCTAGGTACCCCCGACTCTCTCCCACCCCGTCTGTTCTGGCATCTGCCCTGAGCCTGGCTGGGGTGGGAGGCACAGTGAGCCGACTCAGTCTGCGTCCTACAGCTGGGCTGGCTGGAGCAGGAAGAAGGAAGGGGTGTGGGCTCCAAGGTCCCCTCCTGTACCCCACCCAGTTCCCCACCATCCTCCCAGTGGAGGCCTGGAGCTGAGTTCCCATAGCTCACTGCTCCAACGGCTATGGGGGTAAGGGTCCTGAGGAGACCCCGGGGGAGGGGGTCCCGCGCCCCTCACCTGCTCCCTGGGTCTCCCCCCCAGAAGCCAGGCGGGCCCTGCCTGGCCCCGCACCTCTCTTACACCTTACCTACAGGATTCGGGATGGGAGTGGTCTGGGAGCCTGCCGGGACGCTGGTGGGGCCTGCAGGCCTCTCCCCCTCCCAGGCCTCGGAGGAGCGGGCGGTGGGTAGGGAGCCCTCAGACTGCCTGTCTCAGCCTGGGTCCGAGGGTCCTGCAGCCCCACCCCTGCTGGGATGCCAAGCCCCGGCTCACCCTTTCCTCTCCCCACAGGCCTCTAGCCCAGAACAGCTACAGGATGGGTGAAGGCGGGCCCAGGCTCAGGGAAGAGTGGAGCCAGGATTCCAGGGGTCCCTGAAATGGGGTCTCCTGAGACCCTCCCTTGATCCCCAGCTCCTTCTCAGGAATTGGAGGGGGTGTGAAGCCCCAGAAGCCAGGTGAGGCCCTCCTTGTCCCCATGTGCCCGTCCTTTTCTTCCATCCCTGCCCCACCTCCTCTTACTCCTTCCTGTTCCCTCCCCAGGATTCAGCAATGGGAAGGGGATGGGAGCTGGGCCTTTCCAGGAGCCAGAGCCCAGCTGGGGGAGGGCACCCCGTACAAGCCGCAGTTCTAGGAAAGAGGGAGGGGAAGAGTTAGGGGGGGTCAGGGTTCACAAGGCAGAAAATTGATTTCTTGGGGGAGAAGGAGGGGGGTGGAGTCCACATGTGGCTCAGTCACTCTTGGCGTGTTCCCAGGTTCGGGAGGGGGTGCAACAGACCCACTCCTCTCACTGCTTTGCCCCTCCTGGAGGCCCAGCCAAGCTGGAGTGGCCAGGAGGGGGGTGCCCGGCGGAAGGGGTCCGGGGTCGGGCCCAGGTCTCGGTTCCTAGCAGAGGGGCTCTCGTGGTTGATTCATTCCACCAGCGGTCCCCCCGCACCCACAGGGCCAGCCCCTCTGGGCACTGTGGACACCATGCTGGTCAGCAGCGACCAGGCCTTGGACTTACTGGGTCCACAAGGCCAGGACCACACGTGCTGTCGCGGGTAGTGGTCAGGATTGGAGGGGGATCCACGGGAAGTGGAAAGTGTGAGGGCAGAGCCTGAGGCTGGGAGGGGGCTGGAGGCCTGGGGGAATATTAGCCTGGGACTCACCCTTGGGGTTCTAAGCAAAAGTGAAAGCCCTCGGCTCCTAGAGAAGGTGGGAGTCAGAACTGAGGGAAGGCTGGTGGGTGTTTCGAGGGCTGGGTGGCAGAGAGCAGCGGTGGGCTTTAGAACCAGAGTCACCTCCCCCTACTCCTGTGACTGTCCCCAGGCTAACTGCAGTGGGTGTGAGGGGAGAGCAGGGTGGGGGAAGCTGGGACCATCCACCTTTCCTATGTCATCCCTCAAATAGGTGTTGCAGCCCCAGATGGCTTGGTAGAGGCCTACCTGTCTCTCCTGCAGGTCTGGGAGGCGGGGGACCTCAGAAGCCAGGTGAATGGCAGAACCCCCGCCTCTGACCACCACCTCCTGGCTCCCCTTTCAGAACCACCCCCACTCCCCCAACACCGCCCTCAAATCCCTGCTTTTCCTCTCCAGGATATAGCAATGGAGGGCCCGTAAGGGAGGCGAGGGTGATGTTGCTGGGAGCCGGTGGGGCTTCTCAGTCAGAAGCACAGGTGACCACCTGGACCGACACTAGTGCCTGAAGTGGGAGGGGGACAGCCATGGGGACTGAGCCCTACTCTGTGGGGCAAGGCAGAAACCATGTCAGGTGACTGGGTCACCTTGTCCCAGAGCAGGGTGTGGCCTTGGGAGCTGGGCTTTTTCTGGCCTGGCACGACCCCTACCCAGCCCAGAAGCTGTGTCTGCCCTAAAACCCTGAGGCACCGTCCCAGAGCAGGCTGGTCTTGGCCAGGCTAAGCCATGAGGACAGCTGTAGTCGTGCTGGCTGGGCTCACTCACTCCTTCCTCCTCCATGTCCCTGCAACGGAAGGGTCCCCCACTGCTTCCCTCCAGGCCTCCCACTTTGGGGTGCCTTCCAGTAAAGGAGGTGGCTGGGGCTCGAGATCCCAGCCCCTTCCCCCAGGGCAGTGTGGAGTGGTGGGCCTTGGGGGTACCTGGTTCCAGGAGGGGCTGGGCCTGCCTAGGCCACTCAGAAGCCCCCCATGCCCATTCTCCAGCTGAGACTGAGGCTTGTCACACTGAGCCAGCTGAGGAAAAGCCCGAACTCTGGCCCTGTGACCCCTCAATATGGCAGCTCCCCCCAGCCCCTGCCCCCATGGCCCGCTGCAGCATTCCTGGCGCACCCTGCCCTGGGCTCACTACTGCCCCCCGGTTGTTTTCCTAGGACCGACTCCAGCCATCCAGTGGGGGCTGAAACCTCATAAAGCAGGTGAGTCTGTCTGCCCCGTCCCCACTCAGGGTCACTCTCCCATCAACCTGCTCCCCAGGCACCTGAAGGCCAGGAAGTCCCTCCCTGAGTCTGTCCTCAGTCTCTCTTGCTTCTGTCTGAGCTCATTTCCTCTGGTTCTGTTCCCTGTGGATGGGGAGAGTCCCTTCCTCCTCCTCAGAGTCTCTGAGGCCCTGCTTGGCTCCCAAGGAGTTAGGGAAGGTCTGGGTGGGTCTTCCCCAAGGATCTGCATTCTCTCCACAGGGTACCAGCCTCTGAATGGCTTTGGACCATGAGCAGAACTGGGTGAGGACCTCATTCGCCTGAGTTCTCCTTCCTCTCTCTGCGCCTACCACTCCCACCCCTCTGCTCGCTCAGGATTGGGGGGTGGAGCAGAGACGGGGGCTCTCTCTGATCCCCTTCTCTGAACCGTTTCCTCTCCCCCAGGCTTTGGCGGTGGTCTCAAGCCCTAGAAAGTTGGTGATCCCACCACCCCGAGTCCTCCTCTTGGCCTGGAGCTGGGTCTCCCTTATGGCGAGCCCTCCCATTCCTGCCTCTCACTGTTCCTGTCTCCCAGTTCACTCCAAAGCGAATACAGGTGGGCCATAAAGGACGCCAGAACTAGGTGCTGTGCTGTCTCTGGTAAGAGTGAAGTGGCAGACTGAGGCCAGCTGGGCAGGGAAGCTGCCTAGAGGGAGGTCAGGGAAGGCTTTTGGAAAGAGGGACACCAGAGGTTTCGTGGGGCCAGCTGGCGGAGGGTGGCCAGGGTGTGCGAGGTGCTCTCGGAGTCCCAACTGCATCAGTCTATCTGCCTCCTCCTGTCTCTCCGGGAGTGGCTCATCCTGGCCCCCCAGTGCAGCCCCCATCCCCCGCAGGTT
>JAVSCE010013415.1:0-27814 GCA_032199065.1 Smutsia gigantea
AGAAGGAAGAACATTCCCAAATGAATAGTCTAAAAGACACAATTACTGAAATTGGAAAAAGAAGAACAAATGAGGCCCAAAGTCACCAGAAGGAGGGACATAATAAAGATTAGAGAAGAAATAAATAAAATTGAGAAGAATAAAACAATAGAAAAATCAATAAAACCAAGAGCTGGTTCTTTGAAAAAATAAACAAAATAGATAAACCCCTAGCCAGACTCATTAAGAGAAAAAGAGAATCTACACACATAAACAGAATCAGAAATGAGAAAGGAAAAATCACGATGGACCCCACAGAAACACAAAGAATCATAAGAGAATATTATGAGAATCTATATGCTAACAAGCTGGAAAACCTAGAAGAAATGGACAACTTCTTAGAAAAATACAACCTTCAAGACTGACCAAGCAAGAAACAGAAAAACTAAACAGACCAATCACCAGTGACGAAATCGAATTGGTAATCAAAAAACTACCCAAGAACAAACCCCTGGGCCTGATGGATTCACCTCTGAATTCTACCAGACATATAGAGAAGAAATAACACCGATTCTCCTTAAAGTATTCCAAAAAATAGAAGAGGAGGGAATACTTCCAAACTCATTCTATGAAGCCAGCATCACTCTAATACCAAAACCGGGCAAAGACCTCACCAAAAAAGAAAATTACAGACCAATATCCCTGATGAACGTAGATGCAAAAATACTCAACAAAATATTAGCAAACCGAATTCAAAAATACATCAAGAGGATCATACACCATGATCAAGTGGGATTCATCCCAGGGATGCAAGGATGGTACAACATTCGAAAATCCATCAACATCATCCACCACATCAACAAAAAGAAGAACAAAAACCACATGATCATCTCCATAGATGCTGAAAAAGCATTTGACAAAATTCAGCATCCATTCCTGATTAAAACTCTCAACAAAATGGGTATAGACGGCAAGTACCTCAACATCATAAAGGCTATATATGACAAACCCACAGCTAACATCATACTTAACGGCGAGACGCTGAAAGCTTTTCATCTAAGATCGGGAACAAGACAAGGATGCCCACTCTCTCCACTGTTATTCAACATAGTACTGGAGGTCCTAGCCACAGCAATCAGACAAAACAAAGACATACAAGGCATCAGATTGGTAAAGAAGAAGTCAAATTGTCACTATTTGCAGATGACATGATATTGTACATAAAAAACCCTAAAGACTCCACTCCAAAACTACTAGAACTAATATCTGAATTCAGCAAAGTTGCAGGATACAAAATTAACACACAGAAATCTGTTGCTTTCCTATACACTAATGATGAACTAACAGAAAGAGAAATCAGAAAAACAATTCCATTCACAATTGCATCAAAAAGAATAAAGTACCTAGGAATAAACCTAATGAAGGAAGTGAAAGACCTGTACTCTGAAAACTACAAGACACTCCTAAGAGAAATTAAAGAGGACACTAACAAATGGAAAAGCATCCCATGCTCTTGGCTAGGAAGAATCAATATTGTCAAAATGGCTATACTACCTAAAGCAATCTACAGATTCAATGCAATCCCTATCAAACTACCAACAGCTTTCTTCAATGAACTGGAACAAATAATTCTAAAATTCATATGGAACCACAAAAGACCCCGAATAGCCAAAGCAATCCTGAGAAGGAGGAATAAAACAGGGGGAATTACACTCCCTGACTTCAAGCTCTACTACAAAGCCACAGTAATCAAGACAATTTGGTATTGGCACAAAAACAGACCCACAGACCAGTGGAACAGAATAGAAAATCCAAACATTAACCCAAACATATACAGTCAATTAATATTTGATAAAGGAGCCTTGGATATACAATGGGGAGATGACTGCCTCTTCAGCAGCTGGTGTTGGAAAAACTGGACAGCTACATGTAAGAGAATGAAACTGGACTACTGTCTAGCCCCATACACAAAGGTAAACTCAAGGTGGATCAAAGACTTGAATGTAAGTCATGAAACCATAAAACTCTTAGAAAAAAACATAGGCAAAAATCTCTTGGACATAAACATGAGCAACTTCTTCATGAACATATCTCCCCGGGCAAGGGAAACAAAAGCAAAAATGAACAAGTGGGACTATATCAAGCTGAAAAGCTTCTGTACAGCAAAGGACACCATCAGTAGAACAAAAAGACATCCTACAGTATGGGAGAATATATTCATAAATGAACATATCTGATAAGGGGTTGACATCCAAAATATATAAAGAACTCATGCACCTTAACAAACAAAAAGCAAATAATCCAATTAAGAAATGGGCAGAGGACATGAATAGACACTTCTCCAAAGAAGAAATTCAGATGGCCAACAGGCACATGAAAAGATGCTCCACATCGCTAATCATCAGAGAAATGCAGATTAAAACCACAATGAGATATCACCTCACACCAGTGAGGATGGCCAACATCCAAAACACAAACAACAACAAATGTTGGCGAGGATGTGGAGAAAAGGGAACCCTCCTACACTGCTGGTGGGACTGCAAATTAGTTCAACCATTGTGGAAAGCAGTATGGAGGTTCCTCAAAAAACTCAAAATAGAAATACCATTTGACCCAGGAATTCCACTCCTAGGAATTTACCCTAAGAATGCAGCAGCCCAATTTGAAAAGGACAGATGCACCCCTATGTTTATTGCAGCACTATTTACAATAGCCAAGAAATGGAAGCAACCTAAGTGTCCATCAGTAGATGAATGGATAAAGAAGAGTGGTACATATACACAATGGAATATTATTCAGCCATAAGAAGAAAACAAATCCTACCATTTGCACCAACATGGATGGAGCTAGAGGGTATTATGCTCAGTGAAATAAGCCAAGCCGAAAAAGACAAGTATCAAATGATTTCACTCATATGTGGAGTATAAGAACAAAGAAAAAAACTGAAGGAACAAAACAGCAGCAGACTCACAGAACCCAAGAACGGACTGATAGTTGCCAAAGGGAAAGGGACTGGGGAAAATGGGCGGGAAGGGAGGGATAAGAGGGAAAAAGGGGCATTACGATTAGCAAATGTAATGTTGGGGGGGCACGGGGAGGGCAGTACAACTCAGAGAAGACAAGTAGTGATTCTATAGCATCTCACTACGCTGATGGACAGTGACTGTAATGGGGTTGGTGGGGGGGACCTGATGAAGGGGTAGTTTAATAATCATAATATTGCACATGCAATTGTAAATTAATGATAATAAAATAAATTATATATATAAAAAAAAGAATCAAGCACTCTAGGTGTCAGCTCTGCCATCCCCTGGCTGTGTGATATTTGGCAAAGATTTTAACCTCTTTGGTTCTCCATGTTTTCCTCTGTAAAAGGGGGGCTTGGACTGGTTGCTCCCAAATTCTATGATCTGATGAAAGACTACACTGAGAAGAGCATGAGTGATTTCGGTAGGAGGCAGGAGAGAAGCTTAATGACCTTCTAAAGACCTCGTCCACTTTGCCTAGAGTGCCTGAGTTCTGCAGCAGAAAGAACGGGCTCTGTGTGAACTGAGGGCCGCTGCCTGGAGCTCTGATCCCTTTCCCCGGACAGACAGAAGCACAGCCGCCCTATCTTGCCAACAACTGCCTGTGGCAAATTCAGTACCCTGCTTGATGCAGCATTTGGAGGAATTTTTCCATGAAAACAAAAGTTTTTGCTTAATTATTCAGCACACTCATGCGTTTAAAAATACTGTCCACTTTCTAACGAGCTGTCTTTTCAGCAAAGCTTCTTGGCCCCCGAGGAGCCCGTTCTCCATTGTCTAAGGCTTCCTTATAAAGACCTCGGGGCCAGGCGTATTCCCAGCTGCCCCTGGCTGAGAGGAAGCTCCCCGGGCAGACGGAGGTATCTGAAGTGCATTGCCGCAGAGATATGAAGGCCTCTCCCCGCTCCCTAGGGGCTGCGGCAGGCCGAGTAAGGATGACATAAGCGATGGAAGAGACAAGGTCATTTAGCTCAAGTGTGGATCGTGAGTTTTAGGGCATCAGAAAAGCCTTTCTTCACACTGTCTCTGGATCCAATTTTATTTTTCCCTCCTTCTGACATCGATTCATCTCGACCTCCACGTTCCATACTGACTGCTCTGTACCCTTACTGTCCAGCTCCTGCCACCCCCTTGCATAGAGAACAGTCAGTGTAGGACAATTTTCAGGGGAAATTGGGAGCTTTTCTAATGGGTTAGAAGAAACCTTGCATTTTTCACCTCATCCAAATTTATCTTTGATTTTTTTGAAGTTTTCTAATCATATGGTGATTAGGAGGGTTTGTCTCAACCAATGGAGGCCATCCAGCCTGAGGAGGGGTCAAGCCTCAGCTCCCGGAGGGCAGGAGCATGTCTGTGTCACTCATCCCACACTCAGTTCAGCCCAGCACTAGACCAGCAGAGGCCCCAGTGGCTGAAAGTGTTGGATGATGAAAATGCTACTTATCAGAACAGCAGCCCACTTAGGTGCCAAGTTACAGCATTTAATACAGTCACCAGCCTACGTGGGTCCCCTTAATGTTCTAGCCTACTTCCCCAGTCTCCTTGCTGAAGCTGCCAATATCAGCAACATCAAAAACAAGAGAGGCGCCCGGATGCTGGGCCTGAGAGTGGCTCTGTCATGGAGCCAGAGGCTCAGGAGGGAGTGCCACTTTGCCTGTGACTCGGCCCCGGGGTCTTCCCACCACCATCACCTTGCCGGGGGAGCTGCCTTCCTTCCCTGGGGGCAGAGGCATGGGCTGAATGGTGGGGGGAGAGGGAGGGATTGAGGAAAACGGTGAGAGGAGGGTAGCATTGATCAGGCAGAGGTAGACATCCAGAGGACTTCTCGAAAGGTCCCAAAAGAGACCAAAGAGTGATTAAATTAACCATGACCTTTAGCTTCTTCATCTGTTAAAGTGGGGGTGAGAATACCTATCTCTAAGGCATTTACGACGGTGGGATTTAAAGAGATAATGTGCGTGGAGGCACCTAGCACAGTGGTGGTACGCAATGTGCGTAACATTCTGCTGCTTGAATCTGAATCTGAACCCAAGAGAGCGGAGGAAGGCCTCTCAAAGAAGGGGCCCCTAAGCTGGACAATGTAAACTCCTAAGAATATTTTGGCCAATAGGATGCTGCCTTTCAGTGGTCCCCCTCATGGACAGTCCATCTTGCAAATGGCTCTTCTGATATTGACTTTAAAAATGAAATGATTATCCTGAGCCCCTTTTGGAAACATAAAAACATAGGGCAGAGATATCACTGCCTTCCTCAGATTCCATGATTTGCCCGTGCCGAAAGTCAGGCAGTCTCATGGGCTGTTGGCACGGAGCCCTGGACATGAGCTATGGCTTCTGAGCAGGCGGGAGAAAATAAAAAGTCTAGTATTTTGTCAATAAGTATCTCAGCTCTGAATTTCTAAGCCTATTCTTTCCAATTCCCCATTCCTTTCTTATATCAAAAGGTGAGAGGGTAGGGATTCTGCAACCCCACTAGGGACAAAATAGTAGAGAATCGGCTGATGCTACAAAAGTGAGAACATAAAGTAGACATTGGCAAGAACTTCCCAACAGAAAAGAAGGGATTGAAATTGGAATGGATAGCCAGGGCCACCCCTAGATTCTTTGCAGGCACCTCCAAGAATGGGGAACGACTCCAAGAGCTACTGTGTACCTAATGCAGGTGCATCCTAAGCTCACCTTGTAGGATCTCTTCCTGATTTGCCCGAGGCGAGGCTGGGAAGCAGCTGTCATACTTAACAGAAGCTGCTGAATGGGCCTGGGGTCAGAGGCAACCCTTTAAAAGGGTACATTTAATTTTTGCTGCCATTTGGTAAAGGAAGGCACTGGGCTGGGTGATTCATTTGACAAGAGGGGTCAGGAGAATGGCAACTGTTGATCCCGGGTGGCCAGAAAACTTCCCAGTGAAGGGAAACAGAAGTCGAAATAGGTCAAGGGGTGCAGGGTCACCTCGTTAGGGAGCTGAGAGGCCAGCTGTCTTCTAGGGATGTCTGGGGCGATGGATGCACCTGTGATTGGCCTCAGCATCAGGATGGGGGTTGGGGTGAGAGGCAGAGGACAAGAGCAACTGGACAGAGGAAGGGGACCCCGGCAACAGTGTGGAGGGGGCATCTCTAGCCCAGACACTGTTTCTCCTTGAGGCAGGGATACCGCTTGCTTTGGGCACGTATGCCTTGTGCCAATTGGAGTTGAGTGGTTGGCTAAAAAAAACCCTCCACGTACTCATTTGCATGTAGTTTTGCATCTCATTTGCATACTATTCACTTAACGTCACATGCACACAACTTCCCAGGTCCTGCTTCTTCTCCTCCCAACCTCCCACCAAACTCCTTACTCTCCTTCCTTTCTCAACACCTCCGCCCCCATATTTTTTCCTTCCCAATTTGTGCTCTTCTTCCTCCCAAGCAGTAAAAAGAACACAGGCTTTGGGGTCACGCAGACCTGCATTCCCATCTAGGCTTCTCTTTTTATCTACCTGCTGAACTTTCACAAATACGTAATCTCTCTTATTCTCACCTGTAAAGTGGAAACAATAATGCCTATGTTTCAGAGTTGATACAAAGAATAAATTAAATACAGTAAGCAAAGAGGCACTGGGCCCAGGGTCGGAGCGGGGTATACCTCCCTGAGCCCCACTCGCTCCTGACGCCTTCCGCTCATCAGGAAAACTGCCTCTGGAGGCCCTCCTTGCTGTTTTTCTTTCATGGATCGCCGGCTGCTTCTTCAAATTCTCCTCTTTCTTGGTCATGTGTCCAGGGCCACGGGGGGACAAACACTGTGGGACTGTGGGTACAGTGTTTCTTGCTGGTATATTCCAGCGTCCTCAACCGAGGGCTTTCTTGTGTCATCTTCTTCCCCAGGGCCCAAAGCCTGAGGATGCCCTGGTTACCAGTCCCTGGGCGGGCTTGCTTCCTCTACAGCGTCTTTCAAAGGCGTCACGTCAGCCTGATCTCGGAAGTCTGGGACACATCCCAAAATCCCTGGCTCCCCCGGGGTCCCTGATCAGGCCACCTGTCCTGCCAGCCCAGGGGCAGCCGGGGCAGCTGCTGAGAAACCCTCGCCTCTTTACTCAAACAGCATCCTGGTTTCTCCGCAGGCATCAGCTTCAGAGTTTATATTTTGAGAGATGCATCATGAGAAGAAAACGGTACCGTTTCTACTTTCCTTCCTCTGCAACCTCTCCCGCGGAACTCTCCTTCCATCTCCGCATCTGCCAGCCATTTGGGTTTCTTCTTTTTCCCTAACGCAAGATGAGAGGCTGTATCATAAAATAGTAAGAACTTCTAACACTTGAGTAGCATTTGCTGTGTGCTAAGCACCCTGCGCGTATTGTCTGATTTAATCCTCGTGACGACCCTGTGGAGCGGCTGTCATTACACGCATCTTACGGATGAGAGGGAAGTTAAACAACTTGTCCGAAGTCTCACAGCCAAGAATCCAGTCTGGGCAGCCTGCCCCGAAGGCCGCTCTCTTGACCACTTATCATGGTGGGTCAACACTGAGGCGACGCGTGTAGGAGGACCAGCAAATATTGCTGGTGTTTCCCAAACTTGGGATCAGGAAGAGTGGACATTTGTTGCGGTAAAGTGGGGTTACGGGAGCTGCGGGGAAGAACTACCTGGTTCAGAGAATTGACAGTAGGGTCACACTATTGTCTGTACGGGGGCCCTCAGGTTTCAAATGGCTCTCTTGGGGTCTAGAAACCACGTATCTCTCAGCATGGAGGTGTCTATTAAAGTCAGACTAGGGAGCGAATTAAGGACTGATGGATGGTGACCAGAGAATCAGTCAGCCAGTCAGTCAGTGGACTGATCGGTGATTGTTGTGCATTCTGTAGAAGGTACTTTAATAAGAATGTGCTGAGCGGGTCTTCTGTGCAAGGCCATGTAGTCACTGAGGGAGAATAGGCTGGGTCACCTCCTTGGGTCCTGCCAGGGTTCAGAAGACCATAGAGCCTCACTGTCTGGGCAGATAGAGGGCAGACCCCACAGCCTCTACTGTGATCTCTTGTTCCTACCACCACGTGGTCCAGATCTCTGTTGACCCCTGCTCAGGTCCAAAACCCCCTGCCACTGGGTTGGAATAGCCCCACAAACTCTGGACTCACTCCAGTTTTACTCTCAGAACTCCTCCCCAAAGGGTTTGCTCAGAACCACATCCCAGATCAGCAGGCCTGTGGAGACTTCTTCCACCGGGTTCCCTCCAAAGGTTCCTCTGAACCTTGCCTAGTCTGTCCCAGGAGGGCCGAGCGCTGTCCCCATTTGTTCTGACCCTATCACCTGTCATTAGTTTACAGGGGAATTACGCATTCACTTAGCCATTGGTTCACGATTTCTACAAACGGTTATTAATAGTGACAAACCCAGTGCTAGAGCCCAGGGACACAGGGATCAAAGAGTTCTGTATGCTCCTGCTCCCCAGAGCTTCCTGTTAGAGGGAGACAGACAGCTTCAGAACAGGTGGCACCGTATCCCCAGATCCATCCTGGCTTACAGGGGCAAGCTAGAAAATCTGTCCCTTGATTAGGGTCCCTTACCCATCCTGTATTTTTAGTATGGCTGCACTTGCCATCCATCATACCAATTAATTAATTAATTGCATTTTATTTTATATTCTGGGAGTTTGGGTGTTTTGAAGGCAAAAATGCAAATACATGCAAATCAGAACACAAATTTATTCAAAGACAACATGGAAATGTGTCCCCAGATTTCCTGGGAAAAAATCGGGAAGCCTCAGCCAGTCCCTCAGCAGGTTGCCTGTCCCCAGGCTTGTCCTATCTTCCCTTTTGTTTGGATTCTTAATCTGCGCTGGGCTCCCCGCCTGGCCGCTGTGAGGTCAGTAATGCAGGTGGGCAGATGACAGCCTGGCCATTCATTACCCTGAAACCTCTCAGCTTCCCAAGCCACCAAAACACTCCCTGACTTCCTGTAATTGGCTTTCATTTGGAACAATCAGGAGATTTCCTACCACACTCCCTCATGACCTGGTCTCATAAAACACTCAGACTCTGAGTTGCGGGTCTGGAGCTTGGCTTGACGAAGGGGCTTAATGGAAGAGGTTGGCAATGTCTGCTTGTTGTTATTGAAAAATAAATCCAAACCGTTTTCCCAACCATCGTCTGTGAGCATAGCCTTGGTCGCCCTGAGAGCTGGGAGACATTGCCTGGGGCGGCGGGGAGGTGAGGGCTGGGAAGGTCGCTGAGTCTTCCTGGCTTTGCTAGGTAAGCTGCCTGGCAGGTGTCAGGATAAACAGGACGCCTCATGGAAGCCCTGTGGTGGGATGGGGGCTGTGAGGGCAGAGGCTGATGCGGACAGTCCGCGAGGAGGAGAAGCTGCCTCAGCCTGCAAGCACCATTGGGTAGTCTGCTTTTACAGGGCCAGAGAGCAACGGGGGACTGACAAAGCGGGCTCGGGGCAGCCAGGGCTGGAAAGGACAGCGGGAGGGAGGGCTGGCCTAAGGGGTGAGCCGGCTACTGACTCATGTACCAGGACAGCGAGGACAAGACACTGTGGCCAGGTCTTTGCTTAGCATGCACAGGCTCACATATACCATTGGCTTCCCAAGCATGGCCAGAGCCTCATGAAAGGTGTAAGGTGATGCCTGCCTGAAGGATTTGATTCAGGCTGAATGTGAAGGACTTCCAGAGGGTGGGCGTTGTAAGACACTAGAATAGGTGACTAAGAAAGGATGTGAAACCTTCGTTTGGAGAGCCTTTGAAACAAATTCAAACCCATTTGTTGTGTGGGAGGGGAGGCGTAGTTCTGTCTGGAGGCAGGGGGATGGACAGAGGACTTCTAGAAGTCCAAGGAGCCTATGGATCTGTCTGCCCAAGGAGATCCCTGTACAGCGCCAGCATGCCTGCCCATGTGTGGCCAAGCCCCCCCCGCCCCACGCCCCACGGTGCATCCTCCTTCTCATCCTCTCCCTCCTCCTTCTGCTGAGAGTCTCACCAGCAGATCTGTGGGTCAAACCATCCCCTCCTGGCAGAACTAGAGCTCTGTTGTCTGCGGTCACTCGGGCCCTCTCTCCCTTCTCTGCGTGGATGCAAGTGCCTCCCCTCTCTGGGGCAGCTCCCCTCCAGGCCAGCCGTGCTGGGCAGCTTCGCTGCTACCCAGCCAGGGCCTAGAGCTCAGCCCTCGGAGGGGCACAGGGCAGCGTCTGGCAAGTAAGCATGTCAGAGTGGCTCTGGCGTTTCCCTAGAACAATTCAAATTGCTTTTTTTACACCTCACTGCACTATGCCAACCCTGATTCACATTATTTGTGCACTCGCTAAGTGTACATTATCTGATGCGTCACCCTGTAAAACGCTGCAAGAGGAATCCGTGGCTCCTGTGTACTGCTGACTGTGGGTCAGGCACAGAAGTCTCTGTGCAAATATTTTTGCAAAATGGGAAGGAAGGAATAACCCCAATGCCACCACCAACAATAGCCGCCGTGGCCGTGGGCTGGGAGAGAAAGTGCATGCCTTCTGGTCCAGCCACTAACTTAGACTCTCCTGGAAAAGACAACTCAACCAGAAAGCTCCAGCACCTTTCCTTCCCATGGCCTCCTTTCTGTGTCACATCATTTAACAGGAAGAGACAAGCAAGAGAGGAAATGCGTCTTTGAACGCAACTATGCAGATTTCCTCTGACTGGTGCTAAGGGGTCTGGAGAGAGCTGGAGGCAGCCGGCAGAGTGGGGTGGGCACATGAGGGAGATCAGGAGGGACAATACCCTGTGTCTTGTGAGTGTCTCCTGTCCTGCTAGACCCCTGGTACTCCGAAAAACTGATCAAGGACCCTAGAGTCCTTCCATTTTGGGTCAGCTGAGAGCTTTGCTAGCTGGCCACCTTGTTCCCCTACCAATTCCTTGGGGTAGCTTATTTCTAGAGTTACTAGAAAACAGATGGAGTCCTACTTTTGACCAGATATTACTCCACCCTCATGTCTCTTACAATGGAGGTAGATGGACACTTTTTTGTTCTTGGAGATCTTGCCCCGTCCCAAACGGCCACCGGAACTTTGACAATATCCATCCCACTGAAGAGCACGGTCTAAATGAGAACAGCTAGGATCTTCTGTAGATGGGATGAGAGCCCCTGGCCAAATTTGAAATTGGATCCATCTCTCTGTAGGGAGAGCTTCAGATTCATCTTCGAAAGGTAACTGATTCTCTACAAGAGTCCAGGCTTCCTGCACCATCTCAGCTGAGCTGAATTCAAGTCATGTGTATGGCGAGCACACAGGGTGTGCGAGCCTATCCCAGGGCCTCTGGGATGGAGGAGGCAGAATGGGAAAAAGACCTGGTCCCTGACCAGGGGTTGCTGATGATCTAGTTGGATTGACAAATAGCTATCCTTCCCAGCTGCTCCTGCTCTGGCTCCAGCCCCAGGGCTCCTGACGGGCATTCTGCGGCAGTGAAGCCCGGGGGTCACCCAGCTGAGAACCACACTTCCTTTCTGTTGGCAGGAGCCAGCAGCTTCCACATGGGAGCTCACATCTCCACAAAAACAAGAAATCTGATGCCTCACTGACAACTCATTTTCTCAACCTTCATCCCAGGGAAAGGCAACTTTGCGTTTCAGCTGCCATATTGTAACTGCAGCCCCGATGCACCAGCAATTAAAAACGGCAATAATTATGCATGGGATAAAGCCACAGATAATAGGCTTCCATTAGATTAAGTAGTTATATGAATAAAAAAAATAAAACCTATACTTCGGCTAATTAAACCCACTCACCATCTGATTAAGATGTGTTGCGAGACCATGGAAAAGTACCGACCACTAACTGTAAGTAATCCAGCACAGATGGGAATTAATAGTAAATTCCCTGGCACAGAGATAATGGATCTCCACAGAGGTCGACCAGGATCTCTGATAGCATCGACAGGACGGATGGTGCCAACAGCTGGTGCCTGATGCTGGGCTTAGGGTAGGCCATGCTCCTAATAAAAGTGGCTTCCCCATTTTTTCCTCTCCACCTACTGAGATCCGTTACTATGCTGACCTCCTGAGATGCCCTCAGATCTGAGGTTCTGCTACAGTCCTAGACCTGCTGTCTGGGCTCCAGGAAGCAGAGGAGGAATTGTGACCCCGTCGAGTATGCAGGAGTGAGGTCCCAGCTGCCCTGCCTCGCAGGGGTCTCTGCCAGACCACGGGGCTTCAAGGGTAACCAGGAACCAGGGCCGTGGGTGCCCAGGGTGGCAGCAGGCCCATTACTGGGACCTTGGCTCTCCTGAGGTGGGGGTGGGGGGTTGGGTTCCCACGGGAACCAGGCCTCCAGCCAGGCCCAGCACGGAGTGGGCTCGGCGGGCATAGCCCAAGGCTGCTGTTTAGGGGGCTGAGGGTCATGGGTAAATCCCAGGAGCAGCTGTGGGGAGAAACAGGGAAGGTTCTGAGGGATGGGGTGTGAGGTGGGGATGTGAGGAGCTGGCTAGACCGACTTCTCGCAGCCAGTGTGCGTCCAGTGCCCGTTTAGCAGCTCCTCCGGGCGGCTCTGTCCTTCCGAGCAGCTGTGAGCAGGGCACACGGGCCTTGCCTTCTAATTACCACTAATTGGGTAAATGCTGAGATGGTCCCTCGCTCCCTCCCCTCCCCTCCCTCCCCTTGCAAAGGCAACGGAGAGCTACAGAGAGGTCAGAGGGACTTTCCCAAATGCAGCCTGCAGGGCTGCCAGGGGACACCACGCAGCCGTTCCTGCGGGGAGGGAGCCACAGGCGGGGCAGAGGGGGGCCCGGACAAGGCGTGGGCTCACAGGGCCTCCAGCCCCAATTCCTCTCTCCCCGGAGCCTCGGGGGCAGCCGCGCAGCCTCGCTCAGCTGGGGCGCAGTGTGACCGGCCTCCCGCAGGCTCCTCTGCGTCTCCAGCCTGGATTTCTGGGGCCGGTTGGCTGGCAGGGGGGCAGAGGAAGGGCCTACACTCGCCCAGGCCCCTGGGATGGAGAGCGCTGGTGGAGGGCCTCAGGGCCAAATCACCCCATTTTGCTCTTCCTTTCCCTCAGGCTGTGGGTGGGAGCTGGGCCAGGGCCTGGGAAGACCCAGAAGCTCAGGGATTTTAGGCTTGAGGGAGTTTCAAAACAGGTTTTCTGTTTGTGTTCATTGTTATTTTTGATAGGAGTCACTTCTTTATCTTCCCTCTTGCTTTGTAAAGCTGGGAGGTGAAGAGGGAACGGCCACCCCATTTTACAGAAGGAAAAACGGAGGCCATGAGTACAGTGGCTAGTGACTTGTTCATTTCTCCTTCTGAGCCAGGTCCTAGGCAATCTACTAATAATCCACAATGTTCAGAAAATTATTGCTTTGGTTTTAAGTCATGAGAGGAAAACTTGCTTGTTTTAAAAGACATTTTCAAATAGTACAGAGGTGTTGAAAATAAGTAAAAATCTCCAAGCCCACTCTTTCATCTCCTAGGTCCCATTATTAAATCTGAGCAATTTCCCTGCTGTATAAGCATGCATGTTTATCTATAGGCATTTTCCTCTCTTCCACAAATTAAAAAAATACTTTGTACTACAACTTTATTTCTTCATTATCTATTACAATTTTCTTTTTCTTTACAGTTTGCAAAGTGTTTTCACTGTCACGTGAGCCTGTCAAGGTAGGCGGGATGGGTATCATTATGCCTGGTGTTCACATAAGGAAACAGACTTAGAGAGGTCAAGGCATCTACCGTTAGGTAGCCTGCCATTGCTGGAGCCAGAACTCAACTGCAGTTTCTGGATCCCAGTCCAGTGCTCTTGCTGCAGAAACCACAGGAGCAAAGTCTCACACAGGACTTCATAATAATGACAGTAAACTCCCGCAGCCCCACAAGGGCCAGGAGTTCTCTGCATGCCCGGTATCTTTCACCTCGTTGAACCCCCATGACTCTAGGAGATAAGCATCAGTATAACCATTTTCAGTTCACAGAGGAGGACGCCAAGTCAGGGAGAGCTCACATGACTTGCTGAGGGGCACACTGCTAGGAACTAGAGGTGCTGGAGTTCAAACCCCAGGCTCTGGAGTTTGTCTCCAGAGCCTGTGTTCTTCACTTCGTACAACACGCTGGCATTTACTCTGTGCCCGGCACTGCTAAATGCTCTTTACATAGGGTAGCTCATATAATCCTTATGACAACCCTGTGTCAAGTACTAATAACAACATTGGACCATGGGACATCTTCAACGATGGCCCAAGCTCAGAAATAAGGCATCTCCCAATAGGCCTGGGAAACTTCTAGGCTACCCGGCCTATCTGGATACTGAATAAATCAATCAGTGGCCCCAAAGGAATGTCCAAGCAAATTTTAGCCACAGACACTAATAGTAATACGGGCTATCCTCAACTGAGTGTTTGCTCCACTCCGGATCTGTGCTGAAGGCTCTCCATACACCTCTGTGTTCCACCTTTACAATAACTTTGTGATGGAAGGATTGTTACCCTCATACTGCAGATGGAGAACTTAAAGCTCAGAGAGGTTAAATAAATCCCCCAAAGCCACACAGGAAGTGGAAGAGCTAAACTTGCACCCAGGCCTAGCTGATCCTGAGGCCTTCGTTTCTGCCCAGCCTGTATCTTGTCTTCCAGAGTCATTGAGGGCATCAGTATCTTATTTCCTTCCTGTTCCATGGCTTGGGGCAGCCCCAGCTTGCCTGCCTGGGGAGAAGTAATCAGTCTCTGGCCATAGCCTCTGATTCAGTCTGCTGCCAGCACTCCTGGAAAAGCAGCCCCCAGACTGTGTGTATTTGGAGGCTGATTTGGCTGGATACATTCCCAGGGGTTGGGCAGCTTGCTCACCCTCTGAACCCTGACAGCACCGGCTGCATCTGTTGATGTGCACCTGCCCTCTATTACAGTGAGTTGGGTCCTTGGCACCTGCCCTCCTAGACTGCAGGCATCGCGGCACACCTCAGAGAGAGCAGTCAGGAGCAGGCAAATAAAAGGTGCTCAATCCGCGAGCCCTCCCGTACCACAGCCTGAATTTTCGGGGGTAGACTGTTCTGGCAGGAGCTCCGTGTGTGGGACATTCTTCATGAGCAGCTTGCATTTGAGGTTCCATCCCTAGATATCCTTCGTCGTCACGGCCTGTGCTGGAGATGAGACATTCCATGCCAGCTGTACACCTAGTGCTTCTGGATAGGGGGTCACCTGGTTCCCCCAAGTGGACTGCCAGTACCTTGGCCTACCTACACTGCAGAGAACTGCAGAGGCCAACCCGTGATCACGGGTTCAGGCCAAGGAGGCTGCTGTTAGTTTGGTTTCCCAGCATTCTCTGAAGCCAGGGGTATGAGGCATGCAAAGCAAGACAGCCTGGAAATGCAAAGCCTGCAAGTCGATGAACAGCTGTACTTCTGTGCACAACAAGGAAAATGCCTGTGTAAATGTTCCTCTCTCAAGCACTGTTCTGCGAGGCAGAGACCAGAGGCAACTTCTCACTGGTTGTACTGGGGATGGGAAGGTCTAGGATGGGGCTTAAATCTACTTGGCATGCTCGGTGTTTTGGGATGGCTTGAGACCTAGTGTCCTGTGGTCATGGGGAAGGGGCAGACTGGTACACTCCCAGGGCGGGTTCTTCGGGGTGCCTGAGGACTCCCCTCTGCTGTTCTCCCTCTTAGCGAGCCTTCCTGATCATCACCCCCAACCAACCCCAGCCCTTGGCACCACCATTCTCCTTCCTGTGTCTGAGGGTGGCTATTCTAGGGACCTCATGTGAGTGGAATCACACAGTATTCGTCCTTATTTCACCTAGCGTATTATCTTCCAGGCTCACCCGTGTTGTATTGTGTCAGAATCCGCATCCGCTTACGGCTGAGTAAGATCCCACCGGGTGCCTATACCATCTTTCATTCTTCCAGTCATCCGTCATCCACTGAAGGGTGCGCCCTTGGCGTTTTAAGCCCTGCGATGGTGTAGTTTCCTTCTCTTTCCATGCGCTCGCAGCCAGCCGCTCACCCTTTCGCTTGTTTACATATCAGGAAGTGTATGTGGCATATCTACAGGGTCTCGGGATCACTGATAAGCCTTGTAGACTAGGAGAGAAGCCAAATAGTGTCCCTGCTGTCCAAATGCTCACAGATCTAGCAGGGAGCTAATTCTTTATGTCGGGCATAGGGAGGGCTGCCTAGGGGAGGCATGTTGGTTTCTCTGTGGGGAGAGACCCGGCATGTACCAGGAAAGGCTTCATAGAGGAGGCAACATTTAACCTGTGTCTTGACAGATGAGTAGGTGGTTGGCAGGCAAGCATGCCTGGAAGGTGGTCCAGGTAGGGGCACAGCACAGGTGTGAGGATGCAGCCTGGGGTGGAGGGCTGGGACAGCTCAGGGCCAGGCGCTGGGGCCAGGCGCTGGGGCATGGGGAAATGTGCTGGGGAAGAACACAGACAGAGGGCTTCAGGGCCCGCAGCGGGCCAGATTAGGAGGGGTTTTGTTCACCATACCATTGCTTTAGGGTGTTGCAAAGGAGCTGAAGCTCCTAGGGGAAGAGGGGCTGAAAGCAGGTTAGATGTCCTCCTACACGGGACGGCCTGCTCTTCCAGGAGGCAGGTGTTAGACAAAATGATTTTCACAGTATACCTTTGAACTTGGTGATTCAAAGTCGTAGGATCCTGGCCTAAGGAGAATCAACTGGGTCCCTAGCATGGGTCCACACGAGATGTTAGAGGTGGTATGGGGGCTGGTGTTAGCATCTGGTCACTAAGGAATATCACCCATCTCCATGCTGGAAAGAGCCCAGTCGCTTTGGGCCAAAGTAGTTAAGAAAGGCAGCTCCAGCTTTCCAGTAGGAGGGAAGCAGGAAGCCCACTGAATCTGAAACATTGCCAACCTGAACATGTAGGAGTGACGTGGGACCACCGGAGACTTCCTTGGAGAAGGAAAGAAGACCTGCACTTGAGTCAGGACACCTGACTCAGATCCGGCTTCTCTTAGTCACCAGTTGTGTGACATGTGAAAAATCACTTGATTTCTCTGAACCTGTTTCCTCATCTGTAAAAGAAGCACGACAAGACCCACTTCGCTTATTTTTTCATTAGGGATGAGCCAAGTAACGTGGGTGGTTATGTCTGTGAGGCATTGTATCACTCCGAGAGCCCGTGTCAGGTGCCGGCAGGAGCTAGGCCCTGGAAATGACAGGGTGGGAGGACTTGCGGAGTAGACGTGGGAGGAGTATGAAGGGACACGAAGGAGTTGAGCTGGGGCTCCAGAGGCCCAGACATGGGTGGGAAATCCTCAACCCTGGAGTGCTGGCAGCAGAGACGTCCTGGGAGACTTCCCTGGGATACATCCTGGTGATGGAGCCGGAACGGAAACCTCATGGGGTGTGCCCCTGCCTGGGACCTGTCTCTGCAGGTGGTGGCAGAGGTCACTGAGAGTTAATGGCGTGCCAGGCCATCCCAGGAACAAAGCATCATATCTGAGGAGGGACAGCTGAAGTCTGGGGCCTGGCTCTGCCACCAACGGTCTGCACAACCTCTCTGTGTGGGCCATGAATCTGCAATAATACTTCCTTCACTTGGTGGGAAACAAATGTCGAAGTGCTCTTGAGGCTGTGTGTAGAGATGTGAAGAAATGCTGCCTTCCTCTCTGTCCTTCCCCGTTCAGGCAGCTGGATGATGGTGGTATCGTCACAAAAAACTTGCAGCTATGCCCACCAATTCTTGGCCCGCCCACCTGCCCCAGACACTTTGCGGCTCCCTAGCCTTGGCCGCCCAGGACACCTGTAAAAGCCAGGAATGCATTATGAAACCACTGTAAGGGTTCATGAACCCTCTTTCCTTCCCAGGGACCGATCCTGAGGCTGTGAGTCACCCCAGATCTGTATGAGGGGCTCAGAGTGGGGGGCCAGGAGGTGGAGAGCAGATGGGATGGTGAGAGGTGGCTTCACGCGGGCATTTGGAGCAGAGGATTGGAGGCCTCCAATGGGCTCCCGCTCTGGGGGACCTTTGCTGACTCTCCTGCCACCTTGGTTGGGCCATTTAGTATGGCCCGAGAGACAGGAAGGAAACAGGAACAGAGGTGGGGAGAAAAGATGTACAGATGCACACAAAAGTTTGGGGTTAAACAGACTTCTGTGCATGTCTCACCCACTGCATTTGCTAGCTGTGTGACTGTGCAGGCCACTTAACGTCTCTGAGCTGTAAGTTTATCATCTGTAATATGGGGATGGTAATAGCGAGAAGCTTATAGGGTTGTTCAGATGAGATAAATGGGGCAAAGTGATCAATATGTGTCAAATATTATTTTTTGCGTAGTGTTTACTGAGTGGTGAGTCTCCAATAAATCTTTTCTGAATGAGTAAATAAATGAATGAATTAACAAATGCATAAGGTGAAATAGTCGAGGAAGAGGAAAAAGAGAATGGGAAAGAAGGTTTAACTCACGTGTCACCACCTCCCTGGAACCTTGTCCTGCCCTCCTGGCTTCTGTTTTCTTCACCCACGCATGGAGGGGTTGAGGTCAGGTCTCCCAGTTCTGCCAGCTGAAGAGCCTTGGTTGATTCCTGAATCCATTCCTTTAACCTGTTCTTACTGTGTATCCACTGTGTGCTAAGTAGTGTTCTAGTTGCTGTGAACAAAACCCACAGAACCGTCTCCTCTCGACACATGCAGTGTAGTGGTGGCAGAGTGGAAATGCACACAACATGGTGCATAAGGAAGTTGTACGCTAAGCTAGGAGTTGTTAGGTGCTGGAGAATCGGAAGGCCGGGGAGGGGGATGGCACCTGGTGGGAGGCAGGTAATGCAGTTTTAAGCACAGAGGTCAGGGTAGGTGCCCTCTGACATACCCCTTAAAAGAGGTGAAGGAGTCAGTCACCCTGGTATCTGGGCAGTCATGGGGGGTGCCCCAAGGCAGGAGATCGTAGGGCATGGTACAAGAACAATCAGAAGAACCCAAGCCCATCCTCTTTTTCAAGAGTAGATGCAAAATGCATTCCCTTCAGCTTACCAGGAAAGGACTCCAGCTGCGGCCACCATCCCTCTTCCCGCCCTGCATGTCCCTTTCCACCTGTCCCCTGTCTCCCCACGTCCTGCCCTGGCCAAGCCTCCCCTGCCTGAGAATAGATGGTGTTGAGGAATTTCTTTTTAAACTGAGTAGCGCAAATGTTATCAATTCTTCCACTGAGTAGAAACGTAACCCCCATCCTGTGCCGGGCAGGAAGGACTGAGGAGCAGCTGCTCACCTTGCAACTTAGGCTGGAAGAAAGAAGCAGGCGAGGAAATGGCCAGGGCAGAGCAAGGAAACCCACTGCCCTGGCTGGGGATGAGTGACAGGGCCAGCCCTACTTCCTTCTGCCTTGGGATGGGAAGAGCACTGGACTGGGGGTCAGGACACCTGGGTCTAGGGTGACCCAGCCACCAGCATGCTGTCCAGCCTTGTCATCTTAATCTCCACCTCCTTTTCGTCTTCTCTATAATTTGAAGGTGTTAAACTTAGAGATTGCTAATATTCTCCAAGTCTGGAGGCCACGTGTCTGTCTTTGCCGCAGGACCACAAAGTCCTAGGAGGGTAAATTTGATTCATCTTTAATCCTCAGCATCTGTATCGCAGGGACCATGTTTGAGGGCTTGGTCTTCGGGGAAAGGAGCTTCTCCACGGCCTGTGGCCTCTGTCAGGAGACAGCCCTAAGCTCGAGCCCTGTGCCTGCTCGGGCCCCAGACGGCCGTGTGACTGCTGGCCGGCCCCTTCAGCCTGCAGGACCTTCTCCCAGGAGGTAGTTGATGGGAAAAGGCAGTCTGTTTACTCTTCGTTGACTCCTCTTGAGCAGGCTGTGGGGGAGGGAGGGGGCGCTGGGAGCTGGTCAGATGGGCGGACAGGCTGGGGTCAGTCCTCCCTCCAAGGACTCTTCTCTTCCTCATGCGTCTGAGCTCAAAGCTGTGCCTCTGTCCGTGTCTTCCAGCCCCCAGCCCAGGGAGTCTCCAGCTCCACTCCGGCCTCACTTAGAGGCCAGCTGCCCCGATGAAGGGCAGCTATGTTCCTGCATGTGCACGCCAGGCCTGGCAGCTGCCCCGTGATCCACCTGTAGATGGTGATTCTGAAGCAGCCATCGGTGCTTCGTGGGGCGGAGAGTGCTGGTGGTGTGGTGATGATGGGGTGAGTGGCCCGGGCTGCCCAGGAGTGTCTACGAGGTGCGGTGGCCCTCGGCTCTGCTCGGCCTCGCCAGGTTCTTGAGGAGCGAGCCTCGGAGCCTCCTCAGCTGGGGCAACAGGCTGAGGGTCTCACTCCTTATCCTGATGGGCTGACGGGGTGGGAGGGGCCCCGAACAGGAAGTGGACTCTTCACCCACGACCCGCCACTGCCGTTTCCTATCCAGGAGCCGGGGCAGCATCATGGGTGACCTGAGGTTGACACTTGAGGCTGGTGCGCCGAGGGAAGTCCCTTCCCATGGGAAAGTAGCTTGGATGACTGGGCCATGTCCAAGTGGAGAGAGTGCCTGAACCGCTGACTTAAAAAAGTAATGAGTGTAAAGAAGATAATGACACCCAGCTTCCGCACCTTATTTACATGTCCTAGTGCCATGCAGAGAAATCCCTCAAGTTTCCCCAAGAAAGGCTGGAGGGACCCTCGGCCTGGGGCCTCAGATGTTCCAATGCCAACTTTTGGGGGCCCTCTGGGGGCTTTTCACCTTGTCTGAGTCTTGTTTAGCTTGTCCAAAAATGGGGATGCTGAGGGAGCAGGGCAGGTGAGAGAATTATGTGGGAAAGCAGGTGGGAAATGCTTTCTAAGCCATAAAGCATTAACAAAAGTTAGCTGTTCTGTCGTGCTGTGTTCACTGTGAACAGCTACTGGTAAGTAGCATTTCAAATCTAGATTTATTACACAAGCAAGTTTTCCCAGCTCCGTCACAGACGCCCACCGCAACCTGTCCCCAAAGGGAAGGAGGGCTGGAAGCGCTGAACAGCTCTCCCCACTCATCCCCACCCCTTTCGGCTCCTAAGACCCTGGACAAGTGGCTTTTCCCTATGGTCTCACCTCTCTTAGGTGGTAAGTGTGGACATAATTCTCTGGAAGATGCATTGTTACCTTCTGCCACCTCTGTCCTCCCCTCCATTTCTGCCCCATCCCATCCTCAACTTTTTCTTCTCCTTTCTGGAGATCTGGGTTTGCCTCCCTGCATCTTCTGTCTGCCTCCTTCACGGTCTTCGGTCTTGCAGGTTTTGGCCTGAGAGATCTGGGTCCTTGCGCAGGAGAGGCCCCTGAGAACTCTTCAAGGGGCTGCGCGGGGAGACGCAGCTCCTGTTTTTCTGGTACCAGAGATAATCAGATAATTGTGCAATTAGCAGGCATTTTATCGCTTCCGTAATTTCCTTTTAACAAGAGCCCCCTTTAAAAAAAATAAGAGGGATTCCGTCTTTCCCCTTGTTGTTGTTTCGTCTGGAGTGCCTGTCGGCAGGGTTGGCTCGCACGCCCACGCGCTGCGCGCGGAAGCCGGCGAGGGGGAGCGGCGGCCGGCGGGGCTCTGGGCGCGGCCGGGGGAGCAGGCGACTCGGGCCGCCAGGGACCCTCTCGTGCCCGCAGCGCCTCCCTGCCTGCGCCCGCCGGACCCGCGGGGAAGGCGCCGGGGCACCGCGCTCGCCCCCCACGCCCCACGCCCCAGAGGGGCCACACGCCCCAAGGCCTCGCGCCAGGTGGTTACCGAGCAAATGCCCGGCGATGGCCGCTCCTCGCCGGCAGTGCCCGCTGAGCGCTTCGCGAGCCCCCCGCGCGGGTAACCCGCGGGCCGGCATTGCGCGCGGGGCCTGGGACGAGGCCAGGGAGGGGCGGCGCTCCGCCCCGGCGCGGGTTCAGTGGGGCCTGGAGTGGGGGCTGCGCCGAGCCGAGCGGGCTGAGCGCCGGCTCTGCCAGGCCGAGGCCGCAGCTTGGCGCTAATGGGGCCGGGGTCGGGGAGGCCGGTGGGGACAGGGGCTGCTTGTGGCAGGAGAGCGACCACCGCGCCGTTCCCCGGGGAAGAGGGTCTTGGGGGACATGGGGTCCTTCAGGCCGTTCCTCCGCTGGTGAGGCGCCACCCTGATGAGCCCTGTCATCATCCTTCAAGTGCAATTTTTTAAATTGCAAAAATCTTACGGAGCTATTAACCTCAGAAGAGTTTAACATATGGCAGACCGAGTCTCCCTCTTACCCTAATTATAAGGCTGGCGGTAATGGGGCTGTCTTTTAAGTTACAGCTGCTCTGCTTTTGGCTTTCGCTAACATTACATCCTATTAAAGAGCTACATTAAATGCATGCAAATTGCCGGAGCGACCGCGCTCCCCCGACCAATGAGGGGCCGGATTGCAGCGGAGGCGGCGATCTCGAGGGTCAGACTCCCCCTGCTGCGAGCGCCATATGATCTATCAATCAAACTCCTCTCATTAATTAACTAATTCATTAAATATCTTTATATATGAAGGCCCGGCCAGGCGGAACATTGTGTTGACAGGGACGTCCCATCAGCACTTAGCCCGGCGCACTCCCCACCCCGCCTGCACGAATCACCCGATGGCTAAAAAGGTCAACTTCCTGTGTCTGCAGGGGCCGGAAGCAACGGTGAGCACCCCTAAGGGCACCCTCCGCAGGACTGTGCCCCGTCTATCCTGCTTCCTCCTGGTGAGCGGGTCCTGCACTGACCATGTATGATGTGATGAGCTGCGCGTGAATATGGTGCCCATGTAGGACTCTGGCATCCCTGGAGGGCCAGGACTGGGCCGGACTGGGCCGGACCATGCTCATCCTGTACCCTGCCACCCAGCACAGGCCCACCACGTGGCAGATACTCTAAAGGAAGTGGAATGATGCAAGACATGCCCTCCTGGAGGGCTTTCTTGCCCGCAGCACCCGTGAGGCCTTCCTTTGCAGTGCCCCCTGGTAGACTGGCCATGCCAAGGAGGACAGGAGGACAGCCACGTGAGCAGATGGCATCCCTGGAGAGGGAGGGGGGAGGAGGGATGACTTAATGATGGTACTGGAGGAGAGACAGGAGTGGGGAGAAGGAACTTCTGAAGTTAAGAGCTGGCAAACTGCATAGCCACAAGACTCAGGCTGAAGCAAGCACTCGCAAGAAGAATGAAGCTATGCCTCTGTATGAGCACAAAAGAGACATCTTGAATGGATGATGGGCTTGCTTAGTTGTTTATATGCCCACTCACACATATATATATCTGTCTGGTGTACATACGCACATATGCATAGTTGTCAAGCAACTACTATGATCATTCCTTTCCTGTATTGTCTTATTTAACTCTGACAGCTTTGCCAGATGGTTAGTTGTACTTCCAGACTGCAGGACAAGGACCAGACTCAGAAAATGTTAAGTAACCTATGCAGGGTCAGAACTCAGACTCCGCTTGCTGGTTGTATGACCCGTGCCTGCTGCAGTCATCAGCAGTAAGAAACGCACTGGAGAGAGAAGTGGACACACTGCTCTCCTCGGTCACCTGCTGTTCCCCCTTGTTCACACAGTTGCCGTTCTCTCCTTGTTTTGCAGTATTCGCTGTCACCACTGCCTTCTCCACTGGGCTGGTGGGTCTTGGTCCTGTACTGGGGAAGATGGAGCTCACAACACACCCCATGGTCAAGGCTGTTGGTTCTTGACTATGCTTAGAATGGCTCGTAGTAGTTTCCCATGCAGAGCACCTCTGGCGGACAAACCAGTTGTCTTACAGTTGTGTCTGCAAAGACCTTGGCCCTGAGCAGCTGGGTATAGGGAATGGGGACGGATGGGCACCTCCAAGCCAGCTCCTGGAAAATACTCCTCTGCCAGGCTCTGGCTCCTGTTAGAGAGGGCAGCAGGTGAGGGCTGCAGGCCAAAACAAAGAGAATTTATTCAGGTGTTAGCCTTGGTTCCTGCTATTCAGCTCATGCAAGTTCCCAATCCACCTAAATGAAGTGAGGCGTGCAGGCAGACTTCAAAAGCCTAGGGATTCCTGGGAAAACACATGCCCAGATCCTATTATGTTCTCTCTCCACCTGCCTCTCTCCATCTCATTCTCTTGCCCTTCTGAGACATGGGGCTAATGGACTTTGGCTGTTAGCACCCGTGATGTTGGGCACCAACCTCACCATGGGCCTCTATAGCTTCCTCCAGCCCCCTCAGTTCCCAAGAATAGTTTTGGAATGGAGCTTGCTGTGCTAATGGGGGTTAATGGTAACCTCAGAATCAATTTTCCCTCCCAGAAGAAAATTCTCCCGGCTTAGGCTGCACCGACTGTAATAGTGAAAATGGCTCAGATTTGAAAAATTGGCATGTTGTAGTCCAACAAGGCAATTTTTCAATTGTTCCATGCAGCTGTGCACCTCTGGACACTATGCTGCTTGTGTTGTGACGCTGCAGGATGGAGAGCACTTTCCCCCGAAAAGCAGCTCTGAGGTGGTTTTCTCCTCTTCCAGCCCAGCCTAGATTTGTTGTTTTGCCTACCTGCTTGGGGCTTTGGCTTGTACCTTAGCAGCTGCCAGAGCTACTGGCCAGGAGAGTGTGTTGTGGCTCTCTGCAGAACCTCACATCCGAGGGCAAAGGGCCTGGGAAAGAGGGTTTCCTGAAGACCGTGCGTCTGTGCACAAGCTGCAAGGAAAGGCTGGCCCAGCCCAGGAACACCCAACCGGCTTTCCCTGGCCTGTGTCAAAGCTGTGCCTTTCTTGGACACAATGATGAGAACCCAGAAGAGGAAATGTCCATGATCATTGGGCAGGACACTTGATTTTGATGAGCTGTGTTTCCTCTGTTGTCAAATGGAAATCATTTTATCTTGTTTTCATGCAAGGCACCTTAGATAAAAAATGTATGATATATATTTTGAGTAACAGAACCACAAGATGGGAGAACTGCAAGGCACTTCATACCAGTTATCTAGTGAGCATCCTAATTGTACAGATGGACGTGTGGAGGTTCCCAGGTCACACATCTGGTCTGTGGGAAAGAACTTGCTCTCGATATATGGTCCTCCTTGTGGCTAGTGACCCAAGTGGCCAGGGAAGGCCATTGTTCGATTTCTCTGACCCTGTGGCCACAGCTGTCTTCTCTCCGCTTATTTCTCCTTCCAAGAGGCCTCTGCTGGTAGGCCTTATTTGGTGACTCGAGATTAGAGCCATGTAATGTGTTGAAATGGAACATGGAGCAAAGCTGAACTGGGGCTTGCCCTGCCACCTGGTCTCCCTGCTGCCCACCTTGCTCCCCTGCAATCCATTTCTCACGGCACATGCTGTGAGCCCTTCCAGGCCCATGGAGCACACACCTGTCCTTCCGCCTCCGGGTGCTGTCCAGGCTCCTCTCTGTGGCTCACCATGTATCTGATGAGGGCCTGCCTCTCCAGCCTCATGTCCCACACCCACTGGCCTCCTCCCTTCGCCACCCTGTCTTCACCCCTCATACCCAGGAAATTGCTTTCACTTCCTGAAATGCATCTTGCCCTCATCCACCTTTGTGCTCCACATTCGCCCTTGCAGATTCAATTATTCTCCCTCCTAGAAGTCTCTCTACTCCAACCTGTCCCCCTCATTCTCACCTCCTTCCACCTGGCCCCACCTATCCCCAGCTGAGACCCGGCTCCCCTCACCCAGCCCCATAGTCTCTTCTGGGTGCCCTTCCTCTGGGTGCCTTTACTGCTCTGTGTTGGAATCACCTGCTGGCCGGTTTGAATCTCCCATTAGAATGTAAGCTCCAGGAGGCCAGGGCTGTATCGTGGTCACTGTTTTATACCTGAAGCACCCTGAAGGCTGCCTGGCTCATGACAGGCACTCCACGAGCAGTCGAGTGACTTCTGGAAGAAGGATGCTACGATTGCCATAACCGGTAATGACAGCTGATTTTTGGGGTGCTTTTAGATGCCAGAAACTAAGTTAGATGCTTTCTGTGCACCATCTAATTTATGTTAGTCCTTGTATGAATTGAATGAGGCAAGAGACAAGGGTTCTAATTTTGCCTCTGCCACCAGGACTCTGTGACTTTCAACAATTACTCTTGTTTCCTCGTTTTCAGAGTAAAAGAGAGAGAGAAGGCCCAGAGCAGGTTTAATTTCTGGGTTCTTTTTCCCAGGCAAAGAGGGGGTCGCGAGTCTGTCTGGACAGGCCTAGGGGAATCAGGAGATTCAGAGATCCAGGATTCAGAGAACCAGAAGACGCAGAGGGTCAACTTGCTAGCGTGGGAGCGGGAGGAGAGGGATAGGCCGAGAGGCTGGGGAGGGCACGGGTCGCTCTCCCATGCTGTTTTAGAGCTTCAAAACAGAGAAGCCCACTGCTAGCTGAGTCATTAGCGCCGGGCTCCTCGCTGCCACCTCGGGCATTGTCTGATTTAAGTGTGATGGCTTGTTTGGTGGGTTTGCCTTCTATAGAAATCCCCCAAGAGTGAAGTGCTTCATTCAGCTGGGAGAGCACAGGCCTTTGTGCGCTGATGGCCCGGCCTCGGCTGAACGTGTTTGGAGTTGGTTATCAAAGGAGAGGATAAATTAGAGCACAGGGCTGAAAGGAGAGGAAGAGGGGGCCCTTTCATGAGTACTGCCGAGCACTTAATGCAGCTGACATGGGGCTGGGAAGCCCCAAGCCCAGCCTTCCTGCCTTTTGGTGATGGTAGGACCGCAGGCAGGCCCGGCTGTACCCTGGTGGAGCCCAAACCCAGATCCAGCCAGGCCCTGAGGCAGGAGGAGGGCTGGCAAGTGATGTTCATATGGCAGCGGTCTCCAGTGCCCGTGGAGGGCTGCTGGGGGGCGGGTGGACACAGCACCTTCCCTCCTTGTCCCACTCTCCCTTCAGCCCAGGTTAGACAGGTACATAAGCCTTAAGCACCCCCCCCCCCCAACTCTGGATAAATTGAAATCGTGCTCTACAGGTGCTGAAGGTTCCCAGGGGCCTCTTTCAGTCTGTGGACGCCATTCAGGGGCTTGGACCCTTCTCTTTATTGACCCCACCCCCATCTGCTTCCCTTTACCCCCCCAGCACATGCGTATAAGCTGGGTCTCAGGACAGTTTTACTGAGTGCCCTGACCAGTTGGGAATGCAGAGCTCCCCAAATCAGAGACCCTGGACGTTCACCCCTCTCCTTGGACTCAGTGACTGGTGTCCCGATTCAGGGGTCACGCTGGGCACAGCTGTGAGCTGGGCCGCAGGTAGGGCTGCCTAAGTAAGACGCCATGCTGAGTACCCAGTGTTTTCCAGCAAGGATGCCGCCCTTCATTTCTCAGTGGGTCTTACCCCCACTGTCAGTGTCCGGGGGTCTCTCACTGACCGCTTCTTAGCATTTGGGATTTAGATAACAAGGTTATTCCTCAAAGATCTGTTTGCCATCAGCAAATAAGCCTTAACAACAACATCTTAGATGCATATCCTTTTCCAGCTGGAAGGAATGTGAGATACCAAGCCATAGACCTACTGTTAAAAACCTGTTTGGAGTCACAGATATTTTAAAGAATTGTGTGAAAGTTGTGACCCCCCTCGCTGCCGCAAAGCACACATATTCTCATGCATACAAAAGTTTTGGCATTTCAGGGGGGTTACATCCTCCAAATCTATACACTTCCCACTCTGGCTGCACATTTGAGTCATCTGGGAGCTTCTATAAAATCCTGAGGTCGGGATCTTTCACACAGAGACTCTGATTTAATTGGTCCAGGGTAGAGTCTGGGCATTAGTATTATTTTCTAAAACATGCTAGGAGATTCGAAGGCAGCCAGGATTGAGAACCACTGCCCCAGGGTCACTTAGATGCCACCCACGGCCCACCAAGCCCAGCTGTGGACAGCCAGGGCGTGTGCAAAGAGGTGCACAGGAAGGCACTTGCTGGGGCCATGAGCAGATTTCTCATTTTTGCCCATGCATTTAAAATCTCTCCTTTCCTCCTGCCTTGAGGGGTGCTTTCTTGGTGTTCACATAAAGTAACTCAGGATCTCC